>LPNX010409356.1:338388-379158 GCA_001517045.1 Pseudotsuga menziesii | reverse complement strand
ATGTGCCGGATAGCACAACATACCATCAGCAATTATCCCCATTGCCGAAACATACACAGCCAAATCGATGGTGGGGCTTTTGCCTTGAGCTCCTCACCACAATTAATTACATTATATACATCATGCATACGGGGTCGAAACCGGGGATGTGACACTTAATTAAATAAATAATTGTGACGCTCAAGTAATAAATTCCTAAGTGCAAGCTAAAGTTCGTAATTGAAACAACAACATCAATAATACATGATAACCATCATATTTGGTGTGGATTGCTAATTTATGTATTTTTGGTTTGTTTGATAGCATAGTTTATAAATAATCAAGTATTGATGCCATTGATTATTTGAAAATTAATATACTTTTTTCGGTGTTGTTATGTCTGTTTTGTTAGTGAGCATAAAGAGTAAGGAAACCACATATCATGGAACATCCATAGGCTGCAATCTACAACCACATCGAAACCATAGCAAAAAAAGAACATCGGGTGCAACTTCATCCCTCAAAATTGGCTCTCGATGACTGTCCCCTACAATCATCTCTCACTAATAAAAATAAGATCGTATGGCTGCCACCCTACAGCCATTGATTGATTTTACATATAGAATACATCACTCATCCTCAGATCTGCAACTAAGAACAAATATGCAAACAAATGATTTACTATCAAATGACAGGTGTGCTCATCTTGGCATCGGAAAACTGTCGAACCAAAACAAACATATCTTGGTCATGCAAAAATATTTTTCAGTGAAACAAAATGTGTTGTTCACTGGAAACGCTTCTTCAGACATAATGGAACAGGTATCACAACACATAAATGATCATTTATGTCCGAACCAGATCATATGGTTGCGCCCCTCTCAATACAATAGAGCCAAAATTACAATTTGTGGTTAAGAGGAAGAAGAATAGAAAGAAGGTAACGAGAAGAGAAACTCAATTACATTTTATATGAGATTCATCCTTCCTCCATGTCGATCCTAACATTCAATAAATGAAAACTCAAACAACCAATCAACCATAATTTCACATATACCAAATAAAATAATGTAATGAAAACATAACATAACATAAATACTTATCTCAAAATATGGGCAACTGGTTGTAACAGGACAACTTTACTCCCAGCCGTAGACACTATCAAGCCTTCCTCACTTGAACAGGTCACCCCCGAGTTGATACCATGTATCCATGGGTATAGGCTTACTTAGTCTCACTACTCTTTAAACTACCTCTTTTGAGATACACAATGATTCCCACTACTACTTTCATGTCCGTCTCCACTGCCTATGGGATGTGACCTAGCTCGCCATTCCCATTCCTGGCTTTCTGTGTGAGAACCTAGACTAGTAGAGTGATATAATGGGAAATAAATAGACTCACTCTAAGTCTCAACACACTCTCAATAATATCAACATTCCAACACAGTTAGATAGCATAAGTCACATGGTCCAAATCTCAAGATTAACTTCAACAAGGAGATGGAATATGAATTTATAACATAAGGAGGATAACTCTAACCCAAAGGGATAAACCCAAATTAGAGAGAGGTAAGGTTTAATCTTCATCATGGAGAATTAACTTGAATTAGTGGAGTGGTGGATTAGTGAAAATATTCTCTTTCCCGAATTAGCACCATGAGGAGGAGTTACCCAAAAACTAAGGAGTGGAGCAATGAAGAGAACATGGAGGAACAATAATGCATAAAGGGGGTTACAAAAAATCAAGGAGTTCGAAATAGGTGAGATAGGGCATCCAATAAGGTTATAAATATCATGGAAGCACAAAAATAGGATCATCAATGCATGGTGTAAGAGTGGAAGCTAGAAAATAGCTTTCAACACCTAAAAACTAGGAAAAGGGCTCATAATTTACCATAAACACATAAATGTGAGGGAATATTTTCCCAAGGAGGGTTCCCTAGGCAATAGGGGTGCACTAAGTTGTTCACAATATGTAATATTAACTCCATAGTCCATAATTATTAAGAATAGGGTTCCTTGTACAAGTTTTGGGTGACCAACATTATTAATCTCACCAAGGTGCAAATATGAATTGGGATGGACAAAGTTAAGTCAAAAAAAAGTTATAAGGTGCTAGGTATGTCCCCATTCCCCCTCACTTTGTGGAATCCATGGTCCCCCATACTCATTTAGTTTCCTTTGCTGAGCCAGTTGTTTATTTAATCAATCATTAACAACATTCAAAGAGAGCATAGATGCTACTAATAACATTAACATTAATAGTAGTGCCAAAGTCCAAAGTCATGTTATCAAACATTAATAATAAGTCCTTAATCAAATTAATCATGCAAAGGATAATAATTCCACAATCATACAAAATATCATAAGTCCATAATGCAACAGAACATAAGTCACATGAAGGATCATAAGTCTGGGGCTTAATAACTGGGGTATTACAATTTGGCAGTAAGAGTGAATTATTTTGGGACCCTATATAAATAAGATAAGATATCTATCAAATATGTCATTCTGGTAGCTTCTTGATACCCTTGTTTGGTGAATGTAGAATATAATGAAGTTAGGTTGGAGGTAGTGACAAAAGAAGAACTAGAAACTAACATGCATAGTCTTTAGAAAGATAAAATCCTGTGTTCGGATGGGCTTCCTATTGAATTTTTTTATTGGAATGAAAGAGATGATGGAGGAGGACCTTATGAGAGTTGTTGAAGGAACCAAATTGAAGGGTGCTATCCCAGGGAATTTTAATTCAAGTTTTGTTTCCTTAATCCCAAAATTAGACTCTCCTAAACCTTTTGTAGACTTTAGATCGATATATTTGTGCAACAACATATATAAGATTGTAGATAAAATTATTGAAAGAGGAATAAATGATCTCTTTTTTTACTTTCATTTCTAGAGAGCAATTTGGATTTCTTCTTGGTAGACAGATCCATGAACCTATTGGAGTAACATAGGAGGGTATTCATATGATAAATACTAAGAAGTGAAGAGTTGCAGTAGTTAAAATTTATTTACATAATGCTTACGATCATGTGAGTTGGACTTATTTGAGAATAATCTTAACTCGGTTTGGGTTATGTCCTCAGTTTATCAATTGGATTATGGGATGTCTCTCTTCTATATTATTTTCTGTTCTATTAAATGGTAAGGCTTCTTTCTTCAGAGCTGGAAGAGGACTAAGTTAGGGATGTTCCCTGTCACCTCTATTATTTTTTCTTGTTGTAGAATGGGTAAGTAGAGCCATAATCGAAGATAAAGTAAAGAGAAGTTCCAAAGGAGTAATCATTGGTGGCCTTATGAGATTGACACATCTACTATTTGTGGATGACGTATTACTTTTTTGTGATGGATCCCACCAAGATGGAGAAAACATGGTTGAAATATTGAACCTGTTTAGTAAGGAAACAAGAATGAAAGTTAATACAATTAAGTATGTTTTTAGGAGATGAGATCAATGTTGAATAAGTTGATTTTTACAAAAATATGCTAGATATAAAGGATCGTTATTTCAAAGATGGATTGAAGTATTTGGGATTCAATATAAAACCTCTAGACTATGGGACAAATGATTGGACCTAGATAATTAAGAAAAGTAAAAAAATGGTCTATAACTGGTGCTTAAGATGGATTTTGAAAGGGGGAAGACTGATTTTTATAAAGTTAGTATTAACAATTATTCCATTCTATTGGTTTCTTGCTTGGATTGCTAAGAGTATTCTTAGTCAATTGGATTCTTTGAGCATGATATTCTTTTGGAAACAGAGGAATGAAATAAAGATTTATGAGTGGAATCAACATAAGGTTTTATTTTTCCCAAAATGCATACTATTTGAAAAAAGACTAGAATATTCCAGGAATCTTTTTTATTTTGGGCATAACATTTTTCTCGTAACTCGAAATTGGACGGGCTTTGGAACATTGGAAAGGTATTGAATTTATATACAACTTTGTTGTTTTGATATTTTCCTAATTCCTTACTATTTGTCCGGGGTGGACGTTTTAGAAACAAATCATATTTTAAAGGATGTTTTTTAAAAACATCTTTTAAAAGATGCTTTATTACTAAAACGCCCGCCACAGACAAACATTAAGGAATTAGGAAAAACTCAAAAAAACACAAAGTTGTAGAGAAATTTAATACCTTTCCAACCGGGTCCAAAGTCTGCCCAATGCTGAGTTACGAGTGAAACGTTATGCCAATAATACAAAATATTCCAGGAATCTTTTCACTTTTTGTTAAATATGATACATTATAGAAAAGGGTAGAATGTTATTACTGAAAGAAAATTTATTCCTCAAAAGAATGGGGAAGTTGGGGAGTAAAATACCTAAGTCTGTTTTCCAAAGCACTAGCATCCAAAAGCATTTGGAGGTTATTTGAAGGAACTAGTGTGTGGGAAGATATTGTGAAGTAGAAATACATACATCCCTTGTCAGTGATTGAGTGGATAAGGAAGCCCTCTAAGTTAGTTTGTAAAATTTCTACTATCTGGAGAGCTTCCATAAGAGATTTTGACATCATTGAAGACATATTAGTTTGGAAAGTGGGTATTGGAGATAATGTCTAGTTTGGAGTTGACCCCTAGGTGGGGAGTGATGTAGGGAACATTCCTCCTCAAAGAATAATCCAGTCATTGCATGAAAGGGTATTTTTTACGCTCGGGAATATCAACATGAAAAATAGCAGTGAGCAATGGAGGAATGATTGGTTAGATGCAAACTCTATGGGTACTAGTAGTGAAGAAAAAGAGTTATGGAATTCTTATTTAGAAAATTTGAGGAGCAACCATGCCAATCTATCAGCCAACATAGATAAATTGATTTGGTTAGGGGTAGATAATCAAGTTTACACACCCAGGGAGGGTTATAAATATATTATGGATCAATCCTTTTTGGGTTTAAAGAAGAAATGGTAGTGGAACATTATTTGGTCTTTTAGCTTTCAATTGAAGGCTAAAATATTTCTATGGTTGATCCTTTCAAACAAGCTCTAACCTAGGATAAAATGATAAGGATAAATTGGATTGGTCCAAACTGATGTAGCCTATGCAAAGAGGTAGAATAAATCAATATCGACTTGGAAAAATAATGTAGATTTATTAATCAAGTATGGAAGGATTTGGATATTCCAGGAGAAGTAAAATTATGTTGGACTGGGAAATCAGTGGAAGAATGTTTATGGAATTGGTGCAACAAAAAGATAACAAAATAGTTTAGAGACCTCCCCACTATGGTAATATGGATTGTATGGAGGGCTCGGAACATAATCCTTTTTCATAACAAGGATGATTCATCCTTCATTTGTGCCATTCAGAGTAAAGTTATGCTATAATTGTTTCCACAAGCAGTTAAGAAAAGGAACGCCATGTATATATTCCCTTTGGAGCTTAATTATTTTCCTTTAGATTTCTTCGATGGAGCTTCTCAAGGAAAGAGAGGTTTATGTGGAGCTGGAGGCATCATTCTACTTTCATAGAGTGACTTGGTAGCGTTTAAAAATGGACTAGGAAGTGGGACTAACAACTTTGTAGAGCTTTTAGCATTATGGTTATTACTGTGGTTAGAAAAGACCAAATGTATTGTAATTTTGAAAGTCTTTGGAGATTCTATAATCATTATCAACTAGATTAACAAGAAGTATTAATGTCACAACTTTCCTCTTCTTTCATTTATGGAGAAAACAAAACGAATCAATGATGCATTTGAAGACATAAGTTATAATAATATATATAGAGATCGAAATATGAAAGCATATGTTTTTTCTAAAAAATGAGTGTTGCTGAAGAAAGATTAATGAATTATCATTAAAAATGGTTTATAATGTATAACTAGACAGATTTGACCATCGAATGATGGTGTTATATCCTAAAATGACACATCTCTTCCCGTGACAACTTGCACATGTTTTCGTCACATGTTGACACTTCCATGATGACACTTCATGAAAAGCCACTGTGAGTCACTGAAAAAACACCTTGATTGGAGGAGACCTATCTTGATTTTTGTAACTCTATTTAACCTCTTCTCTATACCATCATAAATGTATCTAAACAAGGAAAAACTCTCCAGAAGACACCAACCCCTGAAAACGCATGGAAATACCGTAAAAAGGATATTTTTTGACCCACTCATGAGTTTGCTTAAGAAAACCTGCGAGTTTTCGTTGACACTCACAAATTTTCTTCATAAAATCCGCAAGTTTCCCTTGAAATGGCCAAAAAAATATAAAATTATTAAAATTCTCGAATTAGGGGTGGTTTGGGTGGTTTTGGAACTGTTCCTTCATTTGTAACTGATCTCTATTCGACTCTTACTCTTCAAAATACTATATTAGAGAGGGAGAGAAGTCCAGGAAGGGGACTTGGCCTTAGCATTGTTATGCTCGAGAAATTGGGACTCTCATCCCCCCTACCTTTTCCCTAGATTCCATCTTCCAGTGCGACATAGCTTGGAGGCTAAGATTCTTGGAGAAGAGAAGTAGGAGAACGAGATCAAGGTTTCGTGAGGTGCCTAGCATGAGGAGAAGGTACACTTTGTACTTCTTCCACTTGATTAATAAATATGTGATGTTCTTCCCTTTTCAAATAATTTTCTAATGTATTTCATGTGTCTATTTATGATAAGATGTTGATGCTAATGAGATTAGGTTTTCATGTTAGTTTGATTATCATTGGTTTACATATGGTCAATTTGGTTTGAGGAAGGTTGAACTTGTTTTGCAGGTATCTTGGATTGAGGAGCAATAGGAGGGATAAAGGAAATATTGGATCATCCTCTAGTGAATTAGGTATGAGCCTTTATTACCTTTGAATATTACTTATTTTTTCTTTCATAACTTTATACATCAGCCTTTAAACCCTAGTATGGTGGTGGCCTCTTGATCCCTAGCCACAGGAACACTTTCCTCCATAACAGGATTGGAGAATCCATTGGAGATCCTTGTCTGTTTGGGGTCTCCTTGCCTTTTTTTTCCAGTGTATTTAATGTTTTAGGTCCTTTTTGGAGGTTAGGAGTAACTTTTAAGTCTGATTAGATACCTTCCCTACATTTCTAGGGCAGTTTCTAACCTTTTTTAGGCCTTCCACCACCCACTTGCAGTTATTATACTACACAGTAGTGAGTTATGAGTGTACTTGTTCCTTTCCTTAAGGAAATATATGATTTATGGGTTGAAAAACGTGACCTTTCCTAAGGAAAATCATGAGTTTCCTTAGGAAAGGTCATGTTTTTCAACCCATAAATCATATATTGAGTTTCCCCTGTTCAATGTTTTTTCACCCTTTTGGGGCTTGTTAGAAGTGGCTTGTTGTTGGTTGAGGGTTCTTGTTGTGTCCCCTGTCTGTGTATGACCAATATGAAGTGATGTATCCCTTTGAATGGACTCTTAACTTGGTTTATGATCTCTTTTTGAAGCTTTAGGGTTTTTTTTCTCTTTCCCCCCACCTCTTTGCTTGGCATGAATTTTTGGTACATAGTTTTGGTCAGCCTCTATTAGTTGTCTTTATCTAATTTCAGGAGCTTTTTAATCTTTGTTTCCTTCATTTAATGTTGGTTAACTTCTCCATGCCAAAGTAGTTGTCTTGTCCCCTTATGCAAGTCTCTCTTTCAAGTAGGGTTTATTCTGACTTTAGGGTAGCCTAGGGTTTGTTTGGTGGTTATAGGGAAGGGATCCTTTTGTTTTTTTTATATCATCTGCATTCTTTAGTTTGTAGGTTGTTTTTCTTATTTATTTATAAAGAAATGTAAAAAATAAAAAAGTTGTTGCTTTATATGCATGTAGATTAGGCTTTAGTCTTAAATGCATTGCATGTCTTTGTTTCTTGAAAATATAAAAAAGAATTCTTACTTTCATGGCTTTCAATATTCATCTTAATAAGAAAAGAGAAGTAGGATTTTGCTTTTTCACTTCAATTTCTCTTTTGTTTAGTCATCTTGTTTCTACTTTCGATTCAAACACCATTAGTTTCACCTTCGCCACCCTTTGAGTAATCAACAACCCTTAAAAAGAACGTTTAATATCAAAAATATATTAGTAACAATTTATTTCTAGGGACGACACACACTAGTATAGGATATTGTTTTGGATTAGGGACGTATTCTGCTGCCCAAAACTTTAAACTCAAACATAGTGTCATTTCTTCAAGAAATCCAATTTTGTAAAGAAAGATACCAGAAATCTCCTCTAACAAAGGAGTCAAGCACAAGGTCATGCGATATTGAGTTGTGGAGATACCCCTCCTATACTCAGTAGAGCATACACCAGAGTTGTTGCACGTTTGGGGACTTACTCAATACCTCCTTCTGGCCCCGTGTGGTGCATGGTACTATTTGAGTTTTGGGCTTAGTTACCCTACCCATGTGCATCGGCTGGACTGACAATTGTTTCGATGACCTTTCTTTGTGATTTTGGTATCCTTAGCATCTTGAGCTCTAGGACTCTACACATGTGACATTGGAAGGCTATTTCCATTGTACCCAAGGTATACATGGGAGGAAACCCCATGCATATCTTTGGAAAAGTGTTTGGTGATTCGAATGCTTTCCCCAAAGTGATTGTATTTGGACCCTGGGTAACTATTATTCTCCCTTCACTAGTTATTTATGGGCCCTCATCATCCCAGACTCTCCTTTGGAAGGTATCCTTATGTGCATGTTCTTGATACTTTAGGATTTTTTCTAGTGGTGTGCTCTTTGTTCTATTGGTTTCCATTTGAACTCATACTTGGATTTCTTGTTAAGTTAGAAACTATGGCTAGTACCCCTGTGGACACCAACTAGGATACCCCCTTTATAGGGGCTTCTTGTGCTTTTCCTTTCACTGGGAATGTTGGTGTTCCTCTGATGGCCACTTTGAATCTTCATGGATTCACTCAAGAGCTACTAGTTTAGTTTTTTTCCACTTTGACTGTCATGAATGCTCTTGATGCTTCTCACGTAAGCACCTTATATTAAGGGCATCAAAAAAATGTCTCCCCTTCACTAGTAGTAACCTCTCCTCCTCCTTCTACTTCATGCGGTGAAATTTTTGATACTAGTAACCTGTATTCTAAAAGGAGTAAAATAAGAAATAATAGGAAGAAGACACAAAAACAAGGGGGAACCCATCCAACCTCTACAAGTCATTTTGAACCCAACTACTCAGCTTTTGCAGGTCACTCTGGTGGAACCCTTCCAACCTCTATAGGTCATGCTGAGTCTCTCAGCCTCTCCAGTTCATGCTGGGGGCACCTAATCAACCTTTGCAAGTCAAGTTGATCTTAGTCACTCAGTCTCTGCAGTTCATGCTAAGGGCACATATCCAACCTCTGCTGGTCATGTCGGACCCAAGCACTCAACCTTTGCGAGTCAAGTTGATCCTCACCATCCAACCTCTAGAATTCATGATGGGGGCACACTCTCAACCTATGCAAGTCAAGTTGATCTTGACCAGTCATGCTGGGGGAAAAAACCAACCTTTTCTAGTTAGGTTGGACCCAGTCTTTCAGCCTATGGAGGTCATGTTGGGGTGAAAAATTAAACCAATGTGATTCATGTTGACACCATTGAGAAAACTAATTGTTCAAAACAAAATTTGAAGTTCCCTTGTAGTATTTGTGAGGGAGACTTCCTTACTCATCAGCACCCTATTATTGCATAGGTTCGAAGAGTATGGTTCCAAGGACATCATTTTCTTGAACAAACTGAAGTTTCTCAACAACATACTCAACCTTCGGTTGATCAAGTGGTTGAACCAATGTCATCTTTGGTCAATACCACTCTTCCTTTGGAGAGTGAAATTTACCAAATGATTGAATCAATGCAATCTTTGATTAATCTCACTCTCCCTTCATAGAGTCAACTTCACCAAGCAGTTGATTCGATGTCATCTTTGATCAATCCCACTCTTCCTTTGGAGACTGAATCGTTTGCTAGTCATATTTTCTTCACTGCCAGTTCAGAATCTTCTAGACAAGGGGGCACTGATTTTGTTTCAAATGAACCCCTTCCAAGTTCTCGGATCGCTTTCTTTGATTGGGATAGACTAGCTGAGCCACACCTTCCTTTTGATGCACCTTTCTAGATAAAGTTCCATATAAGACATTACGTGATTGCTCATTGTATTGTAGATGAAGGAGCCTCTATAAGTATTTTATCAACACATGCTTGGAGAGGCATGGGATCTCCTAGCCTTATGTCGACTAATAATCAGTTACTGTCTTTTGATAGAAGAACTAGTCCAGCTTTGGGAATTCTTACTCAAACTTCTGTTACTTTGGGTGGGAATACTGTCTTAGTTGATTTTATGGTAATAGATGACCCATTAGATTTCAATATGGTCCTTGGGCATGATTATGTTTATGTTATGTAATTTTTTGTATCAACACTATTTTGTGTGATGTACTTTTCTCACAATGGAAGCATTGTCACTGTCGATCAGTTGGCATTCCTTGATCCCTCTCCTAACCCAACTTGAGACCAAGTATTTCCTTTATTAGTTCCCAATGTTTCAGTAGACACTACCCCTCCATGTGTGAGTTATGTGGCGTCATATCCCTCATGTTTAATTGCTACTAAGAATAAGCCTCTGTGTTCATTCTTACCTTCTTGGGGCTCGATCCGAGTAGTTGACCAAGTGATCTATCCTATGTGGACTCTGGAACTCGCTCTCCACCATGTTGATCCATTTGAATGTCTAGATGTGTGTCCTATCTAGGATGGACTTCTTCCTTTGGATGAGGTCATCCTAGATTATTTGATACAGTCTGCCCTTCTCTTGGATGTTGACTTAGTTGTAGTTATTACCAACCCTAATTTTCTTAGTGAGTCTGATCTTTCTTCTGATCGATCCTCCTATGATTTCATTGATGAGTATTTGGATTCTCCCATTGAAGAGCAAGTCAACGATCTTGATGAGTTTGATTCTTCTTGTATATTTTTCGACTCCTTTGATATCGAGTTTGTTCATGCAAACTCTATCACCCCTATCAACTTTTTATTACCTCTTGAGGTTGATCTTATTGATTATAAATCCTCAGGCCTTGGTGCTATAGAGTATTTTTCGGTTTATCTTGCCTTGACTACACCTTTGGTTGAAGATAGAGAAGTTGCAAGTGTTTCTACCAAAGTGACCTGTATCAAGCCTTTTCTTTTGAATATGATCTTGATACTGTTGTTTCTTGGATACATGATTCTTAGTTGGATTCACACCTGTGTACTAGTATCACCTTTTTGTTCAAGTTGTAACTGCATTTGCATGTACTCTGGTTGCGTTGATGAGCCTAAGACCGACTTCCAAGATTTTATCTTGTTATATAATCCATCATCTCTGATCTCATTTTCACTCAGCCTTGTACTATTTTTCCGCTGCAACTTGATACCTTTTACCTGGAGGAGACATCCCCTGAGTGTTCTTATCTTGCTCGATTTCCTTATACTACACATATGTCTATTCCTCGTGCAAGGAACTAGTTTTGCATGCCTCTGACACTTGTCTCCTCACATTTAGAGCATTATTTCTGCTCTCTTTCAAGCTCATTAAAAAAAGTAAGGAGGCTACAAGTTTACTTTTCCAGGCTCATTAAAACTTTACGGGAAAGGTATGGAGTTACCTTTAAGATCTTGTCTGACTCCTTAAACATGATTAGGTCGCCAAGTTTGTTTGTCCCTTCAAACTCGTTAAAGGATGTGAAGGAACATCCACATAGGTACAAGTTTACCCCTTTTTTCGGCCATGTGGATTACTTAGAAAAAAGGAATACTCTATTTTCTTCAAAATTTAGAAGAGTTTCTTCAGGTATAGATTTATCTCTTTTTCGGGCCTGGAGGACTAAACTTATGGAAAAGGAACCTATTTGAGCTTACTTTTTTTCTTTTTCATTATTTGGAATCAAACATGAAAAATATTTCAATCATTCTATATGCCATTTGTCATGATCGATTAAACCCTATTATAAAAGCATTGAGTGATATTGCTTCCCTTAACACTCGTTAAAACTAAAGCGTTCAGCTTTCTTTTGAAGGAGCATCGTTCTTGTGATAGTTTACCCCTTTTTTAGACCTTGATGACTAACTACAAAAAATGCATACCTTGGTTCGTCTGAGCTAAGAGAGTCCTCCTCTGGATTGTTTTATACTTTTTTATACTTTGGAGACTAAACTTATGAAAATGTCCCCCCCATAGAGTCTTCTTTTCTGTTTTCAGACTCTCAAATTGTGAAAACACCGTCGAGCATCTACTAATTCGGGATCGTTAAATCCATGAACCAGTGTTGTATCAAGCATTATTCTGTCTCTTCTTCGATCTTGCAAACAATGAAGAAGGTATCAAGTTTTCTTTCTTGGACTCGTTAAACCATTACAAGAAAGAGGGAAAGGGAAGTTTATTCAAATATCTTTTGTATCATGGAAGCAAGTCTTGTATCCTTTAACAAAGCACCACTTTTGAGTCTATCAACAATTGGGTTCTAGTTTTTTCCTTAGGATTAAGCCCGATTTTAGAGTTTCTTGCTCCTCTAGTTTATATCTTTTCCAATTATATGTAGAATCTGTCAATGTATCCTACATTGCATATTTGTGTCTTTGGTCCCTTTGTGCCAAAATTTTTTCCTAAGTCACTTTTGTGTCGTGCTCATTGTTCAAGGATAAAGACTTTTCCGGCCATTTTGTAGTTTCATTGAACTTTTGTGTCGGTCACTCCCTGGTATCATTTCATTACAAGAAGTATTCGATGGTCCTGGCTGTAAAAATTTGTACCAGTTCCAAATACAATCAAGATCCGACTTACCTCATGTTGGATGATGGAGGATGCCAGTAATGCCTTCCTTCCAATGGATCTCTTCCTAACGACTTCAACACATCTTACTCTGGGAATGAGATTTAGAGTTTATGCAAGTACCTTGGGGATTACAGTCATCAACGACAATTTCCCTCGCTATTAGGTAGTGGGAATACCTTAATGTCTCCTACTCGATGGATTCTCCAGGTGTTCGAATTCAAAACCATTTATTCACACTTGTTAGAATGTACTAGGTATATTGAACATTTTCATTAATGGTGGTTTCCCTTGCGTTTGTTAATGGTCTTCATCAATGACCACTAATTGAAAGGCTTCCTCCATGTTTGACTTCAACTCCTCTACTCGCATGGTTAGGATTTGTACCTTTAGGCGGTTAGGATTGAATACCTTGGGCCGACAGTAGCATTGCCATACTTTTCTATTGCCCAAGTTGCGCAAGACCTTGTCACACTTCATATGAAATTTACAAAGACATAGATCCACCTTGTATTCTTGTGGCTATGATTGATTATTGAGCATGGATCCACCTTTGTGGACATGACTCCTTTATATTTTATATGGTTCCTTTTTGCATATTGTGTGAACATGATAGTTACATCAGTTATACATTTATTGGATCTACCTCTATCTTTATGGAGATCATTTGTGTATGGACATGTAAGTCCCAAAGATTAGTTTTCTATGACATTTATCTCTCTTTTAGGTACCTCTATTAGAGACTATGATCTTGGATTATCCATCTCTTTGACTTCTCGTCTCAGCTATTTATTTTTTATAATGTATTTCGACTATCATCTTCCCCTATAACCTCATACATTAGGGGGAATTTGTTATAGCCTAAAATGACACATCTATGTCTGTGACAACTTTCACATGTTTTCGTCGCATGTCGACGCTTCCATGACGACACTTCATGAAAGTCACTGTTAGTCACTGAAAAAAAACCTTGATTGGAGAATCCATATCATGAGTTATGTAACTCCATTTAACCTATTCCCTAGAACATTAGAAAATTATCTAAACAAAGAGAGACTTTCCAGAAGACACCAACCACTAAAAATGCATGGAAATACCCTAAAAAGAGATTTTTTGACCCACTCGCGAGTTATTGAAGAAAAATTGCGAGTTTCCCTTGACACTTGCGACTCTACTTCATAAAACCAATGAGTTTCCCCTAAAATGGCCAAACAAATATAAAATTATGAAAATTCTCAAATTAGGGGTGGTTTGGGTGGTTTTGGAACTGTTCATTCGGTTGTAACTGATACCTATTCAACCCTTACTCTTCAAAATACTATGTAAGAGAGGGAGAGAGGTCGATGAAGGGGAATTATCCATTGCATTGTTATGTTGGAGAAATTGGGACTCTCATGCCCCCTGCCTTTGACCTAGATCCCATTTTCCTATGCTACAGAGCTTGGAGATTGATATTCTTGGAAAAGAGAAGCAGGAGAACTAGATCAAGGTTTTGTGAGGTGCCTAGCATGAGGAGAAGGTAAACTTTGTACTTCTTCCATTTTATTAATAAACATGTGATGTTCTTCCATTTCCAAATCATTGTCTAATGTATGTCATGTATTTGTTTATGATCAGATGTTGATGCTAATAATATTAGGTTTTAATGTTAGTTTGATTATCATTGGTTTACATATGGTCAATTTGGTTTGCGAAGGTTTAACTTGTTTTGAAGGTCTCTTGGATTGAGGAGAAAGAGGAGGGCTAAAAGAAATATTGGATCAACCTTCAGTGAATCAGGTATGAGCCTTTCTTACCTTTGAATCTTTCTTATGTTTTCTTGCAGAACTTTATACATCAATATTTAAACCCTAGTATGTTGGTGGCCTCTTAACCCCCAACCATAGGAACACTTTCCTCCACAATAGATGGCTTTAGTTATTAATGCAAAATTAGAAATAATATGGTGAATTATATCTTGGGAGGATGTCTCTATTTTTGAATGGGAAATTAGAAAGAATATTGTGAATTATAGGAAGTTGATATATCAAAGGGAATAATGGATATTGAGTCTTTAAATAGACAATCCAAAACATTGAAAGAAGGTCTTGAACTTCATTAGAATTGTAAGAAAGAATATGACGATGGAAGATGATATAGAATGTAAGGCAATTGAAATGATTTTCTAGATGTTTTTGGATTCTTGAGAAGAAGGCCACAAGTTATGTAATTGAGAATAAAATTTTAGAATCTGAAGAATGTAATATGATTTTTATATGAATATATTACGATTTTTATTCTTGATAAAAAGGGTTATTTATTTTCATCAACATTTAGTAAATTGTTTAACTTAACTATAATATATATCATGTTATTTGTTTCCATCAACTTTTTAGTTTACATTCTATATCTTCACATCATAACTAGGTTGTTCAACTTCATCTTTTTTATATTTCAACATTGCATTGTTTTGATCTATAACACTAGTATGCATGCTCACCATTGGACATTATACATCTTCACATCATAACCAGGTTGTCCAACTTCATCTTTTTTATATTGCAACATTGCATTGCTTTGATCTATAACGCTAATATGCATGCTCACCATTGGGATTTTATGTGTGTTCCTTGCTTGTATGTATGTTCCATTTTTAGTGGTTGCACACTTTCTTACTTTGCACAACATTATGTTTCTTCCTAGTGTTTGTGTTTCTGTAGTGTCCATGTTTGTGTTGTGAGCATAGTCTTGTGAATCTTATTTTTATCCATTCTTGTTTTCTTCCTTAGTTTCATCTACTTTATTAATTTGATTTAAGAATGTAAATGAAAAGAAAATTTAAACAAAATGAATTGATTAAGTTATGGAATTTCCTTTCTTAGATTCATTTACCCTATTAATTTTAGTCCACAATGCAAATTGCAAATTAACAGACAACTTGAACAAAAGATTGATTACGTTATGGCATGGATGCATGAGTAGAAATGCCACAATCAATGAATGAGGCATATACAAAGCTCATTAAAATGTAAGAATTTTTGTATTACAATGTAAATGTACAAAGTCATGTACAAATTTTTTATGATAAATGTTGGGTGTCTAAATACAACATTGTATGTATGTGAATAAATATATATTTGTGACTTATTTTTATGTAAATTTATAAGTTAGTTTAATATATATTTTTGAATGAGAATGAGATATTGATTGAATTAATAATAATAGTTTTAAGATTAATTAATCACATGTTATTACTTCTAATCGCCTTGTTTCACTGAGAGGAGATATATTATTTACAACCCAATATGGGGGAGATGCTATAACAGAACATAACATTACAAAAATAAAAAATAATGATAAGAATACATGTCAAATAATAAAATAAATAAAATACAAGTAAGCTCTAATTACATAAAGTAATGCCTAAAAAATAAAAAATAAAAAATAATATTTAAACAAGAATCTATCAAGCAAGAGAGATCAAATTTCATGAGATTAAAATTAAAAAAAATTACAACTCAAGAAAATGGATCTCTTTCGATCCAAGTTTAAGATAGATCTATACCGGTAGAGATAAATCAAATTATAATTTAGATTTTTTATAACAACATTGTTAAAAAAAGAGTTCTCTCTTATATTTACATCTAAGTTAATAATAATTTTAAGTGGATATTTCTTCTTCTATATTTTCAAATTTCCACATCACCCAATGATGGTCCTTTCTCTTCGTTCTTATATTTTTTAACAATTATATGATTGGATTTAAAAGAGGCTTGGGATGGTTTTTTTTCAAATATCTTACAATGATGCAACGAGAGCTTCTCTTAGAATTTATTTATCAAATCTATTTCTCTATAATGATTCTTCATATCCAAAGGATTTAGGAAAAGGAAACATGATATGTTAACTTCTCTTCCATGAACCTCTTACCTTTTAAGATGAATATCACAATGAGAAAATGTATGTATTACAGAAAAAGAAGAAACCATTGAAGGAATTTATCAGCAAGTATAATGATTCTTCATATCCAAAGGATTTAGGAAAATGAAACATGATATGTTAACTTCTCTTCGATGAATATCAGAATGAGAAAATGTATGTATTACAGAAAAAGAAGAAACCATTGAAAGAATTTATCAGCAAGTGGTGAAGGAAACATTTACACTTGAATCTTCTCCATTGGAAATAATTTCTTTAGAATCAAAGTGAACCTTTTATATCTATGTCGATAGCATGATATTTTCTACTTTCTTGGTCAAGATTTACTTTGAATGAGTTGATTGATTCCATCAAATAAGATATGATTTGAGAATTTCTCCATTCAAGTGCATGCATATGACCTATTCACGTAAATATAAAACGAGTGCAAGAATAATAGGACACATGGTCTAGCTACAATTGGTCGTAAGGTTTGGGGAAACATCTTCTAAGGGGGGATTCCTGTTGCATGTGTAAATCCAATCTTTTTTATGAATGAGAATTTAAATTTGTTTATGATTTTTATTTTTATTTTTTTTAGATCATGGTTCTGATGTAGCCCTTTGATATTTGTAAAAGGGCACATATTTTAGGATTAAGTAACTCCAAATATTAATTTAGTTACTCTATAAGGTAACTTGGATTGGGAGTTGGAGTTTGAGTTTGAGTTTGGTAGCATCATTGTTATAAAAGGCTTCAGATTTGTATTTATCCAATCTATTGATAATCAAACTTATCAATATTGTGAGTATTTTTCATAAATATGTTTTTTTTTTTAAAGTATTTGATTAAATCACAACACATTCCAATTTTAGGTATGTAGGGGCTCCCAACTTTGGTTGTTGTTATTATTTATTTTATTATAAGTAATGAGCGGTATGACATAGTGTCTTTATTTGTTACATGTACAATGAAATAGAGAGAAAGAGGAAGAAAGGAAGACTTAGAATTTTTACGTTCTCTATCTTCTACTTCATATCATCAATTAGTGAACAAGGGAATACTTATTATTACAAGAATGTTTTTTAGTCACTAAAAGTGATTTTGGTCGCATTCCACAAAAAAAATTGGAGGACAAATTTAAAGCATGTGTTGTTGTCTAATTCTATGTGAAAGATAGTGTAAGAGAGGAGGAAAATGACAACTGCTATATTATATACTTTATACACTATATGTAAAAAAACATATTAGTTACATAAATTTGATTCAACTGCTAAAGGTTATTCAATTCTATAATAGTCAAATACCACTCATATCTTCAAGAACCATGTACTATATTGGCATGCATTTGTAATGGTGTCAATAATTATTAGTATGCGTATGTGGAGTGTGCATACAAACCACTTAACTATGTAGGATGGAACTTGGCATGAGAAACAAACATTCTATGCAGCAAATCATGTAGAGGATTTAAAAGTTTGGGGGGTATGACCCTTAGATGCCCCTTCATGTAATACCGTTGTCTCCACATTCTTAGGAGGATTAGAGGAGGAAAATTCAAAACATGAGAGTTTTCTAGTATGTGGGAAGCTAGGAGCTAAATACTCAATTTTTTTAATTTTTAATGGGGTGATTGTCTATCTTCTTGGAGAATCATGCATGTATTAGTATGTGTGACTAAGGTTGGCATGGGCCACTGAGAACCTATCTTGTTAAGGAAAACTCCTCAGATGGGAACACTCAAGATGAAAAATTGTGTGCATAGGATCTTAAACTCAACATGCATATTGTTGTCTCATCCAAATGTTGTAAATATTTTATGTTTACCAATGAAAATTATGTTAAGAACTCGTACTTAAATCATTCCACACACTTAGCTAACCTATGATAATAGCCTTCAACAGCCATGAAATTCATTACACATCACATACATACATTTTTCATGTTATTGTAAGCTGATATACTATAATGAAGTACATTTAATAGTGGAAATAAATGTGAAACAATAGACTATAAATGGAATTAAGACATTTGAAATTACGTCTAAGACCGTGGAATAATCCCTTAAGGGGAAAACCAATCAAGAGAGATTTATTGAGATTCTTAGGATAATATCATAGATTTACAATACTAAAGTATCACAGCATAAAAACACACTACAATAGAAAATATGTACCAAAAATCACTTTGAAATGTGTGCCAAAAACATTACCTAGAATCAGGTACATAAAACCTCCTCAAAATTTGTGCACATGTATAGTTGTACAGACCATTGTATAGTCTTCTGCTTTGGAAACAAATCAGTCACAATTACAACATTATCATGAACATGCAACAAAACTATTACCAAAAAAATATGGCACCTCAAAATATATGCATAAACATCACCCTTAAGTTTATGTGAAACACCAGTAATACACCCTTCTACAAATTCATACAATACAGCCTCCTCTGCTACAACACGAACCAACAATCACTATTAGGGTTACTTTGGGATGTGTGCCTCTACTTTCTTGTTGGAATCTGTGTCTAACTTCATTGTTTCAATAAATGTTAAATTTCTTGGGATTCAAGCCAGTATTATATCTTAAAAAATGTTCCCCCTTTCTTCGCAACTCACTCTCACTCTCCCTCTTCTAAGCTCAAATCCTCTTCCTCTCTTAAAAAACCTGTCTCTCATAGTTCTCTCCAAAACATATTGGAATGAATAAGATGAGTCTCACCCAAGCACTTTTATCATTCATTTTAGGGTAACTTCCATGACTCTTCATCTTCTATGACCAGGATGGAATCTTGGCCCACAAGATCAATGGCTATGATTTAATCTCAAGTTAACCTAAATCCCTTAAGTCATGAACTATATAAAAAACACTTTTCTCTCAAAAATTTACGTAACCCTAAAATAAATAAAAGTTCATGTTTAAATTTATAAACTACAACTCACTTTAACTTTATAAAGTCACTTTACAAAAGAATATTATAAAGTAATTTATGTCAATTAAGTGAGATACATGTGCTAATACCCATGCACATAGGCACATGGTACATACGTACCTCCAAGTTACCAAAACTAACACTCCCTCTTAGCAAGGGAGCAACTGCTAGCACCTCCACCTAGAGATGTCTCCAATATCCTCTCTCCAACTTCTTAATATTCTCGCTATAAAAAAGGCCTCTTTGATACCTATTATGGATAATGTGCTAGAGACATGTTCTAGACAAATTTGAAATGAGAGTTGTCCCCACTCTCATGCTCATCCTTAAGAGTTATCTTCTACCCGCTCGATCTCCTCACTTAGCTCAAAGAAGCCTCTCCATCAAATGCCTCTGGTACTACCACTAAGGCAGATATCCATCCTGACTAACCATTGACAAGTTGTCCTCACAACATGTATGTCAAGTTAGCTCTCGAGTGATAAGCACTTGTGTTGCATCCATGCTCTCATCCATAGGATATAAAATAAAATTTCCATTACAAACTAGGACCGCATATCCATCATCCACCAAAGCTAAGATTGAGAGCAATTTATTTCTCAACTATGGTACGAATAACACTCTACCCACCTTTGGATGACTACTAGACTTGAGCTGGAATTTGCCACATTCAACTTCTTCTACTGCATGGGTGACACCAAACCCATCCTTTGTAAGTATAACTCTATCAATATTTTACAAGTGTAGGAACATAACTCATGTTCCTATTATGTGGCATGCTAATCCATTGTCCACATACCATGCTTCATTGTTGCACTCTCTACCAGAATGCTTCTTGAAATAATTGAGACCAATAATAACTACTTCTCAAACTTCTTGGCATACTATTCCACTTCTGCTGAAGCAAGTTCCTATGTCTCTTCTTTTTTCTTGTATTTCATTTTTTGGGACACTAGCTTTCATAGTGGCCAAACTTATGACAAACAAAGAATCTCACCATTCTCATGTATTTCTCTAACAAGGATCCACTACTCAAGCCCTTATTCTTATTTCCATTTGTTGAAGGGGCCTCGTATTTTTCATCAATACCATGCTCTATCTTCTCCCAAGACCCCTCTCGGATATCCTCCTAATGCGTGGAGTCATCTCATAAAATATCCCAAGAGGGAAAGTTCTCCCATCCAATCACACAATTCACAAACACCTCCCAATCCTTGGTGAAGCCCTTTAGAGCTATCTGCAACAAATTAGAATCAAGAATGATCTAACCAACTGCGCTTAGATCATCCTTCACTTCTTTGATCCTAGTGAGATATGATGCCACATTTTCACCTTTTTCTATATTCGTGTTGTGAAGCTTATCTTTCAAAGTGATCTTGTGGTTATCATTCCTATTTTCATAAAATATCTTCGATGTGTTCAACATGTCCTTAGCTATTTTTTTCTCATCCATATGTGGAATTAGGTGATCCTTTACTCAATACAAGTGTATTCTCTTATTTATTTCCTCTATCATGTCATGCAAGTCAAGGAAAATGGGATATAGGGAGTTACCTATTGTTGCTGCAACTAATAGCCCAAAACATTTTGCATTTTTTAGGGCCCCCCTTTAAATTTTTAGATTTTTTGTTACTTAGTTTTTTTTTTTGCCCTTTGAAATCCATCATCCATGGCTTGGTTTCACCCTGAGTAAGTTCAAAAAATTTGGTTTTTTGCATTAAGTGGGAAAGATGTTTGATTCACAATAGCAGATGAGTTTCAATGTTTTATCCGATGCAGCAGATGGGTTTTTACATCTTGATCTGATACGTCGGAAGACTTCTATATTTTTTTGCCGCAACATCAGAAGTTTTTCACTTTGATTGTTGGATATTTTTCCGATTCATTTCGATTCGCTATGTCGGATGATTTTGTGATATTTTTCCCCAACGACAGAATTTGTTTTTCCTTCCCCGCCCAAATTTTACTGTTGTTTCTTTTCATTGTTTCAGCTCGCTACGTCGTAAAAATATTTATCGTTTTTCCGCCACAACGTATGTATTTTGTGTTTTCATCTAATGGTAGTCTTGTTGATGCTACAATTTACTTTGTGGGAGTTTTTTTTTTGTTGTTCTAGCCACAACCAATGGAGAAGTCTTTCTTTTACGGTTGCTCGCCTTCGTCGGTTTTGTTTAACTTGAGGGGGATGATAGTAGTGGAAAAGTTATGATGTTTGAGCCACCACTGTCGAGGGGTTTTCATCTCATGCGATGATTTTGTGCCTCCGATGCGCTTTATTCTTGGCGCCATTACGATGATAGTTTCATACTCCTGTGGTGTAAATTTCACCTACCGCATTAAATTCTTTTCCCCTTTGTTTTCATATATAGAACTAATAGGGGTTATTGTTGTAGTTATCTATTGACCGTGGGCTTTAAGATTTGGTGAAATTTGTGGATTTTACCCTTTCTGGATGCCATTTATACATTTTGGACATCCATTATGACTTGAGATTTTCCATCTGGAGCTCATGTGGTTTTTCAACACCACATCTTTAGCAGTCTTCGAGCTCATCCTGCTAGGTAGGATCTGATCCATTTTGTATCTTTTGATTGGTAGGTGTCTAGGTTATGACTTGTCATGGTTTGGTTAGTGAGGCATTTAGTTTTTGTTTCAAGGCTAGAGTGGTCGTGTCACCGTTGAGTTTAAAAAAAGGACCTTCCCCTTGAACTCTTATTTTTGTTCAGTAGGATGTCTTTTTATCCATCCATCTCTTAGCATAGCTAACTTGAGATATAGCTTTTCTACCTGCTCCCAAGCTATCCTGGTGTTTTCCCATCCAATACATTTTGCTCACAACATTGGTGCGTGATGATGAAATCCATGATGGCCTCATTTTTTCGTCGGCCATTTCTTACCTGGTTCATGATTTTGTGTGATGATATGGGTTGTGATTTTCTGAGCCACGAGAGTTGTGTAGGTTTTTAGTTTTTTTTTCCACCTTATTTGCTTGCCAAGGGGTATTGACCCTGGTGTTTGAATCTAGGGCATCACAACGTTTTGGTTTTTGGATAGGTATCCACAGACCATGAGTTTCATAGGGTTGTTCTTAAAGTTTTAGTGGTGTTTTTTGGTAAAAACCTAGGTTGTGCTCTAGAACAATGAGTTACGATTGAAATGATGCAGACAATGCTCACCTGCGAGCTAGGGTTTGCTTGGTTTTAATATCCCTATGATCTGCTGCCCTTTTCTTCAAGTGTGTCGTAGGTGTTATTTTGGTGGTCTGCAGAGTTTTGCACTAAAAGGTCATTTCTATGGGTAGAGATGATATGGTAAAACATATTGGTTAAGATTGTACTGCTAAGAGACATAATTATTTTGTTATATGCATCAAAGTTTTACAGGGATTTTATTTATTTATTTGATATATGATTCATGTGGTTTCTTAAGAAGGGATGCTCAGACATTTTGTTGTTTGTTGTAGGTTCAGTTTGTGCCAGACACCATGCCTAATAAAGGAAAGAAGAAGGCCAAGGTTGTAGATGACGAGACAAAATTCGAAATCACACCAAGAGTAGAAATAATATATGAGGATACTAAATCTGTCACCGGGGCCGAGGATAAAAAAAGTTCCATATGTAGGCTTGGAGGATCTAAAACTGTTTGATAATATTTTGAGATCAGGAATCACAAAAGCGTCTATAAGACCAGAGCTATTTCCTTGCCCTAAGGTCATTGGATGGATTCTGTCCAAGGATGAAGCAAGGGGGATGATCATGTACAATGTTGAAGATAAAGGATTTGCCTTGTTCACCCCAGCGTTTATAGATAAAGCTTGCAGCTTGACAACTTCAGAATTCAACATGACAACTGATTGGATAAAAGGTATGACCATTGATTACATTGAAGTTGCGAAGATGATGACAACTGAAGAAAAGTCCTTCTGGAAAAAGGAATTCGGGGAATATGAAATTGCCAGTCTCTGTACCCCATACATGCTGGTAGCCCTCATGCTGAGTAGGATCTTCGATAGAGCTAGTGGAAGGTTTTACAAGATTGGGTGGATACCAGTAATGTGCCATGTAACCACGATGAGGACTGTATTCAATTGGGCAGATATCATAGCAAATAGTTTGTCCTCCTACATAACTGCAACACATGAAGGATTTCACCGACATAAATATGAGTTTAATATGGGATCCTTTCTGATTGATTGTATACTCTATTTTCATCCTTTTGAGAAGCTCAACTTCAAGTGGAAGAAAGGAAAAGCTCCAATCTATGCAACATATCAGATTTTGTGGGCTCAAAAATACCACAGTTATTACAAGTCGATTTGTGAGGAATTATTAATACTACTGTACTAGTTACTTTTCCTTGAGGAATGTAAATGGCTGTCTGAAGGTGCTTTGGAATCCATAAAGGAATTCATAGAATAATCATTTTCTGAAGAGGGAACCTACTTAAGGATGCATGGGGGGACCAAAGCCCCTTCACTACTTCCAAAATATGCCACTAACTATATAATACATAAATAAGTAGTTAGGAAAGTCTTCTTTGATGGTTTCAAGAGTTATTTGTTTGATATGAAGAAGTCTGTGTTCCCACTAATGCCATTTTATGTTGGTTGTTATAAGTCTTTCGGGGTCAAAAGTGCATTAGAGTTCATGAAGGAATTGGAAATATTTCATTTTGGTGAAATAAGTTTTCACTAAAATGATTCTCAAGGAAAAGTTGCAGCACACTGTGCGCTCCTGAAAGTGAACTTTGAATATGCTGATTATATGGATAAAGATGAAGAAATACACCGAAATGCTTGCAATATGACTACTCTGAACAAGTGTCTCAGAAGGAAGATCACAGTGTTTGGAGGCAAGGGCAGTAGCAATGGTAATCTTGAATAGAAAGGGAAAGACAAAGACGTTGCAGAGAAAGAAAAAGAAGAAACAACACGAATATTAGCAGAAGGTGCAAGGAAACTATATTTGTCTAAAGAGGCCAAGTGAGAAAAGGAGGAGGCAGAAGCTGCAAAGAGAGAAAAGGAAGAAGCAGAGGCTACAAAGAAAGGAAAGGAAGAATAACAGAGGTGAAGAGAGGAAGCTATTAAAAAGAAGATTGCGGAAACAGAAAGGTTAATAGCTGAGGAAGCACAAATTCAAAAGGAGGATACAGAGGAACAAAGAAAGAAATATCAAGAAGACTTGGATAGGGAGAACCAGGAACAAATACCTACTTAGGAAAATCTAGAGAGTCTCCCTTCCACCTCAAAAGATATACTGACAGGAGGTCACCTCCGTATGGTTGAGTTGGGGCCGGTACCTTTCACACCATCAAAACAACATGAAGTTGCATGTTTGGAAAATGAATTTTTTAATTCCAAGCAGAAATCCATTGTATGGAGAATCGATAAGACTTTGAAAATGGGACCTAGCCTGAAGTTACAATAGTAACTGGGAAAACTATTGTAGGAAATATAGAGGAGGATCCAAAATGGTTGGCCTCAATGGGTATTGAACCTGCACATGCAAATGCCTATAATGTTAGTAAGATAAAATGAGTAGTGGACCAGTATAAGGATAAAATAGCACAAATGAAGGAAACCTTGAGGAAGGAAGAGAGAGTAGGTCGAGAAGCAAAAATAAATTATGATGCTACTCTTTCAAACTTAGAGAAGCTTCAGCATGATTACCAAATTTTGGTTGCAGAAAAGGATGTTTTAAAATTGTTAAATACTATCCTTGATGGAGAAAAGAAGGACCTAGAAAATAAGATGACAGATATGGAGGTACAAAGGTCTACAGCTAGCAAGTAAGCAGAGGAGTCTAAAGTCCGAATCGTAGAACTGGAAGAAAAAAATAGTTCCTTATAGGTACTATTGAAAGTAACTAATGAATGAAGAATGAACATAGCATCTCTCAGAGAGCATGCTCTCTTGCTCAGAGGTAAGATATATCAAGTTCAGGTAAAGCTAGTAGAGGAAGTCTACAGAATTAAGCAAGTGGAAGCCCGATTATAGGAGATCTCAGGGGTAGCCATTGAATTCAAAACCAAGACTCAAGAAATTGTAGAAACTATACAAAGTCAATTAACCTGGTTGAAAACTAATGCACAGCTTCCGGAAAATGTACCCAGGAAGAGTCCAGAAAGGCTGCAGATTGAATATGATGTCATGATTTTCAGTAGCAAGGTTGCTGAGAGACTGACAGACATAGTCAAGAAGACACTTGACAGATGCATGGAGTTCTATAAAAATGTGCTAGACATCTTCAGCAAAGAGGTTGTAGGAGTTTCCAGATTAGGAGAAACATTTGAAGTACCTTCATGATAGAAAGGAAGAGGATGAACTTCATATACAATTGGTTAAGGGCTTGAGTGAAAAGGTGGTGAAAGGTTTGGTGGCTCAAGCTGTAGTTAGAAATTTCCTGCTAGAGGATCAGCTTAGAGTAACTCCACCAAGGGTTGCAATGATAAAATCCCAGCTGTCCAAACATGATGTCATTGCTAGATTTTTGGAACCGACAGACTTCAAAGCCATAGCAGAATATGTGGCTGCATGGAAGCAGTTCATGAATGATTCGACTGGGCCCACTTGATTTGTTTTTTCCTATTCACACGTGGAGATTTTATATGTACAATTTTGTATTTATTCTATTTTTTTAGTGAGCACACTAAAGGACAGATTTTTTGTAACTAAAAGTTGGAGAATCCCAAAGGGTGGGGATAACCAAAGGTCATTTTGTAAATGTATAAGTATAGGTAGAATAGAATAGAAAATGGACTTTTTCTAGCTCTTATAAGGTGAAATTTTTTGTAAGGACAACTATTTCTCTTTTATAATAAAGAGGACTGAAATGTTTTTGGAGGAAGGACTGCATAATCTTCAAACGTGTTGTGTGGATCACTAAATGAGGAATTGTTTCTGTTTTGGCATAGTGTGAAATTTGTGAGATCATTCTAACTCACTGAACTATTTCTGTGTTTTGATGAATGATTTCATTTTCTGTTATGAATATTATGTAATGAATGAGTAGTAGATTTTTTAACTTCATAAAGCTCTATTTGTGTTATCTTTCTGTTGTGTTTATGTATATTGAATTTATCATCTAGCTGTAGAATTCAGCATGTAGAAAATACAACATATTACTCATATAAATATAATTCTTGCTCCCTGGGGATAGGTTAGAATAGGTTAAATTAGATTAGTTTTTTTTTGCTTTGGGTTATTGGGGAACAATCGATTCATGTAAGGGGAGAGGTAAAACCCTATGAAACTCACTACGTGGCTAAATTCTTGTGAGGTTATTGTTTTATAAATCACCTGCATTTAGTTTAGGAACATGCATATCATCCTTAAAGATAAAATACATAAACGATGGGTCGGGCCCCAACTGGTAAACAGATTTAAAGCCTTACTTTAACTCTACATTAGTCTGGCCATTAACTAGACAGATTCCCCATACCAAATGATAAACAATCTATTTGGGAACGATTATTGAGGAGAATCCCTACTATCGGTACCTGGGATTTTCTAGGCATCAGCAGTACCATAGTGGCATTGCCATATTTTCATATATTGTTATCCTTGAGAACAACAATCATTTGGGATTTCCATTGCAATTAGGGTTAAAAACCCTCTAACCAATCTTGATACTGCATATTGGTCATCTTCCCCTTCTACTCGTTTTCAATACAACATACCAAACAAACTTTGCTAACCAGCGCCAAAAAAATCAAATTGAATTGTACTAACTAACAATACTCTTCCACACATAGCTGCTACAAAAATTTTGACAACACCACTCAGATCCCTAACTATGATACCATGTTAATAATTCAAACTTAACTCACCCCACAAACTTATGTAACCTCTAATAACAATCTTCAACTGTCATCAAATTCATTACACATCACATCCATACATTTTTCATGTCACATTAAGTTCATATACTGTAACTAAATACATTTAGCAATAGAAATAAATGTGAAACACCAAATTGTAAATGACATTAAGACATTGGAGATTTGGTTTAAGACCATGGAAAACCCCCCTAATGGGAAAACCAATCAAGCAATATTTATTGAGCTTCTTAGGAAAATATCAAAGATTTATAGCAGTAGAATATTACACCATAAAAACCCAATACATATAGAAAATATGTATCAACGACTCTTCGAAATGTGTGCAAAAAAATTACCCATAATAAGCTACATAAAACCTTTTCAAAATATGTGCACATGTACAACTATAATTACAACTATACAGTCTTCCTATTTAGTAGCAAACCAGTGACAACTACAACATTCTCATGAATAGGAATAAAAAATCTTCAAACTAAATTTGGCACCTGAAAATTTGTGCATAACAATCATCCTCGATTTCTATGCAAGGACAATGGTATGGCCTCCTACAAATCGTTATAGTATGTCTCGCTCTACTATAGTACAAACCAACAATCATTATTGGGGTTACCTTGGGATGCATGCCTCTACTTTCTCCTTGGAATCTATGCCCAACTTCACTGCTACAATAAATGTTAAGTTTCTTGGGATTCGTGCCACTATTATCTCTTGAAAATATGCCCCCATTCTCCCCAAATCACTCTCCCTCTTCCTCTTCTTAGCTCAAATCCTCTTCCTCTCTCGAAATACATGCCTATCACACTTCTCTCCAAAAACTCTCGGAATGTATAAAATGAGTCTCACTCAAGCATTTTTACTATTCATTTTAGAGTAATTTCCTTAACTCTTTCTCTTATATTTCCAATGTTGAATCTTGTACCACCAGATCGATTGTTGTGATTTAATCTCAAGTTCATTTAAATCCCTTAATTCATGAACTATATAAACATATTCTTTTCTCAAAAAGTCACTTAAACCTAAAATAAATAAAAGTACACTTTAACTTTATAAAGTACAACTCACTTTAAATTTATAAAGTCATTATCATAAATTCACTTAAATTTTTTTTTTATGACGGAGGTGTTACACAATGGATACGTAGTCTCAGGATATTCCATGTCGCTCTGTCTAATTGCAAATCAACACGTGTGTTGTCGATTTGGTGAATGGTAGTTAAACATGTGTCTTGCGATCCGTCTGAGGTTTTTCTTGCGTCGAGGACTCTGTTGCCTTATCTCTTATTTCCACTGTCGAATCCTTCACTCTCCATATTTCAATAGAACACCTGAAGGGGGGCTTATGTCATGTAGCATCAACAAATGGTAGTTGGACAAGAGTTACCTGTCTTTGTCAGAGAAGCAGTAGTCCCAATTCATTTTTCATTAACAGAGGATTTTGTCAGTTTTCATAAGATTTTTTCAGAGATGCAGTCCCCGTTCTGTAAGAAGCAGTAGATGAATACAAAAAACCACACCAATACACCATACTGATTGGAGGATTCCCATTTCATCATTTCAGTTATCACAGGATCGATGGTTTTTGCGATGTTCGGAAGAAGGAGTGCCTCTGTGAAAAAACCTCTATGACCATTTTTCATCGCAATGGAAGGAGACCAGGATATCCGCAACCTCAGTATTTGCACAATTCATTTTTTCTGTAATTTATTTTCCTCAACTCCATTTCTGCACATTACCCTTTCGCAAGCTCCTTTCCGCAAAATCCTTTTCTGCAATACTATTTCCGCAATACAAATTCCCACAAATCTCTTTTCGAAATTCTAGTTACACAACTTTATTTCGACAAATTTCCCTTCTGTAACATTATTTCCGCAATTACGGATTGCACATTGCGGGTTTGTGATTCTCAATTTACAAAAAAAGACTTCTGAAAACTTACGGTTGCAATAGTCCTTTCTACAATCAGATTGCAGATTGCAGATCCTCCTTCCCACTTTTCCAAATATGCGCTTCCGCAATTTTCCTCCTACAACTTTTCTTCTGCATTTCAACTTTCCACATCTTTTTGTAAATAAAACATGCATTACTATACAGAAGCCAAATTAGAGAACAAAATACATCTAGAGCTGACCCAAAAACAGGGAGGCCTTAGTCCAGTCCTGCGGAAACCAATTCGTGACTTAACTAGAACTGATTTGCCAAAAAAATACAGAGTTTTCCCAAAGCCTCCTACACCCCCTAATATCTCTGTTCCTACTATGGGTCCCGATTTTGTTACATTGTTTTCCCACCCACATCAAAATTGATGACTTGAGGGACCTGTCGCCACCTAGACCCCAATTGACAGCATAGTGCCTAATAACAGACGAGCTACATCTATCTATACTGAATAATGTTGGAAATACATTAACAAAAGAGAAAACCAATAAAAATCATAGACTAGGAAGAGATATCATATCCAACCAGAGGGGAGGGAGCTCCAGTGAGGGACTGCTACTGAGGGGCTCCCGACAGCTGGTTGCTGCGTGCTAGACACAAGCATCGATATAGAATTCATGGGGCTAGCCATGTTCCGAACTTCCACTGGCCCTCCTTCATTTGCCATACCACTTTGGATGTTTCTCTCCCAAGGTCTAGCTATCTCCATGGCCCGACGATCCATAGGGTGAAATAGAAATCCCAAACGAGCAACGAGGACGTCGAGCTTCTAGTGCATTGTGTGGCATTTCGAGTTATGCTCCTTCCAAAAGGGCATGAGTTTTGAATCGTTGCCTCTCTTGGCCTCCTACATCACTGGGGAATGCCCAACCAAATGGACTGTAATCGAATATGTCATGAGCATACGATCGTAAGCTAAAGCACGGCCAGTGGTGTTGCCAGGGTCCAAGATCCATTCTGCTACTTCTGCGTGAAGATTCCCCCGGGGCATGGATTTTGCCTCCACCCAAAGTCCCTCCACCACCCTTTCAACCTTGAGCCTGATACTGAGTGGGACATGTTCCTTGTAGAGTTTCGCCTCCTCTTTATCCTAGAGCTAAGCGCGAGTTGCTTGATGCGTCTAGTGCTTGATAGGTTTCCCCTTAACCGAAGATAAGCCAGATGCCTCCCCAGAGCCAACCTCCCCTCTGAACTATTGCTTTGGGGCCATTGGGCAAGACTGTGAGGACAGGATAGGCACCAGGAGGTGAATATGGAGCACCCTAACAAGACCAAGCTCTAACACACAGCGCAAGACAAAAGCAGATACATGATCCTACTCTTTCTGGAGCCTAACTCATCATAGCAGAGATCAAAATCGTTGGAATAACATAGATGAACACTTGTGGGAGCATTCCCATCCCTGACCATATCCTATGTCATTCCCATCATGAGATCGAGATCCCTCATCCTGCAAAGATAATGGACCTTGTCCAGTCGATGGTCCTCTCGCTCAGTGCTAAGCGTGGCAGAGCCGATGGTGAGAAATGAAATAATGGAGAAGTACCAGCTCCAGAGCCAACAAGCTTTATTGCCAATGGTTCCATTTCGCATTAGCTTGGCTTCCTGTAGGCATGCTCACGCCATCTTACTCCATCTGTCCTCCCTTCGATCTGATCGTCCATTTGTATTACCCCAGAGAGATCCCTAGTGGCCAGGTGGTTACATTTCTAGCCCAGTCCTCCTCTTCATTACCGTCTATCCTGTCACATCGAAATCCAAACACGCACTCCATGCTAGCATTCACCAAATAGTCAGCAACCTTGTTGGCCTCCCTTCTGACATGGTGAAAAGAGATGGCAGGGTGTGCATGGAGAAGGACACGCAGTCACTCCAATTTGTATGCTAGGCGCAAACTACGAGAGATCTTCTCTGATGTTTGTCCATTCAGTAATCGCTTGGCCAACATGATGAGAGTATTGGAATCACCTTTGATTATCGTCGGAAGGAACCCCCCACTGATCAGCACTTTCGAGCCTCAAATGAGGCCTTCCAACTCAGCTGAATTCTTTGTATCCTGCCCTATAGCTCCCATGAACACCTTCTTGATCCCGCCCTCATGATCACGACAAAGGCCACCAAAACTAGCCGGACCTGGGTTGCCACGAGACGCACCATCGAAATTTAGTTTGAAAACACCGGGAGGAGGAACCGACCAAATCGCTGGGCTAGAGGGGATGCACAGTCTGTCCTGACAACGCAGAGCAACCAACAAAGGTCTATTCAGCCCCCAGTTCTCTGCAATATGGACTTCTTCCCTCATGGAAATCTTATCTTGTTCGTGCCACTGCATGCACCTAATAGATGATATCAGGTTGTATTGCACCGTGTTCTAGACTGACTCCATATCTTTGCACTGGTCTCGGAAGATCCTAGCATTCCTCTCCTTCCAAACACACCACATGGCCATGCCCGAGAAAGCATCCCAGATAGTTCTGATAATGGGATTTTTGAAGGCTCTTGGGCACCATTCTCTTATGGTCTGGGAGGGTTGGCCCTGATTTCTGCCGCTTTGTTAGAACTTCATCGCTCCCTTGTCCCAAATTGCAGCTGCAAAAGGGCAGCTATCCAACAAGTGACCCATCGTCTCCTCCGCTTGATAACACAGACAACACTGGGATGGTCCAATAATCCCCTGCTTTCTCAAGTTTTCACAAGTGAGGATCCTTCCTCTAACTACTAGCTAAACAAAGAGGGCCACTTTGGGCCATAATTTGACATCCCAAATTTTTTTCTAGATGTCATCCATCGCCACATTCCTCAAAATCCGCAGGAATAGGCCAACCAAGAAGAAGAAATATGGACCGCCCTCCATGATTCTATCCCTGTCTTCCTGGTTAAAGAAGATAATGGTGAAGAAACCCTTGGAACCCAGCTAGAGATTGTAGTGGACTTTAGTTTTCCACACCCCATTGATCCACTTGACCAAGTCTTTTTCCTTTGGCCAAATACCCACAAATTTCCTTATTAGGGCCTTTTCCTTCCAAATCTTGATCTTACCCCTAACTGCCTCAGATCTGTTCTGAATCACGGGGATGGATGCCATTATTGGGAAACAATTGCCACTACTTGCTTGCTTGTCTTTCCTGGACATAGGTTGAGACCCGTCCCCCTTGCCGTCCTCTGCCAACTCCTTCCTTCTCATGCTAGGAGCCCCATCATCCCGGGTGGGCTCCCTTTCCCTAAGGCTTCCATGGCACCCTGCAGGAGGCCAAGAATCCAGGCACTGCCTACAGCCTGGCATATATAGGAAATAGTGTACCTTGACCAACACTTCTGCGGTCCTCTTCAAACCCTGCTTGACCTCACTTCCAACTTTCCACATCTTTAAAAAGCTTGCAACTTCTCATTGCAAAACTCATCCTTGACTGTTGATCTCCATGGCTTATTCTTTGTCCATTGATATTAGATCACGTGTGTATCTTCACCTTGTCATTGTGGATCTATTAATTTCCTCACACCTTTCTCTTGTGGATCTATTAATTTTCATGTTAACTATTTTTTGCTATAGAGGCGGGTTGACAGGTGTATCGAGTGTTTTGCTGATAGGTGGCTTGCGCGTTTGGACTAGAATTTTATCTGTGAAACTAAACAGTTGGTCCTGCGCATGAATGGATTGATGGGATTATGTACTAACATATTTTTTCATGCATTCTTGGTGGTCAATTTTATTTTTTGGGAAAATGTTTGGATTGACAGACCCATCTTATCTGCCAGTGTCCTTCACTACAGTTCATTTCTTTGAATTGGGCATAGCCTTTTCCAAAATTTTTGGCCAAGGGTTTTGTGAAAGTTTCAGTTTGAGGTATTTTGTGGGTTTAGGCTCAAAGTTTGTGGGGTCAATTTGGTCGTGGTATGGTTTCATTATCACTTGAGTCGATGAAGAACACTTCGTCGATGTCCCTCCATCGGCATGAATGCTCTATGTTAATGCTTCAACAATTCATTGTTGCTCCATTAATGAAATAAAGCTTGTTATTTTATTCATACATGGGCCTATATATTAATTTTGACTCAGCTTATGAGGATCTCGAATATCTTGTCATAATTCATGATTTACTAGGTTTGATGTTGCACCGCCTTTGCTTTGAACATTTATACAAAGCTTCTGGTAAGCAATATTTGGTACTGTTTGGAATTGGTTTGCTTGTATTGATTTTTCTTCCCTTCATTTACACCAAAGGTTTTGCAACATAGGTTTTTCCACTTTGTCAAATTCGTAGGTATTCCTTGAATCTGCTTAACTATTTTCAACATTCATTGTGGTAGCAAAAGAATTCCTTGGTATTTCTGTGGCTCTGAATGTATCTTCTTCTTGAAATTCTAATTTTAATCTTGAATGTTTAAAATTTTAGTATTTACTTACAAGTTGCATAGCTATGATTTATACAATGTCTATTATTATTTTACAACAAATATGCATTGTCTTGCATATATTTGACAATGGAATTATTGTTGTTCTGAATTACTATATATTTATTGTTAAGTTGAGGGTTTTATTTTGCAAAATGTTTTTAAATGTTCTTTTGGAATGGGTAAGAGTAGTTCTAAAACATGGCATTTACTCTACCAGAGGCAACTATTATTATCTTGCATACCGTTGACAGTAGAAGAAAAACACCTGAGACACCTGTCAATCCTAAAGCTTTGCATATATCACTAGGCATGTCCATAAAAAACAATTAACATGACTACTTACAAAACATGCAATACACACTTCCAAAGCATGTGCTATTTCACTCTGAATAATCACATATGCGGTGTTGACAATACCTTCATCTCGAGGCCACTCAATATAATATATATATATTTTAATTGATGCAAAAAAAAATATGCAACAACATCTCTGGCAATGCATAAAATGCAAAAAAAACACAAAGTAGAGTTCTCCATAAGGATTCAAAATGAAAGCTACGAGTGCAAGTATTTCCTACACACATGCGCAATGCAAATTTAAAATTGCACATATTATTTGTAGTCATTTATTTCTATGTATAAACTTTCCTTTCTATTTCTGTATTTCAAACCGAATGACCATTGTCGCTTTTCATATCTATACTTTCATTTCTATATGTCTGAATGAATAAACCTCATAAGGTTTATATCATTTGCATTTTTTTTCATTCATTCCCTATTTGATTCCATAGGAAATAACAACCATCACCTTATGGAGACTATGCTAACTGAAGATGTTATTTCACTCTTTCTACATGGTGTTGTCAACCTTTTCCTCTTGGTACAAGTTTCCACATTAAACCAAGTGAACTCACTCAACTCATTAACTATTCAGTTCCTAATTTCTATCTCAAATGACATTCACAAGCATGAGATATTACTTCCAATTATATATAATAGTCTTGTAGAATATGAGAAACTAAAAGAAGGAACTATAATCAAAGTCACCCAATGTACATGCAACGTTGTACATAATTTAATGTATGTCTCATTTCCTTGTTGATGTTTTCCCACTTAATGAATTTCACACCTTTGATGCATCACATTTCCTCCCATTACTCTCTAAAATACTTCTTCTTAGTAGGACTATCACATTGCTTGCACTTGAGGTTTTCACAGTGGATGCACTGATTATTGGAGACCCTTCATCTTAACACTTAGCTGTAGCATCTCCCTCTCAGAGTATTTCCTTTGTTCCAGAGAAAAACTTGATCCAAACTTGCACCCCTTTGCTCGTGAACCCTACCTCAATAAATGAAAACCATGCCTTTCCTGCATCGACTATCCAATTCACATCACTTTCCTCTTCTAGAAAAATTTGGAGCACTTGAGGTCAAGTTATTTTCAAGACACACATTCATGAATATGGAAACCAACAAGGATCTAGGAAAGTGTTCAGATTTGACCTTGTTAATGATTCACATGATGAAATAAATATCTATGCATTCAATGAATTGGAACTCTATTTGTATGACCAAATACAAATAGGAGTAGTGTACATAGTATCAAATGAATTAGTCAAAGCATCCAATCCAATTTTCAACCATTTGAAAAGCCATCATGAGATTTTCTTAGGTTCCTCCTCAACCATCAAACCATGCTCAGATAAATACCCCTTAATACCTTTACATTGCTTTAACTTTAAAACTATTTAGGGCATCAAGAGTATACCTATCAATTCCATGGTTGACCTTCTTGGACTTGTAATTTTAGTTTCACCTACATCAAGCATACAGAAACAGGATGGTGTAGAGACTGTATGATGCACTGTTGGACTCTGCAACATGTCAAGATATAGCATTGACATAACACTTTGGGGAGAGCATTGCCAAATTGAAGGTACTGAGCTTGCTAGCCTTCACGGTTTAGATACTCCTCAATTTTTAGCAATCAAAGGCGGCTGTGTTACATAATTTAATGGAAAAACTGTTGGGACTATCTCGAACACTACTCTTTTTATAAACCCAAATATTGAATAAATTGTCCTTCAAAGATGGTTTGATGACAATGGATTTCATTCAACGTCACCATCTTAGAACTGGAAATTCAATGCCTCTCATTCTACTTATCATAAAAGCATTACCAACAATGATCTACAAAATATTCAACCGTCTAAAAAGGATATTTGGTACTCTGTTGTTGCAGCCATCACAAATTTTAACATGGATGATGTTCATTTCTTTGCATGCCCTCTTTTTTTTATGGTATACAATGCATGAAAACAAATTCTCACAAAGTTGGAAACATTTGGCATTGTGGTACATGTTATGGGCAGTTTCTTGAATGTGACTACTGATACATACTAATGGTTGACTTAGAAGATATCATTGGAAGCCTTCATAGTGTCGTAGATTTTAATGATGCTGCAAACCAACTCATGGGAATTCTATGAAAGATCTATGCCTCCTCTCAACTAAAGCAATATCAATTGTTGATATAGGCCAGAACATCTGCAACAAACAATTTGTTCTTACTCTTTGAGTTAGAACATAGACCTTCTGTGGAATTGCACATGTAAAGGTTGTAATTGTGATGGTTGAAAAAATTAAATCAAAAAATTCACCTGAAAATCCAAATACATAAGTTTTTTTGACTAGATACTTAAAGCATTCTTTATTGTCTGTAATGAATTGCCTCAATTCTCAAAGTTGTCCTTACTTCATGCTTCAACATAGCAGGGTTTTTTTACTCCATTTATAGTTTTCACATTTAGGAGTTCTATCTTGTAGTCTCATAGTTCCACTGTCTTACAGAGAGAAATTCCTATGGCTTGGGGTACCAGAACAAACAGCTTGACTCCAGAAATCAATCCTTTCCATTATGCAATAGAAATTAAATGTCTAACACTAAAGGATCAGACCTCATACCTTATTCCGGATGGTTGAAGTAGATCCCCGTTGAGCTTTCCAACTTCAGCTTGAATTGATAGATTACTTTCTCAACAACAAGTAAACAATACAAGCATTCTATATATCATGGTGTTAGATCTATTCTAGCATATATAATCAATAATGTATAAGCATTTGACATAATCCAATGGATAAAATATTCATTCAAACACACATTATTGGATAGGAAAATATATTTCTATTAATCTAAGTCAGAGATTACAAGATACAACCTCTGTCAGCATGTCTGCAAACTGGAGAAACTGAATCCCCCACTTGGGTCTCCACCACTTCAATCTTCCATCTATAGATAGCAAGCTCACAAGCAAAAGGAAAGCTTGGGAAGAACACAACAGTGCTCCAAGGGACAAAGGAATGCAGACTCAAGCATAAGTTCTGGAAAAAATGGACTATAGTTTCTTTGCTCTCAATTCTCTCTTATGCCTTCAATGTACCAAGGGGTTCCTTATATAGCTTTTCAAATAGGTAATGAAAGGTCGAATCCGAGCGATCTCAAGGGATATGGAAGGCCAGGAGTCAAGTGAGTTGGATCCATGTCAAGGAAAACTCCAAAAGGATTTGGATTTTGTACACATCCCGATGTACACAGTTTTAGTGGTCAAACCCGTGTATATATGTGCTTATAGGTTTAAAAGTCACGTGTATCATTTTTCTCATGTTTTTAGGGATGGTCAAGGAAACATCAAAGGACAAAAAATAGTCCATGGGGTCTAAGGAGTCTGCAGTGGGACAGGGGAAGGCCATACAAAGTGTGATTCAAAGTGTGATTCACTTGGAGTGGTGAAATCAAATATAACAGATGCCCCCTAATGTGTGAGGTCAGAGGGGTCATACGATGGTCGAAATACATTATAAGTCCATCCTAGAAGTGGAGTGATGAAGGATCCCAAATGGAAGACCAGCCACCCAATCAGCATAGTACAATAATACAACTTTGCATATAACTGCAAATACATATAGCAGTCCCAGATACATAAGAGTACAATGGCCATGAATAGGCATGACACAACATATCACATAAGTGGTCATTGCCACGTACAATATACATATATCACAATCTCCAATGTGAATATATACAAAGGACCATGATCTCCATGATGGATGAAGATATATAACAGATCAAAATCTCCATAGTGGCTGGAAATATCTGACATATACTGGAATCAAGTCAGGAGAGCTGAAATCTCATGAACACTAGCATGATCAAGGAGATAGCATAGAAGAGATGCCACCAATCTGGAAAGTCTTCTACACAAACCGCTATGAGTACATGTCCTACTACGAGAATAGAGGTGTCTAGGTCGAACATAGTAGTCCATCATCTGATTACTGGTCATTAATGTATACCGTTAACAGACGCGAGATCACCCACCGATAATGAAAATAGGAATCAAGGTACTAGATTGCAAACTAACAAGTGTGAAAAAATGTGTTGAGGTTGAACACTTGAGAGGATCCATTAATCAGGGGACATTGATGTATTCCCAAAAGAATGTCGATGGCAAGAGAACCTACCACTGATGACTGCAAGTCTCAAGGCACTCAAAATGACTCTAGATTCCAATCCTAGAATAAATGATCTGAAGTCGATGGGATGAAATCCGCTGGAAGGAGGGAATTAAGGCATCCCCCATCATCCAACATGAGGTACTCAGCAAAGCTGTATAATGTGAAAGGACTCGATCATAAGGTGCACGAACCAGTAACTGTACCGGGAATGGCTGACATGCAAAGTCAAGAGAACTGAGGAATGGCTGACTCAAGCTTCAACTTCCTTCGAACAAGAGCATAACGGCATATGGTGACTGAATAAAGGTAGCATAGACTCGATATACAAACTGGGACATCTCTGCGACACAGGAGGCATCGACAGAGGCTCCATAGGGACTGGAAGCTTAACCAGTCAGTGGAGATAAACTCAGATAAACAAGTACAACTCCTAAAGTCAAACTATAACCCAACCAATGGATATGATATACAATGCTCTATTCGAAGGTGACACGACTTGACAGCTACCAAAGATAACATCTTTCCTTGTCTGGCTTTTTGGTTTTTTGATTTTTTTTTGGAAATTTTCAATTATTTAAAAAGCTTGAAAAAGAATAAAATGGTTTTATAGTTATAGGATAGGAGGAGATGAGTGTCATAAGGGAAAACAAACTAGTTCCAAGCAGTGGAACATACCTATGCTCAATGCAAGGATACATGTGTAGGATATCGACACTTAGGGGAAAATCCCCTCCCGGTAAAAAGGGAAACAAGCTGCGAGGGGTATAACAAATGGCTCTTCATGGCTAGACATGAGACAAGCTCGGGCTATATGGCTGAAATGCAATGTCAGGGGAGCTAGCATAAATCTCAATAAGGAAGGAAAAGCTCATGATAATGCATTCACAACTTGACATAAGGGAGTCCTGAGGGAAGTAGGCCAGCAATAGATCAAGAGGAGTATGAGGCTCTTGCAAAATGTCATGGAAATACTATACAACAGACTCCTGGACCTAAGAGAGGACTCACAGCATGGGTACCAAATGAAAAAGGGAGCTAACTAGGACACCCGTGTATAGGAAAGCTCTACCATTCACATAGTATCACTTCTAATAGTAGCATGAAGGTTCTGTGATACCATGGAATGGGTTTGTACCTAAGGTTACGATGGAACAGTCATAAGGTAATGCATAAGTGCAAGAGGATGTGACATCCTAACCTATATGCCAATTCAGACATAATACCTGTGGTAGGCACGAACAGGTCGAAACCTTGGAGAGAGTGTACAAAAATTGGACCCTACATGACAACCATATTAGTCCAAAACAACCCAAAATAGTCAATAAAGAATCCAAACTATAGGATATAGGGAGGAATGATCATGACAACTGCACCCAAAGGAAACAATGCGGTGGACGATGGGACATAAAAAGGAAAGTAATGTGTAGACCAAACGTTCACGTACCAACTACCACCCCCATGAGGGTGACCACTGGTGTAAATACCGAGCGAAGGGAATAAAAATCCCCCATAAATGGAGTAGAGGATGGAATATGACCATTCCCAAATCTATGAGCACGGTAAGGGGCTGTGATGCCCCCAAGTATGACACCAGGGTCCGTACTAGGACCAAGGACGGGTGATAAGATACTAGGCATGCCAAAAATAAAAGGACCTGAACTCAAGAGAGCATAAATATACTCAAGTAACCACGATCCCAAAGGCCAACTAGCGCACAAAGAGCATACTCCTAATAAAATCTACAGCCAAAATACAAGCAAACCAAGGGGAGGATATGTGAGCTCCCGAATGCAGTAGGTATGTCTCACCTAGGAGAGGCTCGAAACTCCCATACACTACAAGTGAAGGTACGTAACCAATTATAGTGGCCCTCAGATTCAACGCATAAAATGACTATGCTGTCTGACCTCTACCTAGCTGGGACACCCATAGAATAACCCCTGCAAAGTACCCCCTCGATATCCTAGGTAAGGAAACTAAGGTCACCTCAATATAATCAATGCTCAGGCAGACAGTCACAGGCGGGATTGACCGTATGGGCAGGGTAGCAAAGCCCGAAATTCTCGAAAGAGCCCCCAGATATGAATACAATCCTGGAAATATATTTGGTGCTACTCAGTTATGACTAGGGGTCATCCCAATCAATAACTGCTAACACTGCCTCATGCTTAACTCCCTTTTGAGAGGAGGATCCTGAGAAACACCAATTATACCAAGTAATTTCACACTCTCACCTGGACAGACACATACATGTTGTTGTTTAGTGGTCTTGGAGAATTTACTCACAATGAACTATTCCAAGACCCTAAAACCTAATCTTGTTGGTAAACCCTATTAAATAAAATAGTGTAGTTCATTTTAATTAAGCGTTGATTTTAATTGGCTGTAATTACTCAAAGGGAAAAGGCCATGCNTAGAGGGATTTTAGGTTACAACCCAATGTCTGAACAAGGGACTCCTCTGTCACCAAAGGACTCTGAGTTTCTCTGCTCCAAAGATTCTGTAGAAATTCCACTAGC
>LPNX010409356.1:289800-336653 GCA_001517045.1 Pseudotsuga menziesii | reverse complement strand
GAGGCAGTTCTCGAAGGTTAGGGAGGTTATAGCAGTTAATGGGATTAAGGTAAATGAAACAACTAATCTCCCATTAACTCGTGTTTTTAAAAAATAATTTTGAGGAGACTATGCGCAGGTCAGTAGTAAAGCAACCCGCGCATCATGCGCGACTCTGCACAAGAGCAACCCGCGCATAGATGTATGCGCGACCTGCTGAACATAATACTCACGCATATGCGCGAGATGCCAATAGAGATAGTGGCGCTNTCAGCTGGGCATATAGGTAATGTATTTCATCATCAATCAAGGTATAATGAAACTAGGCAAACCTCAATCCATAAGTGTCCTTTTGTGTGCCGACCTGAGGGATGTTAGCACTCGGATGGAGAGGTGCCATTCAACTGTATAACAATGTACCAAGGGGTTCCTTATATATCTTTTCAAAGAGGTAATGAAAAGGTTGAATTCGAGCGATCTCAAGGCATATGGAAGGCCAAGAGTCAAGTGAGTCGGAATTCATGTCAAGGAAAACTCCAAAAGGATTTGGATTTTGTACACATCCCGATGTACGCGGTTTTAGTGGTCAAACCCACGTATATACGTGCTTATAGGTTTAAAAGTCACGTGTATCATTTTTCTCATGTTTTTAGGGATGGTCAAGGAAACATCAAAGGACAAAAAATGGTCCATGGGGTCTAAGGAGTTTGCAGTGGGACAGGGGAAGGCCATACAAAGTCTGATTCACCTGGAGTGGTGAAATCATCTATAATAGATGCCCCCTAATGTGTGAGATCAGAGGGGTTATACGATGGCTGAAATACATTATAAGTCCATCCCAGAAGTGGAGTGATGAATGATCCCAAATGGAAGACCAGCCACCCAATCAACATAGTACAATAATACAACTCTGTATATAACTGCAAATACATATAGTGGTGAAATCAGCTATAACACACTGTATAAGCTATTACTTAACATTTTGAACCTAATTGTTTTGATGCAACCTATATAGTAGCTTTTGAATACAATACTAATTTGCTATTATGTTTATTTATAAAATAAACAACTTTGTTCTCTTCTTTCTTACCCCAACTTGTCATTCTTTTGCACAGAACAATTATTACATTTATTGTTTTTTTTCATATATGTTTTTTAATACTAAACTTTGGTCTTCTATATTGTTTCTTTCTTACATTTATCAAGCTAAAACTTGAAAAATATATTTACTCCATAAATTTTATTTTAACATACATGGTTGTTTCCCAATATGAAATCACTTAACATTTTCTTTATATCTTCTATTTTATATCCATATAATTTCCACTTAATACATATACAAAATGTGTCCTTGCCACCAATCAAAGCTTCTAATTCTTTAACAATTTTATGCTTTTCTTGTAGGCATCATGTCGAATAATTACAATGCATGAAGAAGACTTGCATATGCAGAGAACATAAATAAAAACAACAAGAAGCAACGTCTTCTTTATAGAGCTTCTTTTCAAGTTGTGGATATGTATTTTTTCATTTTCTCTTGGCCAACCTTCCAACACACCATCCATTCCATCCCCCATTCTAAATCCATACAACACCCCCCTTGATGATGCACATCAACGATTTCGTAAAAAAATTGACCAACTAGCTGACATGAATGTCTGCTCAATTTGCAATGAATGTTACCCTAGAATTGCAACGAAAAAGTTCCATCGTGCATACGAATGTTCTCATTGTATTATAGAAAGAAAAGGGCATCGACTTTCATTGGAAAACAATATGGACCTAGGAATCCAACCACATTTCCTTGCAGTACTTATGCAATCTGAATAAATTCTCATTAATCATGCTAACCCAATCCTACAAGTCACACATGCCTGTGGTGGTTAAAATAAATATTCTAGCCATACTATTTGCTTCCCCCAAGACATTTCCAATATTTCCACATCCCTACCCCATTTAATATAAGACATTGACATCCTTGGTGTTCGCAAATGAAACCCTACAAACGATCCATATGAACTCTTTGTTAGTCAAACACATGTTCTTGTTGATCTTGAATAGAAAATGGCCAATGATTCGTACTACAAGGATGCACGAGTCAACCCAATTGCATTAGCTTATTTTCCTCTTGTTTCAACAGAAATTTCACCTTTGATTCTCCATGTTAATAGCAATGATACATTATCTCATCAGTAAATCTCGTCCTCTACAGTGAAACCAACAAATTCATTTGAACCCTATGAATTAAAATCCTCCTCATTTATTTCAACACAAAGAAATGCTAGAATTGAGGTTGAGGAAATTAGATGCTTCTTATGCATACCAGATATCCCACTATCGGCTTCCATTGATTCGCCCCCTATATGAATCTCCCCTATCAATGAGTACAACACATAAGGCCTTATTGTTGATGTATTTGTAACTTCGGAAGATATTCTTATGTATANACGGAGAGGTGCCATTCAGCTGTATAACAGATGCCCCCTAATGTGTGAGGTCAGAGGGGAACGATGGCCGAAATACATTATAATATTAACTCTGGAGAAACTCAAAAGTCCAGTGGAGCAGAAGGAGTACCTGAAACCAATACAGAATAATGTCATATGCAAAGCTATATCTGAGGATGCTATGTTCAATTTACTGGAACACTAGCTCCTTTACAATATGAGAGTACATCATATAATACGGGTAAAACCATGTATGTACGAAGGTGGATCAAAGCCACAATATAATAATGATGAGTCTTCAAAGATCTGGAAGCTGGATATAGAAACGGAACATAGTCTTGCGCAACTTAGTTCATAAGTGAGGAACTAAGGTCTTCATACAAGATCCCAAAGAACCAAGTACAATCCAAACCATGTGAATAAGGGTAAGCTGAAGTCGAACATGGAGAGGATTCAACAGTTTGTCAACCAATAGATGACAATTGACAACTGAAGAAAAGGAATTCACCAATGATGAAAGTGAATCCAGAGGTACTACCGTCAAACTCTAGGTCTTCATCATCAGGAAGTGCTGAAACTGAACCATACTGTGATAGGGAAGGCAATAGACCCTCCAACGGATNGTATGTTGTTGTACCCCCATTGGGGATGTGTGTTACCCCTTTATGGGATGTCTAAATTGTGTCTAGACCTTGAGGTACAACCTCCATTGTAAGTCGGGGAAATATTCCCTAGTGTAACATCATGTATTATGTAATTGTAGTCTCTCTATGAGAAGTGGGCCCCATGTGATATGACATGTAGGGTCGAGTCTTATATTTGGTCAGTTACTTGAAAGGGTATAAATAGAGAGGTGTTCTTCCTCATTTATACACACCTCACACACTCTCTAAGGTGCATGAGAGAGAGAGAGAGAGAGAGAGAGAGAGAGAGAGAGAGAGAGAGAGAGAGGAGGAGGAGGAAACAAAGATAGTTGTTGAACATTTCTTATTACTGCTTTTTATCATCTTACTAATCTGAAGAAGTTTGTGGGGTTTTCTCCTTTGTGGTTTCCCGGGTGAAAATATTTGTGTCTTATGTATATTTTACATATTATACATCTTGTTTTACTTGTTATTCTTTAAAATAAAGATCCTATATAATCTAATCAGATCTCAAGAAAAACTAACATGGATTCATAACCTCTCTGAAAGAAGGCACTGTGCAACTGTGGAAACTAGGGATTCCTAGTTGAAGGTGATATCTCCATAGATCATCAGGAAAAGAGGTCTAGGTTAACTCACCTCACTGGGGCACATCTTTTGGTGGTAGTAGTTTCTGAATCAGAGAAGTTTCAATTTTTAGCTGCAACTACTGCTGAGAGGAACTAGGGCATCGAGTATTGGAGGCGTCCCACCTCGGTTTCCAAAAAGTGACCTAGCTGAGCAAATCACCTTAAGGAGGTGCATCTTTCTATCCAAGAAGAATTATTAAACTCCAATTTTGGAAAATTAGGTTTTATCTGACAAACCATAGGTTAGCCTGCTCCGGAATATGGTTGAATGCCTCAAATCAGTAAGATCCAAATCTTTACTATTTCCATTTGAGGTTCTCACATTAGAGGAAATTTGAGGTCTAAAATGGGCCTCCTAAGGAAAATGATAAAATAATAGTTAAAATAATAAAATAATAGTTATTAATTTTGGAGGAAGAATGAAAAAAACTACATTTTTTGTTCGTATTTTCAACATATCTCCCTATGTTTTTACTCAAATTCTGAGTGAGAGAGCTTGTTGGATGCATAATTTAATTCCGCATCCAACGAGTACCCACACTACATATTTTTGATGGACCTTCTATCCCAAAAACAAGAAATTCCTGGAAAAATGTGATGATGACATCATCATCACGTTTTTTTAGGTATTTCTTATTTTTGGCGTAGTGAGGTCTATCAAAAGTATGCAGTGTGGGTACTCGTTGGATGTTGAATTAAATTCTGCATCCAATGAGCTCTCCCACCTGAAATTTGAGTAAAAACACATGGAGATATGTCGAAAATACGAACAAAAAAAGTAGTTTTCTTTTATGACAAATATGTCAATTCAACCATTATGGTTGACTCATTTTATTGAAATTCTATTGGTTCTTGAATTCCAACTCACAAAATTTATTGTTGCCATGTTTTCTTATAAGGCCCATTTTAGACCCCAAATTTCCTCTAATGTTTTGAAAAGATGACTCACCATACTCAGCTTGAGGAGAAGCTTGGAGGGGATGACAACTTTCAGGCATGGAAGTACAGGATCTCCCTGTTCCTTGAAGAAAATGAGTTGGATTAGTTTATCTCTAGAGATGTTCTAGAACCAAAGGGAGATGACGCTAAGGTTGCTCATAATAGAAGCATGGATAAGGATAAGAGAATCATTGCATATTCTATTAAGGACCACGTCATACCCTATGTGTCTCCATCCAAGATACCGAAGGAAGTATATGATTCTTTGAAAAAGATATTCAAAGGAAAGGACCTCAGTCAGAAAATGACCTTGAGAAACCAACTAAAGAATGTGAAGATAAATAACTCCGAGACTATACAACCTTACTTCACTAGGGTTTCTCAAATCAAAGAACAACTTGAAGTAGTTCAAGAAAATGTCGAAGAAGGAGAAATTGTAATGACTACCCAGAATGGTCTCCCTAGATCATGGGACTCACTCTTTCATTAAGGGATTTGTGTAAGAAGGAAGTTGATCTCTTTCAACAGACTTCGAGAAGAATGTGCACAAGAAGAATCTAGATTTATGACAAGAGAAGAAAATATGGGAGCAACCAACGATCAAGCTCTTGTAGTCTGCACCAGTAATAATTTCAAGAAGAATAAAAAGAAGGAAAACTTTCATCACAACAAGAAGAAAGAAAAGAAATTGAAGAAGAACAAAATAGATCTTTCAAATGTTTGATGTTATACTTGTGATGAAAAGGGTCACTTGGCAAGAGATTGTTCCATCCAGAAAAAGAGACACCATGCTCATATTGCTGAAGATGATGAACCATCAAACAAAATATTCAAACGAGAGAAGAATGAGTCAGATGAAGAGTATGTGCTAATCTCAACACTTACTGGCACTATCACTCACGAAAGAAATTATTGGCTCATGGATAGTGGAGCTTCCAAACACATGATGGAATACAAGGAATCATTTGACAATATGTTTGAACACGAGTCACCTCACAAGGTGAAACTTCAAGATGATTATCAATACCCCATAAAAGGGAGTGGCGAATCTTCATACAAGCTTGACTCCGAAAAATACTTAAAGATGAAGGATGTGATATATGTTCCGGGATTGAATAATAATCTTCTCTCCATATCTACACTATATGCAAAAGGATTTAAGGTTGTATTTTTCGATGGCCAAGTTCTGATGTGGCACAGAGGAAAGATAATAGAGGATGCAACAGTGATTGGAGAAGAAGACGAAGGCTTGTACAAATTAAAGGGACAACTTGAACAAGTATTGGTTCATGAGTCAATTGAACCAAATGAACTATGGCACTTGAGGCTTGCACATGTACACTATAGAGAACTACCGATGGCAAGCAAATTAGTTTCGGGATTGCTAGAAATCCAGGAAAAACATGAAGGCATTTGAAAAGTATGTGCAAAAGGAGAGAATGAAAAGAAGACATTTCCTAGTAGTGAGAGAAAGGATAAAGGAATATTGAGATTCTACGGTCAAATAATGGCAGCGAGTTCACTTCGGAAGAATTCAAGGAACTATGCAGAGAATTTGGGATTAAGAGGGAGTTGAGCACTCCATATAATACTCAACAAAATGGGGTTGCAGAATGAAATAAATGAAGCATAATGGGAGTAGCGAAAGCAATTTTTCTTTACTAGGATCTTCCTATGCACCTTTGGGTAGAGGAAGCAAGAACAGTTGTGTATGTACATAAATGTATTCCTCATCAAGTACTTCACAAAAAGACTCATGAAGAGGCTTTCTCAGGAATGAAACCTGAAGTCATCCATCTGAGAATATTTGGTTTTCTGGTGTGCATACATGTCCTAGAGGAGAAAAGGACCAAGCTCTATCATTTTGGGAGGAAGGGTTTATTTGTAGGATACAGTGATACATCAAAGTCCTAGTGAATATACTTCCCAGGATTCAAGAATATTGACATCAGTAGAGATGTAACCTTTGATGAAGACTTGACATACTTCATATCCAGGGGGACTCCTATTCAAGAAGTCGAGGAACCTGAAGAGACGAGAGTCTGAGACATGGAAATTAGAGAAGCAATTATACAAGACCCTAAAGATCATGACATGGCATAATCACAATAGCTAGTAGAGACATTCCTTGAGAAGAACTCCCACAAGAGGAAACCAACATTGGCACAAGATCTCTTACGAGAAGCTGATAGGTATGGTGATCCAGAAGGAATACATAGAGAGAGAAAGAGGTAAAATCCCTACAATAGCTATATGGCCCTGTTGTGTGACATCATTGATAAAGAACCTTCCACATATGAAGAAGCTACAAAAAATAAATAATGGAAGTATGCGATGATTAAGGAATATCGGTCGATCATGAAGAATGATGTCTGGGAGGTTGTTTCGAGGCCAAAGAAGAAGTTTGTCGTGGCTTCAATGTGGATCTATAAGATCAAGAATGATATAGATGGAAGTATATAGAAACACAATAAAATATTCATAGCACAAGGCTTCTCACAGAAATAAGGAATAGACTACGAAGAGACATTTTCACTTGTGGCGAGGTACACTTCCATAAGGACCATACTTGCTTTGGCAGCAGTTATGAAATGGAAAGTACACTATATGGATGTCAAGACAACCTTCTTGAATAGTGTAGTCAAAGTGGAACTGTATGTGGAACAACCACTGGGATTTGAGACACAAGATAGGAAGACCCATGTGTGCAAATTGAAGAAGGACTTATATGGTTTGAAACAAGCACCAAGGACATGATACGACAGGATGGATAGCTTCCTGGAAAGATTGGGATTTACCAATAGTAAATAAGATTCCAACTTCTACTTCAAGGTGGAAGAAGGAATACCAATGATACTCCTACTATATGTCGATGAATTGTTTCTAACATGAAATGAGGAACTCATTACAGATACAAGAAGGAGATTTTTGACATACTTCGAGATGAAAGACCTAGATATGATGCACTATTCTTAGGCATGGAGGTGTGGTAGAGTGAAGATGGAATATTCCTTGGGCAAGAGAGGTATGCATTGGAGATTCTGAAGAGATTCATAATGTTGGACTACAAGGCTATGGCCACACCTATCACATCTAACTTGAATATTTTGAGTGATGCTTCATCTGATAAGGTCGATGCCACGATGTATCGTCGGATTATTTTCTCATTGATATATCTAACGAATACGAGACCAGATATATGATTTGCAGTGAATAACCTGAGCCAGTTCTTGGAGGATCTAAGACATGTTCATCTAATAGAGGTAAAGCATGTTCTGAGGTACCTAAAAGGTACAATGGATTATGGTATCAAATATGATACAAAATAGAAGATCAACCTACATGGTTATGTTGATTCAGATTGGGCAGGTAGCACCACTGATAGGAAGAGAAAATCAGGTTGCTGCTTCAGCTTGGGACCTGGCATGATCTCTTGGTTCAACAAGGAGAAATCATGTGTGGTGCTGAGTACAACCGAGGCAGAGTATGTTGTCACTTTTTTGGCTAGTTGCGAGGAAGTATTGCTACAAAAGATACTGTCTAAATTATTTGATCTCCAGTTAGATGTCACTTGCATCTTCTGCGACAATCAGAGTTGTGTGAAGCTGACGTAAAACCCAGTGTTCCATGACAAGTCAAAGCACATTGAGATCAAGTTCCACTATATCATGGATATGGTACAGAGGGGAGCAGTGAAGCTCTAGTATGTGGCAACAGAAGAGTAGATAGATGATGTGTTGACCAATCCTCTTGCGAGAGTGAAGTTTGAGTACTTCAGAGAACGACTTGGTGTGATCAAGATCGATATCCCTCGAAAGAGGGAGTGATGTGTTCTAGCATATCTATAAATATAGGTTGTCTAAGCGTAACATCCTGGAGAAGTTCGTAGGTTTCTCCGACGTAATTATTCCTATAATTTATCCTTGCATATAAAATCCTTTTGAAGCTCTTAGGTTATCCTTGGATGTAATTAGTCTTGATATAAAGCATATCATCTCACATGGGATATGAGACGAGTTATCCAAATGTGAATACTGAGCCCTAGCATGTTATGCAGGTTATTCGGATGTAATATGTCTTGTGGGTTGTCTGAGTGTAAATACTGATCCCTGGCATGGAACGATGGTTACTCGGATGTAGTATGTCTCGAAGGTTATCTAAACGTAAAAGATCCTAAATGCAGGTTGTTAAAATGTAATTCCTTGAGGTTGACCAGAAGAACGTAAAAATGTCCTGGTATAGCAAGTTGTTGGGTCGTAATTAGTCCTACCATATATATGAGATATATGAAGTTCCCATGGTGAGATGATAAGGTCATGAAGCACAAGAGGTGCACCTAGGTGGTTCTTTTATTAGAATGCGGGTGGACCGTATATGCTTTGGTTGTTTGTTGTTGTGTCTTCTGCAGGGAATAAAAGATCATATGGATATGATGAGATGAAGGTAGAAGATGTAGGATATTGTTGTGGCAATGTGAAGAAGATCCTTGACAGATTCTATGTGAAGGCTTGCTCGAGATGTGATGAATACCTGGAAGAGGGCTAGGCCTACATCCAACATGAAAAATGATTGGCACTGTAGAAACTTCTTATGAAAGATAATATGGTATGATGATCAAAATATAAGAATATGATGGCAGCAGCTATGATGAAGACTCTATGACTCTGTGATGATGACGATGCGATGAATACCTAACCAGATGTGTTGATGACTATGTAAAGAGAGACTACCTTCCTAGTTAAGACAGAGTATTGATGTATTTGTAACTTTAGAATATATTCTGATGTATATTATCATTGTATGTTGTTGTACCCCCATTGGGGATGTGTGTTGCCCCTTTACAGGATGTCTAAATTGTGTCTAAACATTGAGGTACAACATTCATTATAAGTTGGTGCAATAGTTCCCAGTGTAACATCATGTAATATGTAATTGTAGTCTCTCTAGGAGAAGTGGGCCCCATGTGAAATGACATGTAGGATCGATTCTTATATTTGGTCAGTGACTTGAAATGGTATAAATAGGGAGGTGCTCTCCCTCATTTATACACACCTCACACACTCTTTAAGGCGCATGAGAGAGAGAGAGACAAACATAGGAGGAGAGAAAGATAGCTTCTGAACATTTCTTATTACTGCTTTTGATCATCTTATTATTCTAAGGAAGTTTGCGGAGTTTCCTCCTTTATGATTTCCTCAATGAAAATATTTTTTTCTTGTGTATATTTTACATAGTATGCATCTTGTTGTACTTGTTATTCTTTTAGATAAATATTCTAGATAATATAATCAGATCTTAAGAAAAACTAACACTTATTTCCATGGCCTTTTCAACCTTGTTCCCCATGGGTGCATCAATTCTTAAACAACCATGCATTCATCAAGTTGAGATACACAAATATGCACTTCATCTCATTCATTATCATGAAAACAGATTTGGGTAAAATCCTTGCTTATGGTACTACATATACAATCTAATTATGCACCATTAGAGTCATGCTACTGATTCTGTTTTTGTCAAAATTAACCTTGAAGATACACTCCCTGCCACAATACTTGAGTTTTTTAACCAATTGCAGGACATGTCTAATGAAAAAAATGGTGAAAGGGTCAGATAATTTGGGTCTTCATTGCATGGAACACACTCATATTATACAAAAGTATATTTGAACTCACAAATATGATCAATCAACAAGGTACACCAATGTTCTTCTTCACCCTTAGTGCAGCTGACACAAAAATGGTCGGATTTGCATGCTCTAATTCTTGGTGAACACCCTACTAGTTTATATCAACACCATCAATGGAATATTAACAACATAATATCAAATCCTCATATACACCACAATACATGCACAATAGATTCAAAATATTCCTTGAAGAGGTTCTTCAAAAAGTCCTTCATATAATTGATTATTGGTGTAGGTGTTTTACTATCTCTTTCTTCCTATCCTTCTCGTCATGTTTGTCACTTTATAAGATTGCTTTATAATATATTCATTTTCTTGCCATGTAGGTATGAACAAAAACATAGGGTATCCACACACATTCATGGTTTTATTTGGTTGGAAGATGCACCAAACATGCACACCTTAGACTGGGAAGATGTTCTTGAGTTGAAGTTGCAAAACACTTTTTTGACACATGTTACAGCTTGGAATTCACATAACGACTGCTTGTCCACTTTTGGGTTACATCATTATACTACAAATGATCCATGCAGTATTGCATCACCATCCATGTTATAGAAATCAATCTACCTTTGTACCATGATCTACACCTAGGAGGCATTTTCATTTGTCTAGTACTTATGTTATATGATCCTACTTAGGATATATTGATCATTGTTGGTCTACTGGTTTATTTTTGGTTCATTAAATCACAATTGAGGCACTCCACTTTGATCATCCTAACAATTGAGGTTCTCTAGTTTGATCATCCTAACATTCCAGGTGCCTGCATTGATTACAAACCACTTCTACTTTGACTAAGGGCGCTAGTGTCTGAAAGTGGTCGTTTTATGGTCTTTTGGTTATTTATTGGCTCCTAGAGACTCACCCACTCACACATGTGTCAACCCATTCCTTGCATGCCTACATTTATGCCTCCTTACATGTTGACACATGTATTCGTGACTCTTTGTTTAGGTTTAGGATCCTATTGGTCAACCTAGGGTAGTTTAGGGGTCAAATCCTATCCTGACACTTGTATGCATTCACATGGCCTCCAAAGGCTCACGAATTTTCCCCAATTTATTATAAATATATAACATACACATCTCCAATATGTACTGTAATATAATGATCATTTATTAGCACCATTCACATGTACTATTTTATTCTCTTTTGTTGTTCTCTTGCATAATTTTTCAAATAATTTGATTGTGAATATTGCTCTAGTGCCTAGATCTCACTGTGAATAAATTATCACATGGTATCAAAGATTTGTGGAGCTACAAACAAATATATATAGGTTTGAGTTGTTGTTTAGGGAATATTTCTAGAAAATTTGACAGTTTGCATTGCAGGTTGTACAACATTTTTGTCATAGGTTGCGCAAACATAATGGAACAGACTTGAGTATTGCTAACCCCATTCAAATATTTTGAAGGGAACTCCAAAATGGTGATCGATCTGTGGTCGGAAGGCCTATATAGAGTCACCATGGGGATTGAAACCAATCCCAACTCTGTTATGGAAAAAGATAAGTACTTCAATAGACTTGATGAGGCATTTGGTTGCTTTGTCTTAGTACTTTGAGAGATCTCCTCTTTGTAACAACCCTTTTTTGAACCTGTTTGCATTAAAATGTATATGATGTATATATTGTAATTTATCATGGTGTGGAGCTAAAGGAAAAATCCACACCATCGGTTTAATGTTTTATGTATATTGTACTAGCTAGACACGTTATAATTTTGGACATCATGTAAATATGCAATTTAATTAAATATACCCACAACTAGCTATGTCAATGCAACAAATAATGAGATGGGGGCATGATTTCCTAAGGATAAAGGGAAGAATGTTTAACCTTGAGCCAATGGGGAGAAGCCAGGTGTCAAGAGGAGAACCCATCAGCTATAACCACCTTTCTTGTCTTATTCACCAGCCGTTTAAATTCTCCAGGAGTTAGTTGGGAAGTTATTGCCTTGGATCTTGGGAGGCATGGACAACCGTCAAATATGGTAGGTCCGTCAGCCTTGACCACACACATGCCCAAAGAGGAAATTTCATTCATTATTCCTCATGTGGAAGAAGACAACTACATTCTACTCATGCACATGCATTTTTTTCTCATTCACTCAGGCAATGAATACTCATGCACGCAGTTGATTTCCTCATGCACAAACGTTATGTCCTTGAGTCGTCCCTCACCCATTTACCCCTACTTGTTTTTGCAGTTTGTTTCCATTCTCCCATGGCAATAGGATAATTTATGACAACACAAGTAGTATATGGAAGAACATACCCCGATTTCTAAGTGGTTGTTGAGCCATTTTCACCCACGTGAAACTATTGATCAATTAGTGAAATTGGTTTTGATTGCAGGGTTGTTGTTCCCCAATTTACCTTCATATTTTGGCTCCCATGATGTTTTCTTCCATGCTCAAAACTTGCAATTGTTGTGTAGGTTACTACTGTTTGGTCTGAACTGGTTTGGGAGGGGAAATGTGGTCTAAATAGCTTGATAAACCTAGTGTGAGAAGGAACCTCATAGATAGAGCTAGGGGGTTTTATTTCTTCTTTGCACACCCTAAATAGCATTGGAAGGGAAGGCAAATCCTGAGGGACTATGTAGCAGAGAAGGGTATGCTTCCTAGTTTTGGGTGTGTAGATTTTTTAGAAGCTAGGATAGATCTGGTGCAGGTGTCCATAGCTCTGTGGTTGAACTCACTAGCTTAGCAGACAGCCTTTCAAGCTCCTTTGTAGCCTGATAAACCCAATTGTGTTGGCTTGGCTTATTTTTTTGTATCCTTGGTTATGTGTGAGCCTTCTAGTGTTCCTTATTCCTTGTGGGAATCATGCCCAGCTTGTGGGTGGCAGTGCTGATGAGAGATTGATGAGGACACTAGCCTATGGTTGGGTGGAATGTTGCAGTGACATAGCTAGTTGTGGGACGAGCTTCTTCCAAGATAAGTCTCTCTTGTCTATTTTATATCTGCAACTGTATGTGATTATGGATTAAGATGAACATGTTAAATGCTTGAATGGAATGTATTTTTCTTTCATTGTATGTTAATGATTTATGCACATGTGCATGTTGTTAGTTCAAAGCATTTTTATCATGTGTATGTTCATGGGATTTAAAATTTCCGGATTAGTTAGCATCATAGTTGTGTTTCCTCTCTGGTAGATGGGAGGGGACATGACACTCTTTCATGTAGACAGTCTTGGCACACCAAATGAAGCTTGGATCAATATTGAGTCACTATTTGGGAATACTGATGAGATGGCAAGCCATTAGCTCGAAAATGATCTAATCTGATTGAGTCCAGGTCACTATGAGACTATCCAAGACTTCTTCACCAAGTTCAAAGTGCTTGTTCTTTAATTAAAATAATGTGGCATAGAGAAAAAATAAGATCATCTTATCTTGTCCAGTATTTCTAAGCTAGGGCCTTGTTATTATGTGTTTGTTTTGACATTCCACTCAAGCAAGCTTATAGCTAGAAATTGGAGGATGCATGCACTAGAAGACTTCATGGAGTCTTTGAATCAGGGGAGGGACAATATAGTTCAAATGGGTACCATCAAATCCACCAAATATCAAGCCCTTGCTGCTAGTGTATCAAATGAAGCCAAAGGCAAGGAGAAATATTTGAAGCAAGGAGAGAAAGAGAAGAAGCATTCAAGTACAAAAAGCTTCAATTCTATTGATGTGAGTTCAAAATATAGGAGGAGGAAGAACAAGAGAGAGAGACCCTATAACCCACCTAGAACTGGAAAACATTTTATTTTTGAGAAAACATTACTGTAAAAGTGTTGTAAATATTTATGTTGTTGACCATGGATGGTCAAAGATGACTGTAATTGAATATTTTACTTATTTAAATAATTAAAAGAAGAGACACCTATCCAAAGAATATTGTTGAAGAGTGTTCACTGACCCACTAGGAGGAATGATCTATTGTAGAAGGCCAAATGACTAGTGGCAGTAACAACATTCACTTTCTAGCTGTTGTAGAAGGAAACATCCCTATAATTATGGTGATGTTCCTTGAAAAGATGAATTGAGTAGGTGGCTCATTTAATTGCAAAACTAACCCAAGTACCTAGGTAATATTATATATACCATCGAATGAGCGGGAGGCTCACTACATTCTAAGTGAGCCTTGTGGTTTTGCTGGGAACTGGAAAGTTAGGTACACAAGAGTAATTCGATGAGGGGAAAGATAAATTGAATTGTTGAGAGTAAGTATGCAAGTGGGATTGCTAGGTTACATAGTACTGTGTAGGATTCTACACAACATCTTTGTCTCAGTGGTTTAGTGAATAGGATTAGGGGTCCTAGTGCAAGTGATTTTGGCTGCTTTCAAGAGACAATTGGGAGGAATAGTCTTCTTTGGGTGTTTGTATCCTTCGACAGTTAGTAGGTTCTATGTTTTTTTGCTTATTAATCTTAAGTTCATTTTATGTTTAATCTGTAGAATTCTATGAATGTTAGAGTTTCCAAAGCTGTTAGTTTTTCATTTCAATAAAGTAGGACAGTATTCTATTGACTATAGATTTATCAATGCTACTGTATACATAGAGTTTCTTAGTGAAATTAGTAGTTACTGTATTTAGACTAGTATCATATCTATGTATATAAATCTCCTTTATTTACATGGTGTGCTTAGATAAATAGTAGTTAGTTTTTCTTATATTTTGTTTTAAAAACATTACAGTTAAATGAAAGGGTTAAATCAGAAGATAGATTTATTTAAATTAAATTGTGAATCTGTGAGGAACCTGCAGCAAACAAGTAATCAAAACACACGATATAGCAGCAGAACTCAGAATCACTTTTATATTAATCGCAATCCACTTCGAGGGGGCAACCTCCTTTGAGCAAGCTCAATACAAAATAACTTCACGGTGCCTTCCTTGGCCTCAACACACACTTATATACCAAAATAGGCGCCAATACTATGGGTCAAAACCATGGGCCAATATAAACTATGGGCGCCAATACTATGGGTCAAAACCATGGGCCAATATAAACTATGGATCAACAAATACTACAGGAAGCTTACAAAGCATATGCGCCTCACAACAATAACACAAACTATGGATCAACAATTACTATGAGACGACTTACAAATAATATGTGTCCAACAACAATATACTAACATAGTAAAGAGAGGGATTGACATGGGTTCCTAACATCCACTCCCCCTTAGATAAAGCTTTGTCCTCAAAGCTTTAGATGTGGAAATTATCGCTGTATCTGGAGGAGTGGTTCCCACGTAGCATCCTCGGGCTGCATTCCGTGCCATTGAATTAAGACCTTTGTGATAGAGCGAGAGTGAAGCTGACGAGTGCGCTTATTGAGGACAGCCTCCATCTCCAAAAAGATGGATCCTTCATTATCCAGTTCTGGTAAAATAGTTTGGCCTTTGATGTTGGTGCCAAAAACTTTCTTTAGATAAGAGACATGAAATACTGGATGAATGCGGGAAGAAGGCGGAAGTTCCAATTTAGAAGCAACAGACCCAATATTCTGAAGAATCCTATATGGCCCATAGAACTTTGGGGTGAGCTGATGACGCCCTTTGAGTTTTAGTGATGATTGCTTGTAAGGCTGGAGACGAAGAAAAACCATACCACCGGCTTCAAAAGTGCGCTCAGAATGGTGCTGATCAGCGTGTTGCTTCATGCGATTGCCTGCCATGTGAAGGTTTTCGCACAAAATGCGAAGGACCGCGTCAACTGCCTAAACTAGAGAACTGCTGGGGGTGTAAGGAAGAAGAACTGGTGGTGCCTGAAAATAAACTGCTTCATATGGAGTCATTTTAGAGGCAGTGTGGTAAGAGGTATTGTACCACCATTCAGCGAGAGGGAGCCACTTTTCCCACTGATGTTGTTTCTCAGAGGAGAAGCAACGAAGATAAGGTTCCAAGCATTTATTGATAATGTCAGTCTGACCATCCGTTTGGGGGTGATAACCTGAACGCATCTTCAGTTTGGTGCCAGTGTGGTGAAAGAGTTCTGTCCAAAAATGACTGGTGAAAGTCGCATCACGATTCAAGACAATGGAAGAAGGCATTCCATGAAGATGAAAGATCTGGTCTAGGAAAATTTGAGCAACGGAAGAGGTTGTATAGGGATGGCTGAGAGCACAAAAATGATGATATTTGGAGAGGCAATGAACCACAACCAAAATCACAGTCTTCCCTCCAGATGTAGGGAGCCCATCAATGAAATCCATACAAATATCTGTCCATATCTGGGGAGGTATGTGCAAGGGCTCGAGCAATCCCGGAAGGGGTGTTGTTTCACCCTTATTGCACTGGCAGGTATCACCTTCAACCACCATATGTTGAATTGTCCTTGTCATGACCTGCCAAAAGAAGTTGCGCCGTGCTCGTTCATACGTTTTGAGAAAACCAGAGTGCTCCGTTGATGGAGAAGCATGGAGTTCATAGAAGATAGCTTGTTGAAGAGCTGTGTTCTGGGGAAGCACTAGACGACCCTTGTATTGCAGTGAAGAACCATCCCAAGAGTAATGTGGAACAACAGAAGGGTTGTTGGCCAAGCATTGGATGATGTGAGATAATGAAGAGTCATTGAAATAACCCTGCTGAACTGATTGCAACCAATTTGGAACAGGCATAGAAATAGCGGAAAGAGAACCTTGGTCATCAAATGTGCGAGAAAGGGCATCCGTCACAAGATGGTCTGTACCATTCTTATAAGTGATCTCATAGTCATAACCCATGAGGTTGCTAACCCATTTCTGTTATGCTGGGGAGGATACATGCTGTTCTAGGAAATATTTCAGACTCTGGTGATCAATCTGGATGAAGAAATGAGTCCCTGAGAGGTAGGTTCGCCACTTGTGTACTGCATGCAAAATGGCCATCATTTCCTGCTCATATGTAGAGGCAGCTAAATTCTTACCGAAAAGGGCTTCGCGGGTGAACGCAATGGGGTTTTCATCTTGAAGGAGAACAGCACCAAGTCCATTGCCGCAAGCATCACTCTCAATAGTGAAGGGCTTGGAAAAATCGGGCATAGCTAGAACGGGTGTAGTACACATAGCTTGTTGCAGCTTGTCAAATGCACGCTCAGTAACATGTGTCCATGTAAAAGCATCATTTTTCAATAGTGCAGTTAATGGAGCTTCAAGCTTCCCATAATCCTTGACAAACTTGCGGTAGTAGCCAGTCAACCCCAAAAAACCACGAAGGCTCTGGAGTGTCTTAGGAGGTGGCCAATTGTTCATGGCAGCGATTTTGGCAGGATCCACATGAACCCCTTGTGCTGAGATAATGTGCCCAAGATACTCAACTTCCTTTTGGCCAAAAACACATTTAGAATTTTTGGCATGGAGATGATGATTAGAGAAAAGTTGCATTACAAGAACCAGATGCTGGAGATGTTCAGCCCATGTTTTACTGGAGATGAGGATATCATCAAAAAATACCAGAATGAATTTCTGCAAATAGGGCCTGATGTTGGGAGAAATGCTACTAGGGAGGAGCTAAATACGATGGTCCTCTGGTCGTGAAGGTGGAAGTCCCACTGGTTCAGCAAAAACACCTGTATAGCGATCCAGAATTGGTTGGAGATCCAAAGGAGTAGTGGGGGCCGCTGAAGGTTGCATTTGAAGGGAATGGAGTTGAGCAATGACACCATGGGAACTCTTCTTAAGGAGTTTTTCTAGGCGATGTGAACTGATGATGCTGAGAGACCCTGGTTGTAATCCCTTCAAGGTGTGTTTGTGTCCATCGGGGGAGAACTCCATCCAAAGTTCAGCAAAATCCCATAATATGGGGCCAAGTGTGTGTAGCCATTGAGCGCCCAAAACCACATCACATCCGCCTAAGGTCAAGGCAAACATGTCAGAGCGGAGGTTATAATCTCCCATAGAGATACGCACATTACGACACTTCCCTTTGCAAGGTAAGGTGCCCCCATTGGCAATCATGACTTCAAAGTTGGAGCAAGGATGGATAAAACAATCAGCTTGTTTGGCGATCCGAGGGTCAATGAAATTATGAGTACTGCCAGAATCAATGAGTATTGTAAGAGGAAGCTTCTTGAAGTAACCGCATACCCGCATTGTTTGGGGGGCAGTGACTCCAGCTAAAGCATGGAGGGATATCTCGGGTTGGTCGTCCTGAGATGGAGGGTCAGTAGGCGGCTCTTGAGTGTCAACCGGGGCATCCATTACATCGGCAACTTCTTCACCAATTTCAGAGGCAGGTGGAGAATCCACATCCAAGAGATAGATCTTTTGTTGAACACATCGATGTCCCCGACTGAATTTCTCATCACAATTATAACAAAGCCCTTTTTCTCTGCGTGCCTGCATCTCTGTTTCAGACAAATGCTTGATTGGAGGTGAGCGAGGAGCTGGCGGAATGGGAGGTCGTTGAGAACCCATATTTCGGAAGGGAACAAAAGAGGATTGGGAGCGCTGTTGGGATGCCATCTTGTATTCTGCCAACTTAGCCAACCCCAGGGATTCCATCATTGTGTTGGGACTAAACATTTTGACCTCAGAGCGAATCGCATCCTTTAGACCACTGATAAAACAACTCCGGTAGAAGTCATCAAGTAATCCTTTAGTGTGATTAGCTAGTTTCTCAAATTCAGTTTGATACTCTTTCACAGTGCCAATTTGGCGAAGTTTAGTGAGAGCTCCTGTGAAGTCATCAAAAGCACTCGGACCAAATTGGTGCAAAAGGAGCTGGCAAAAAGCAGGCCATTTTGGCTCTTTATGAGCCTTGATGTACCAACAATACCATTGAAGAGCTTCTTGTTCCAAATGAAAGGAGGCAAGTGGAACTTGGTGGACATCAAAAGTATTATGAAGGCTGAAATACTGTTCTACACGATAGATCCATCCAATCAGATCAGTACCATTGAAGCACGAAAAATATAGCTTCGGACCGTGAAAATTGCTGGAAGAAGAGAACCCATTGGTTGATGAAGACTCGGACTATCGTCTGGTGTTCATAGTTGAATGCTCAAGATGGAGACCGAGAAATTTTTCATCCAATTCTTGGAGTTTGGCTTGGATGGCTGCAAGTGCTTCCTCCATGATTTTTTCTCCTGTGCGGGTGACAACCATAAGCAGGAGATTTTTCAGGAAGGGATCTGCAACGGCGCGGAAGTGATCTGGACAGTGGAAATCTGCAATTGTGCAACTGAAAATAGATATGGACCCCAGGTATGTGCGGCTTCCTATCGGCTCAAGGGATTCATTTGGCCACCAATGCTGTCTGACGGCTTGTGTATTGGGGCAGTACCCCTCACTCCACGGCTCAGGTAAAACTAATAACCACTTGGCCACAAATGACAGCTCTTGGTTTACCTCACAGGTGGGAACTAGTCAATCAGGTAGGGCTCGTTGCCCTTTTCACTGGCAGGTCCTCTGAATGGGCCAGCTACTTCAGGGTTCCTATGGTACTCCTCACAATGAGTTTTAGGGCTCATGCCCAAGTACTTGCCACAGTTAAGTGGAGAGGGATTATTCCCAGATCCGAACTTGCAACAGAAAAAAAAAATTTAGGCAGAAATTCCACCCAATGTTCAAAAACTGGATCTATATTGCTTAGAATTGCTATTATAGCATGTTTTTGGAACTAGAACAACCACTCTGCTTCTACCCATGAAATCGGAATAGAAATTTGGGCACTCGGTCAGAAGATTTTCATGCCGCAATTTTCGCGGCCGTCATCAAAATTCTGAAAAATTGTGGATTTTAAATCCGCGATATCTCCACTTTTAGAACTCCAAATGAGATAATTTTTTTTTTGAAACTGCATATTTTTGAAAGAGGAATTCAGATATGCAATATGTTTCTTCTGATTTTCTTCAAAAAGTTTCAGAAATTGATCTGAAAGTCGCCGCCCAAAAAAATAAATTTCTCACGTGTGCCAAGGAAAGTGCTCTGATACCAGATGTGAGGAACCTGCAGCAAACAAGTAATCAAAACACACAATATAGCAGCAGAACTCAGAATCACTTTTATATTAATCACAAGCCACTTCGAGGGGGCAACCTCCTTTGAGCAAGCTCAATACAAAATAACTTCACGGTGCCTTCCTTGGCCTCAACACACACTTATATACCAAAATAGGCGCCAATACTATGGGTCAAAACCATGGGCAAATATAAACTATGGGTGCCAATACTATGGGTCAAAACCATGGGCCAATATAAACTATGGATCAACAAATACTACAGGCGACTTACAAAGCATATGCGCCTCACAACAATAACACAAACTATGGATCAACAATTACTATGGGACGACTTATAAAGCATATGCATCCAACAACAATATACTAACATAGTAAAGAGAGGGATTGGCATGGGTTCCTAACAGAATCTTTTACAAATATGGTGTAATCTTTGCTTTTTGGAAATAGTAAAAGAATTCTTAGATTCACAAGCTCCCTGTTTAACAATACCATTATAACCTGAAAATACATGCTTTCTTCCAAACAATAGATCTACGATCATAATTATAAGAATAATAGATATTTATCAGGGGTGGCAGGAGTGGGGGGATTCTCTTGAATCCCGGAGGATATGTAGAACATACCTTTGCTTGGAGGCTAGGTAGAAGAACTAATAATGAAGCTGAGTGGCTGGCTCTTATCCAGGGTCTTCACCTATTAAACACTAAGAAGCTTCGCAAGGTTTTGATCTTTGGAGACTCAAGGCACGTCATCTACGAACTGGTCAATGGATATCCTACAGGAGCAATCAAATGTCGCCGGCTATATGAAAAAGCCAAGCTTCTCATGTCTAACTCCTATGAGGCTTACCACATTCTTCGGAAAAATAATACAGTAGCAGACAGTATGGCTAATGTGGGATCCTCCCTCCCACAAGGTCATTACAGCTAGGATGGATCCCAGCCAATCCCCAAACCCATTCCTTAAATGTGGTGTTGGAAGCCTCCTTTCCATCCAATCATTCGGATTTTTTTAAAGAATCATACACCCCTCCTCCAATTCAATAAATTCTCTCCATCCCCCCCCCTCCTTCTTCTCCTTTTTTCCTTTCCACCCCTTCCCCTTACCCCTCCTTTCTCTTCCCCCTTCTTCCTTTCCCCTTCCCCCTTCTCCTTGTTCTTCCCCCCCCCTCCATATTTCTTTCCCCGGGTCCACCTATCTCCTTCGTAGCTGGCCTCCACTCCATTCTCGGCGCATCATGCATTTAATCCTCTGTCCTCTCAGCTCTTATCACTTGGCCGTGTGGTCACTCGCTTGTCATCTCAACACCTTGATCTCTCTAGGCATTAAAACTTCTAGGACTTTGGTTTATTGTCATCCTTCCTTGCATGCTTGCTCTAACTCTGGCCTTCTCCTTATGACGTTCCCTTGCAGTGCCATGTATTCATTCTCTGTTCCGGATCTCTCTGGTTCTCCTGAAACTCTATGAATTCTCCTGAGTGTGGTAACAGGTATTGAAGGAGGGAGGATGCATGGCATCCCATGGAAAGCTCTCCCCCTCACTTGTTCCTTTGTGAAGGGGAGGCTTGCTCTTGCATCCTTCTCCAATTTCCATTGTAATTTCTCCTCTGCGTCTTGGTCTATAGGTACTGGTTTTGGCATAAAATCCACTCATTCTGGTAGCTTGCGACGATTCTTGGACTGTCTATGCACTGGGTGGCAGGAAGGCACTGTGGGAATGTTGGTTTTCTCTGACAGATAGGGGGGCTCTATGCTTCAGCAAGAACTTTCAGTTCTCAGTCGTTTCCTTAGCTTTCCCTTGGTTGAAATTTTGAACAACGCTCTTGCTGCTGGTCCATTACACAGTCAATTCGCTTGCATTGAAATCTCTGTAGATTCGGGCATAATGGCTCAAGATGGGGATAATGCAGGCATAATGGATCTTAAGAAAAATCTGTGGCGATTGTATGAGATGGTAGCCATAGGAGTCATGGATAACAAAGAAATAGAGTGGGAAATCAAAAGTATGGGAGAAATAGTGAGTTACACTTCATTACAAATCAGTAACCATGATTCTCGGATTGATGACAATGAAAGTAACCTGCAAGAGATGATGGGTAAAGTGGACAGGATCCAGGAATATCTTGAGCATTTTATCACCATGAATCAGGGAAGTAGGGTCAATGGTGCAACTGTTGAAGTGGAGCGCCAAATGGAGGAAGAATCAGTTGTGCAGCCAAAACTCATCGGAGGAAACCCTTAATCTGTCTCTTTTTATTATGGATACATGTTTTTCTATCTCTTTTTATGTAAGCAATATATAAGGGTATATACTACCCGAGACGTTAGCTATTTTGAAAGAACTTTGTATGCATTTTTTTGGAAAACTCTTAGGATAAGCCTACAGTGCTTCAATTTTGATCTGCAGGATCATCTTTCCTTATTTTGATCTTTAATGAATGGCTGTGCACAGTATTTTTATAAAATCGTTTTTTCAGTTTTTGTTAAAAAAAAAAGAATAATAGATATTTATATATATGTATAAATCCTACAATTATTATCTAATACGACCTAAAGGAATATTTATCTAAAGTTAACAATCAGTATCTGTATAGCTGAAAGGCTTAAACGTTTTCAAGAAAAAGATGAAGCAATGTTTTAAAATTGTATAAACTAAAACATAGTAAACCTAACCATTTTAAAACCCATGATGATTTCCAAGATAAACGTAGGTTTTTACAATAAAAAAATTGTAAACTCTTATAGTTTCTAGTTAAAGAAGTATGCTACAGGTCATGGGATAGAGGCATGTAAGGATTTTTATTTTTCATTAAATTATAAAACCAATAAAAGCACACAAAAAATCTCTTAGAGGATACATCTTGATAAAGATTGGTATCGATAGGAAAGAATAGTAAACACATAGCACTGAATACTTATCACGCACCAGAAACACAAAATTTTATTCACACATCTTAATATAACCAAAGTATAAAATCAATTTAGAGAAGGCCGTAAACCTTTCTTGACAGAGAGTAAAATATTATATTAATAGGACGTAACTCTTTTATTACGAGGTCGTGAATCTTTTATGGAATGGGAGAAACCTTTTAACAACCAACATATAAAAATTACAGAGTAAATTACCAAACTATAATACACACAAATATCAAGAAATAGTAAACAATTTACAGAATGTAACTAATATTTGTCGAATGATACATAATTGAAATATATTCGATACAGAGAAGCCTCAGAAGTAAAACCAAATAAACAATGTACAAGCTATGGAATAGAACCGAGGGAATCTCAATGGTATTTAAAACCCAAATAGAAAACAAAAACATGAAATGGATATAATGCCTTAAATTTCACAATGGGAGATTCATTACAATTCTTCTCACAGACCCCATAGTCTGAGTCAAAAGGATTTTGAAACATTTAATATGTATCTTATCGATGTAAGGAAAAATCAACAAAGAAGTATACCATCAAAAAATGAAGGAGGTCTGTAACCTCCAAAAACAAGTCTAGACCCTAAAGGAAATTGAAATTCCAGCTTTTCTTTCATTGATTTTCACACCATAGGAATATTTGAACAACAGGGTTTCCAAGGGCATGGGTGTTATAGCTCAAAATGACACATATTTTCCTATGACCACTTTCCCATGATTTCGTCACATGTCAACACTTCCGTGACGACACTTCATGAAAGTCATTGAAAGTCATTGAAAACACACCTAGCTTCGGGGACCCATATCTTGAGTTTTGTAACTCTATTTGAACTCATCTCTACACCCTTGGAAAGGTATTTATGTTAGCTAAAACTTTCTAGAAGACACCAAAGTTTAAAAATTCCCAAAAATTCCATAAAAATGATTTTTTTGTTCTATATTCCTTAAATACACGAATTTCTACATTGAAACCCGCATATACCTCATCATGTACGTGACTGTTGTCTTTGCAACCCGTGTACGCCTCTTGAAAATGTCAAAAAAATATGTATTTTGAAATTTGGGTAGTTATGCAACTGACTCCTTCAGTTGTAACTACTTTGTCTTCGACCCTAACTCTTCATTAAGCATATAAATAGAGGTAGAGAGGTCCATGAGAGGAGACTTGAATCTTTGCACTGTTATGCTGGAGGATTTGGAGCTCTCTTTTCCCACACCTTTGCCCTAGAAGCATTATCCTTGTGTTACAGATATTGGAGGATGAGTTCCTTGGAGAAGAGAAGCAGTAGAACTAGATCAAGGTTTCGTGAGGTGCCGAACTTGAAGAGAAGGTATATTTGTACTTGTTTTCAAGATTAATAAAGATGTGATGTCCTTCTTCTTCCCAAATCATTGTTAAATGTGTGATTGAACCTGTGTTTATGATCAGATGTTTATGTTAATTAGAATATTTTCTCATATTGTTTTGATTATCATTACTTTATATGTGGTCATATTGGTTTGAGGAAGGTATAATTCATTTTACAGGTCTCTTGAAGCAAGAGGAGCAAGAGGAGCAAGAAGAGGATTGAAGGGATGCTTGGATCAACCTTTGTTTGGCTAAGGTATGAACCATTCTAATCTCTAATCTTGCTTGTATTTACTTGCAGAACCATTTGCATCCACCTTTCAACCCCAGTACGTTGATGGCCTCTGAAACCCTAGCCATAGGAAACTTTCCTTGACAATAGAACTGGCGACTCCACTGGGGAAAGCCTTGTCTATTTGGGGTTTCTTTGTCTTTATTTCATACTTTTGTAAAGTTTCAGGTCTTTCTTACAAGTTAGGAACACCTTTTGAGTTTGTTGGAACACCTTTCCTGCCTTCCTAGGTCAGTTTTTATCCTTTTTGTGCCTTTTGTCATCCATAAGCGACTTTCAGGCTAAACAGTCGCATGTTTGTGTTGTATACATGACTTCCACTACTTGCAATCCACATGTCATATGTGACCTGCCTTAAGGAAACCCGCGTATGCACCTTAATTTGTGTACTTTCATCATTTTTTAGGGTTTTTGGGTGATTTGAGGGCTGTTTATAGGGTTTTCAAGGGTCCTCTAAATGTGCATGACTCCTGAGAGGTTGTTTTATCTCTGTTAGGTGCTCTTTTTCTATCTTGCAAGTCTCTTTCAAGTCTTTGAACTTTTTTTGCTGCCTTCCCCCACACCTCCTTCTTTGGCTTGACTTTGTTGGACAAGGTACTGAGCAGCCTCTGTTTGAAGGTTTAAATTGATTCTTGGGGCTTCTTGACATTTGTTTATGTCAGTCTTTTTTGCTCAGTCTCTTCATTCCAAAGTTGTTGGCTTGTTTATATTTGTGAGCTTTCCTTCCAAGAGAGGTTATATCCAACTTTAGGGAAACCTAGGGTTTGTTTGTGGGGTGTAGAGTAGTTTTCTATTTGCTTTGCTTATAGTACTTGCTTGCATTAGTTGATAGGATGTTTTTTTTCTTTTGCATTTATAAAAGAAAAAGACAAAAACACATGTTTTGCTTTATATGCATGTAGATTAGGTTTTTAGTCTAGATTGCATGGCATATCATTATTTTTGAATAAATATAAAAAGAAATTGGTCTTTTGTGGCTTTCAAGTTTCTATTTGAAAAATAAAGAGAATACTTTTTGCTTTTTTCATTTGATTTCTCTTTGCTTAGTCATTTTGTTTCAACTTTGAGTCAAAACACCACATAAGTTTCATGCCATTTACCCTCTGACTAAAAAAAACCCTTAAAATAAACGATATAATTTAAAAATTATTAGTAAGTTTTATTTTATAGGGTCATATAGAAACTATCTTAGGTTAGACTTGTGGATTAGGGAGTTTTAACTATCCACAAGCATTAAATTTCAGACATAGTTGGCCAATCACTAGGTAAATCCTTTTCTATGTTGATTGTATCTGGGAAGCTCCTCTCAAACAGGATTTAAGCACGAGGCCACATGGAGGCTTGGACTGAGGAGATAACCTTCTGATTCCTTGTCAAAGTGTAGACCAAGGTATTTATGCATCTGGGGATTCTATCTTAGACAGGGTTTTAGGATTTGCTACCCTGCCCATGCGTATGAATCAGTATTGCAACTTTCCCCCCAGATTGTCAATATAGTTAAGGTAGCCTTTAGTCTCTTTGACATCTAGGGTTCATACACAGGTACACCGGAAGGCTATTTCTGGTTGACCTTGGACAGGCTTGGAAGGTAACCCCAGTAGAAAGTGTGGGAGGGTAGTGGGTGATTCCTCTGCTTGTGCCTAAGAACATCTATAGGGATGCCAAGTAACTGTCTATCAACTTTCTTTTGGAAAGCGTATCTTATACCTATTTGTCTGTTTGGCTTTAGGAATTTCAGTGAGTGTTATGTGGTTTTTCTATACTTAGTTTTCCTTCAGGTGTGTGCTTTGTACTTTTGGTTTCTTGTTGACCTCAGACTTTGTCTCCTTGTTTGAAGCTATGGCTAGCACCCCTTTGAACTCCAACTAAGAGATCCCCATACTGGGAACTCCTTGTACTATTCGTCTCATGGGAAATGTTGGTGTTCCCTTGATGGCCACCCTGAATCTACCTAGATTCACCCTAGGGCTACCAGTGTGGTTGGTTTCCACTCCAACGATCCTGAATACTCCTGGTGCTTCTCAAGTAAGCTCCTTATATCAAGGGCATCAAAACACTGCTTCCCCTTCACTTGTAATTGATTCTCCTCCTCCTTCTACCTCATGCGGTGAAAGTACTGATACTAGTAGCCAACAATCTAAAATGAGTAAAAGAAGGAGGAATAGGAAGAAGGCACATAATCAAGGGGGCACCCATTCAACCTCTGCAAGTCAAGTTGAACCTCACCACCCAGCCTTTGCAGTTCATGCTGAGGGCACCTATCCAACCTCTGTAGGTCATGTTGGATATAAGCACTCAACCTCTGCAAGTCAAGTTGATCTTCACCATTCATCCTTTGTTGATCATGCTGGTGGGATCCTTCCAACCTTTCCAGGTCACATTGGATCTAGTCACTTAGGATTTGTAGTTCATGCTGAGGGCACTTGTTCAACCTCTGATGTTCAAGTTGAACCTCCTCGTCCAACCTCTGCAAGTCATGTTGGATCGATCCACCCAGCCTCTGAAGTTCATGCTGGGGGCACACACTCAACTGCTGTAAAGCATGTTGATCCTAACCATTCAGCATTTGTTTTTCATGCTAGTGGTGCTCGTCCAACCTCTGCAAGTCATGTTGGACCCAGTCTCTTAGCCTCTATGGTTCATGCTGAAGACAATTCGTCATCCAATGCGAGTCATGTTGACACTGTTGAAAAGACTAACCATTTAAAACATAAGCCCAAGTTTCCTTGTAAGCTTTTTGAGGGAGGCCACCTTACTTATAAATTCCCTTCTATCACATAGGTGTGAAGAGTTTGGTTTCATGGTCATCCCAGTTTTGAACATTCTAAAGCTTTTCGACAACCAAAATATCTTAGTTAGGTTGGACCAAGTTACCCAGCCTCTGGTAGTCATGCCGGGGAGGAAATATCGACCTCTGTAGGTCATGTTGAGAGAAAACAATCATCCACTACTAGTCATGTTGACACCGTTGATAAAACTGGTCATTCGAAGTGAAAACTTAAGTTCCCTTGTAAGCTATGTCAGGGAGATCATCTTACTCACCAGTGCCCTGCTATCGCAGAGGTGCGAAGAGTGTGGTCCAAGACTCAATAATTTCCTTCTCCTGAACAACCTATAGTTTCTCAACAACCTACTCAACCTTTGGCTGATCAAGTCGTCGAACCAATCTCAGCTTTGGTCGATCTGACTCTTCTTTCAGAGAGTGATCCTTATGTGATTGAACCAATGTCATCTTTGGTTAATCCCAATCTCCCTTCAGAGGGTGACTTTCACGAAGTGGTTGAATTGATTCCATTGTCGATCAATACCACTCTTCCTTTGGAGAGTGAAGTGTCTGCTAGTCACATTTTCTTCACTATCAGTTCATAACTTACTGAACAAGGGGGCACTGAAATCATTTCGGATCAACCCCCACCAAGCTCTTGGATTGATTCCTTTGATTGGGATAGCCTAGTTGAGCTGTGCCTTCCTTCTGATGCACCTTTCCAGATAAAGGTCAAAGTTGAACAATACACAATTGCTCATTGTATTGTTGATGAAGGAGCCTTAGTTAGTATCGTGTCTGCTCATGTTTGGCGAGGCATGGGATCTCCCAGGCTTGTGTCAACTGCTAGTCAGTTACTGGCGTTTGATAGAAGAACTTGTATAGCCTTGGGAATTCTTTCTCAAACACCTATTACTTTGGGTGGGAAGACTGTCTTAGTTGAATTCATGGTGATAGAAGACCCCTTGGACTTAAATATGCTCCTTGGACATGATTATGTCTATGCCATGCAAGCTATGGTGTCAACATTCTTTCGTGTGATGTACTTTAATCATGGAGAATAAATTGTCACTATCGATCAGTTGGATTTTCTTGATCCATCTCCTAGCCCAACTAGAGAACATGTCTTTCCTTTATTGATTCCCAGTGTTTCTATAGACACTACTCTGCCACATGTGAGCTATGTGGCCTCATGTCCTTTGCGTTCAATTTCTACTGAGAAGAAGCCTCTATTTTCATGCTTACCTTCTCAGGACTTGATCCCAGCAGTTGACCAGGTGAGTCATCTTATACAGACCATGGAGCCTGCTCTCCACTCTGTTGATCCATTTGAAATTTTAGACATGTGTCTTATCTCGAATGATCTCCTTCCTTCGGATGGAGTCTTCCTAGAGTCTTTGATATAGTCTGATCTTCTGTTGGACGTTGGTTTAGTTGTGCCTAACTCTAACCCTGATTTTCCTAGTAATCATGACCTTTCTTCTTATGTTGGTCTTGTTGAGTCTTTTGACTCTTTCTTTGAACAGCAAGTCAGTGATCCTGATGAGTTTGATTTTTCTTATGAATTTTTCAACTGCTGTGATACTGAGTTTGTTCCTGCAGACTCTATCTCCCTTGTTGATTTTTTATCTCCTTCTGAGGTTGATCTTATTGATTATAAACCCTCGAGCCTTGGTGCTATAGAATCTTCTTTAGTCAATTATGCCTTGACTTTACTTTTTATAGAAGATGGCAAAGTCGCATGTGTTTCTGCCAAAGTGACCTGCATCCAATATTTTCTTCTGAATGTGATCATGATGTTGTTGTTTCTTGGAGACGGGATTTTTAGTTGGATTCACAACTGTTTACTGGATTTGTCTTGTTGTTTAAGCTGTAACTGAATTTACATGTGCCCTGCTCGCGCTTATGAGCCTGACGCTAGCTTCCATGCTTTAGCTCATTGTATAAGCCCTCATCTTTGTTCTCATCATCGCTAAGCATTGTGTCATTTTTCCTTTGCAACTTGACACCTTTTACCTTGAGGAGACATTCCCTGAGTGTCCTTATCTTGCCCGATTTCCTTACATTATGCATAGGTTTGTTCCTCGCGCTTGGAACTAGTTTCGGTTTCCCTTGACACTCGTCTCCTCGCATTTAGAGCATTCTTTTTGCTATCCTTTGAGCTCGTTAAAAACAGTAAGGAGGTTGCGAGTTGACTTTTCCAGACTCATTAAAAATTCACGGGAAAGATATTGAGTTTCTTTAGGCCCAGGTATGACTCCTCAAAATAGACTTGACTGCCGAGTAAACTTGTTCGTTCAGGCTCATTAAGAATATGTGAATGGGCATCCACATTGGTTGTAGGTTATCGCTTTCTCGGACCATGTGGAATAATACGAGAAAGAAACACTCTCTTTTCTTCGGAATTGAGAAGAGTATTCTCAGGCATAGGTTTATCACTTTTCTGGACCAGAGGGACTAAACTTATGGAAAAGGAACCCCCGGTATGAGCTTAGTTTTATCTTTTTCATGCTCTAGACCAAAACATGAAAAAAATTCCAAGTATATTTTATGTCTCTGTCATGCTCGTTAAACCGTGAAGAACAAAGGATCGATTTTATTGTTGTAAGCCCCATTTCTTGTAATCAAATGGATCTTTTCGAGTGATCTTGCCTTCCTTCACACTCGTAAAACTCAGGCTATATGCTGCTTTTGAAGGAGCATTGGGTAGGTGGTAATTTAAACTTTTTCAGACCTTCCTAACTAAATACGAAAAACGTGTGCCTTACTTCTTCGAAAGCTAAGAGAGTTCTTCTATGGTTTGTTTTATACTTTTCCGGCATCAGGAGACTAAATTGTACGAAAAAGCACCCCCCTAGAGTCTTCTTTGGAGTTTTCAGACTCTCTAAACTATGAAAACCCTATCGAGCATGTATCCTCGTAAGTAGCATCATCATTTTGCTATTTCCCAAGTTGCGAAAAGACCTTGTTACATTTGATATGACATTTTGCTGAGACATAGATCCACCTTGTATTTTTGTGGCTATGATCGATTGTTGATAATGGATCCACCTTCTTCATTTGTGGCCATGAATCCTTTATATTTGATATGGCGCCTTTCTACATATTGAGTGACCATGATAGTTTCATCAGTGATACATATGTTGGATCCACCTGTATCTTTATGGTGATGTTTTGTATATGGACTTGTATGTCCCAGAGCTCAGGTTTTTTTGACATTTATCTCTCTTTCAGGTACCTTTGTTCGAGCCTTTTGATCTTAGATTCTCTGCTCTCTCCATACTCAGTTGTTTCCTTTATAATGTATTTCAGCTATCATCTTCCCCTTTAACCTCATACATTAGGGGGCATCTGTTATAGCTCAAAATGACACATCTCTACCTGTGACCACTTTCCCATGATTTCGCCACATGTCGACACTTCATGAAAGTCATTGAAAAAACACCTAACTTGGAGGACACATACCTTGAGTTTGTAACTCTGTTTGAACTCATCTCTACACCGTTAGAAAGGTATTTATGTTAGTAAAAATTTCCAGAAGACACCAAAGTTTGAAAATGCCCAAAATTACCCTAAAAATGATTTGTTTGATGTGTACGTGTGTTTCCTTAAGAAAACCCATGTACGTACGTGACTTGCTATATATAATACCCACATACACCTTAAATACACAACTTTCTACATTGCAACCCGCATATACCTCCTCATGTACATGACTGTTGTCTCTGCAACCCGCGTACACCTCCTGAAAATGTCAAAAAAATACGCATTTTGAAATTTGGGTAGTTTGGGTAGTTATGCAACTGACTCCTTCAATTGTAACTACTTTGTCTTCGACCCTAACTCTTCATTAAGCATATAAATAGAGGTAGGGAGGTCCATGAGAGGAGACTTGAATCTTTGCATTGTTATGCTGGAGGATTTGGAGCTCTCTTTGCCCACACCTTTTCCCTAGAAGCATTATCCTTGTGTTGTAGAGCTTGGAGGCTAAGTTCCTTGTAGAAGAGAGGCAGCAGAACCAGATCAAGGTTTCGTGAGGTGCAGAACTTGAAGAGAAGGTATATTTGTACTTGTTTTCAAGATTAATAAATATGTGATGTCCTTATTCTTCCCAAATCATTGTTCAATGTGTGATTGAATCTGTGTTTATGATCAGATGTTTATGTTAATCAGAATAGTTTCTCATATTGTTTTGATTATCATTACTTTATATGTGGTCATATTGGTTTGAGGAAGGTACAATTCGTTTTGCAGGTCTCTTGGAGCAAGAGGAGCAAGAGGAGCAACAAGAGGATTGAAGGGCTGCTTGGATCAAACTTCATTTGGCTAAGGTATGAACCATTCTACTCTCTGATCTTGCTTGTATATACTTGCAGAACCATTTGCATCCACCTTTCAACTCTAGTACATTGATGGCCTCTTAAACGCTATCCATAGGAAACTTTCCTTTACAACAATGGATCTTACCAGGTACCCTCGACCCAAGTTTGTTGTCGTAGACAAAGATCCTTCTTTAAACTAGTTTTCAAGAACCTTGTCAAGAAATGATACAAAATGGTCCAAACTCGATGGTTAAATATCTCCCCTTTTCCTTTACGGATTTTAAACACATAATAACAAAAGAAGAAATATATTTTAAAAACGTGAAAATTACCTTACCCTTAGTTCAAATCCACAACAATGAAACTGGAGGTGACTTTGAAACAAAGAACTCGTGGTTACATCCTAGCAAGAAAACTAGTGGTTGACAGAACACGTTGTTTCTCCCACCCTAGAAGGGCCGAGAGCGCCTAAGATCCTCAACTCTCCTCATCTACACATAATGAAATAAATGCAAATTATCTAAACCCAATCTCTTCTGTTAGGGTTTTACAGCTGGACATCATTTTCTTTAAAGTCTCCATGTGATTCCATTAATACTCCCACCTTCCTCCAGGTTATTGCAAATATTTATCCATCGGCCTATAATTTGTTTAAATAAGTTCGAGGTTATGCAAATAACTTTTAAAATATCAAACATAATACTATAATGTTGCATAGTTACATCATAATAGTATGTTTTCATATTCGTGCTCATCTCCTAGCAAGGTTAGGGTCCCCTTAGAAACTTACCTTTGGCTTTTAGATGTATAGGATTCTCAAAGAAAAAATCCCCCAGCGATATTTAATACCTGCATAATCACAAGTAAACGAATTTCTTTATCTTAAAGAAGCTAAGTAAGACCCATTGGCCGTGTAACCATGGTATTAAAGAAGGGTATGAAGGAAAAGGGACTAAACAAGTTAAAAAGCATGATGAATCCATTTCCATGGTAAACAAGTTTAAGACTACAAATTACAATTACGACAAACTGATACGATGCATAAGAACTTCCGAACTAAGTAAAAAATCAGTAGTCTAGTACAGTTATGTATTCATGAATGGTTTGCAATGAAGATGTCAAAATTTTCGTAAATTAAATGGTTTAGCACTTGTTATGAGCTAAAACTTAGAATAGTTTTTTAATATAGAAGTTACTATATTTTCCTCATAAGCTATGTTGTTACCTAGAATAAACCCTAAGTAATATTTTTTTTTATTACTGGATTTTTGGAGTTGTTACATGTGGTATTAGAGCCAGGTTCCAAACACTAGGCCTGAATATTGTCTCAACTTGCATACAAAACAGGAAAAGGAAAATAATAATTATGTTTAAAATTTGTTTTTGTACAGAAATATAAACTTTTATTTTGCAGGAAATGGAAGGAGTAGAAGCATCTGCTGAAGATGGATCACATCATAATAATCTAGATAATATATATGTGGAATTAAATAATCAACCATTTGAATTTCTTCAAACAGTTAAAGACTTAAAATATGAATTACTGATTGTAAAGGAAGATAATGAAAGAATCTTAAGAGCACAAGAAGAACTGAATCATATATTGCTAGATAAAATACATAACGGAGGCAAGGATAAAAGAAAATAACATGAAACTAAGTCTGGAACGGTATCTTACAAATGTAAAGGTAAGAAGTTGAAATTTTCTCATAATGAGAGTAAATCCTCTTCAAGAATTAAAGTAAGGACACATAAATAAAAGTATAAATATTCCAGTGAAAGTAGTGATAGAAACAGTAGTCCTAAAAATAAATCTCGGGAGAATTTAAAAATATAAAAACTCCTATGTTTAATGGAGAGGTGGAAAAGGGTGAAGAAGTCGAAGCATGGCTATCGGGTATGAAAAAGTATTGTCAAATTTATAATTACTCAGATAGACTGGAAGCTAGAATGGCTGTCTATAATTTAACCAGAAAGGCTGACATATGGTGGAAAGATATAAAAAGAGTTAAAAACATTAAAGAAAAATATGTAACCTGAAGGAATTTCAAGAAATAATTCAAAATAAATTTTTTATCTGAACGCTATTATGAAGAAAGAGCTAAGGAGTTTCATGATCTTAAGCTAGGATCAATGTCTATGAAGGAACTAAGTAGTAAATTTTTAAGTTTATTACAATATGTACCTTATATAACGGCGATGAAAATCCTAAGATACAGAGGCTTTTGAGTTGTTTACATCTTACCTTCAAGGACAAAATTGAATATGATAATCCAAAAACCCTTGAAGAGGCAATGAGAAAAGCTAATTTATGTTATGACTAAAGAAAAAATAAGAAAGTAGGAATATCTCACTGGAAGAATAAAAGAACAAGTAATTTTGAGCAAAGAAGGAATGGTTTGAATCCCAACAGAAATTTCAGAAATCTCCCAAAATTTTTTTAAGAATAATTATCAAGGAATAGACGTTAAAGGTAAAACACATCAGAATTTTACAACACCGAAAAGAAGAGACATGCCTAATAATTATGTTAAAAATAATGAACAAAGAGAAACTGTAAAATGATGGGAATGTTAGGGACCTTATTATGTGAAGGATTGTCGAAACAAAAAGAGGAATTTCAACAATGTGCATACAATACAGGATGAAGCAACTGTTGGTGACGTAGCAAATGAAATTCATAGAATTAATGCATCCTTGGAGAAGTGATAGACTAATCACCAAAAATCCATAGTGGAAATATAAGGTATGATACATAAAAAGCCTATTTCTATTTTAATAGACCTAGGTTCTAGTCTAAGCTATGTGTCACCTAGTATAGCAGAAAGATGTAATTTGCATTTGAAAAATATTGGTTGGTTCAGTTAGCTACATGAACCAAAAGAAAGGTACTTAGCTATGATAAAAAGTGTGAAATGTTTATGAGTCAATTAAAAACTCAAGTTAAATTAAATGTAGGTTCAGGTGATGTTCTAATAGGTGTGGACTGATTGGAAAAAAACAAAGTAGTTTTAAATTGTTTCGAGAAAATATTTACATGCTTAGATGATAAAGGAGAAATAGTTACAGTCTAAGGGATACTTAGAAAATTTTCTGTTAAACAAATTTCATCTTTACAAATGAATAAGTAGGCACGGAAAGGTTGTAAGCTTTTGATGTGCATGTAATGAATGATGAACACAAGAATAAAGAAGATACGTTAAAATTTGATGATATACCAATCTTAAAAGAATTTTCAGATGTATTCCCGAAAGAGATTCTAGGATTACCTCCGAAAAGAGAATTAAATTTTACTATTGAATTGGTACCAAGAGTTGCACCCAATTCAAAGGATCCTTATCGAATGAACACATTAGAACTTAATGAATTAAAACTACAACTACACGAGTTGATAGATAATAATTAGACAAGACCAAGTGTATCCCCTTGGGGAGAACCTGTATTATTTGTTAAAAAGAAAGATGGTACATTACATTTATGTATATATTATCATCAGTTAAACAAGATGATAATAAAAAACAAATTTCCATTACCCCACATAGATGATATGTTCAATCAGATACACGGAGAAATGATATTCTCAAAAATATACTTGAGATATGGATATCATCAAGTCAGAATTAAAGATGAAGATATTTTTAAAACTGCATTCAGAACTCGATATGAGCATTATGACTTTATAGTTATGCCATTTGGGCTACTGAATGATCCAGTAACTTTTATGTGTTTAATGAACAATGTCTTAAGTAAGTACTTGGATAAATTCGTAGTTGTATTCATAGATGAAATACTAATTTATTCAAAATTAACAAAAGAAGAACATGATGAACATTTACAAATAATATTACAAGTTATGAGAGAACACAAACTCTATGCTAAATTAAGTAAACGTGAATTCTTTAAAAATAAAATAAAGTATCTAGGTCACGTGATATGCAAGGAAGGGACATCAATAGATCCTGATAAGATAAGAAAAATAATGGAATGTCCTATTTCTAAAGACGTATCATATTTACAATCGTTCATGGGGATTACAGGTTATTACCGAAAATTCATAGAAGGATTCTTGAAGATCGTGAATCCTATAACATCTTTACAGAAAAAGGGGAAATTATTTGTATGGGATTTAAAGTGTGGAGAAAGATTTAATAAGTTAAAGGAATTGTTAACTTCTGCACCTATATTAAAAATAACAGATCCAAACAAGGAATTTGTTGTGTGCACTGATGCATGCAATGAGGGCCTGGGTGGGATATTAACACAAGAAGGTCACATAATAGCATATGAATCAAGAAAGTTAAAAATAAATGAAAATAATTACGATACTTACGATTTAGAATTGGCTGCCATAATACATGCTTTGAAAATATGGCACCATCATCTAATCGTTAGAATATTTTTATTAATGTCTGATAACATAAGTTTGAAATACTTGTTTGATCAACAAAACTTGAACGCAAGGAAAGCAATATGGTTAGCTTTACTTAGCGAATACAATTTTGAGATTAAACACATAAAGGGAAAGGAAAATAAGGTGGTTGATTCCTTAAGTAGAAATGCAAGAGTGAATTTTATAGCAGCTATTAGCAGCTACAAAAAAGAATTGGATGATAAGTTGGAAGAGAGAGTAAAATTGGATAAAGAATATAAAAATCTAAGAGAAAAAGTTACAGAAAATGAATATGAAAATGTAAAAACATATTTTAGTTGGAGTGAAAAAGGATTAATGATGCATAAAAACAAAGTATATGTACCTAATGTACCAAAAATTAAATTGTTGATTTTAAATGAAGTACATAAAAGTCCTTATTTAGGACATCCAGGTTATCAAAAGATGATAACCATGCTAAGAAAATATTATTTGTGGCCTAATATGAAGAATGAAGTGGCTGAAGATATAGCTAGGTGTATAGAATGCTAGCGGGTTAAGGCTGAGCATTGACACCCGGTAGGTTTATTGCAACCATTACCAATCCTAGAAAAAGGAAAAAGATTTGTATGGGATCTAAAGTATGAAGAAAGATTTAATAAGTTAAAGGAATTGTTAACCACTGCAACTATATTAAAAATAACAGATCCAAACAAGGAATCTGTTGTGTGCACTGATGCATGCAATGAGGGCCTGGGTGGGATATTAACACAAGAAGGTCATGTAATAGCATATGAGTCAAGAAATTTTAAAACACATGAAAAGAATTATGCTACTTACGATTTACAATTGTCTTCCATAATACATGCTTTGAAAATGTGGTGCTATCATCTAATTGGTAGAAGATTTTTATTAATGTCTGATAACATAAGTTTGAAATACTTGTTTAATCAACAAAACCTGAACATGAGACAAAAAATATGGTTATATTTCCTTAGCGAATACGATTTTGAGATCAAACACATAAATGGAAAGGAAAATAAGGTGGTTGATACCTTAAGTATAAATGCAAAATTGAATTTTATAGTCATTGTTAGCAGCTACAAAAAAGAATTGGATGATAAATTGGAAGAGGGAGTAAAATTGGATAAAGAATGTCAAAATCTAAGAGAAAAAGTTACAGAAAGTGAATTTGAAAATTTAAAAACAAATTCCAGTTTAAATGAACAAGGGCTAATGTTCTATAAATACAGAGTATATGTACCTAATGTACTAGAAATTAAATTGCTTATTTTAAATGAAGTACATAAAAGTCCTTATTCAAGACATCCAGGTTATCAAAAGATGATAATGATTCCAAGAAAATATTATTTCTGACCTAATATGAAGAATGAAGTGGCTGAATATATAGCTAGGTCTATAGAATTCCAGCAGGTTAAAGTTGAGCATCGACACCGAGCAATTTTATTGCAACCATTACCAATCCTAGATTGGAAATGGGAAATTATTAGTCTTGATTTCATAACAGTTGACCTAAAAATCAAAAGAAAAATGATTATGTAATGGAAGTGGTAGAAAAACTTAGAAAGGAAACTCATTTTATACTTGTTAAAACTACTTATAAGGCTACTGATATTGCCGATATTTTTATGAAGAAAATATTTCATTTGCATGGAATTCCTAAGGTAATAATCCCTGACAAGGATCCTAAGTTTACTGATAATTTCTAGAATTCATTCTTTAAAGGATTAGATACTAAATTAAATTTCAATACTGCTTATCATCCGCAAATGGATGGACAAATAAAAAGAGTAAAACAAGTTTTCGAAGATATGTTATAGATGTATGTTAGAGATCATCCCAAGAAATGGGAAGATTATCTGCACTTAGTCGAGTTTTCATATAACAATCATTATCAAGCTCTAGCTAAACTTAGTCCTTTTGAAATACTATATGGTAGGAAATTTAATAATCCCATTTCATGGAGTAATTCGGTTGACATATTGATGTTAGGACTTGACTTGTTAAAAGAACTGGAACTAACAGTGAAAGATGTACAAATTAATCTAAAAATTGCACAGGACAGACCAAAGAGTCATGCAGATCTTAAAAGAACTCAGAAATAATTCCAATTAGTTGAGCATGTGTTTGTCAAGGTAAAACACAGAAAAAAACTCCTTTAAGTTGGGGAGTTGTGCTAAATTAGCACCCAAGTATTATGGACTGTTTGAGATATTATCAAGAGTTGGACCAGTGGCTTATCAGTTAGATTTTCCATCTAATCTTAGAATACATAATTTATTTCATATTTCTATATTGAAAAATTATGTGCATGATGGTACTCATGTGATTGATTGGAATGTTATTCAAGTAGAAACCGAAGAATATTTCCAGGTGGAACTAGATTGTATCCTCGACAAGAGATAATTTTTTCTCTAGAATTGCACGATTGGACAAATGAAGGTGCAATGGAGGAACCTTAGTCCAGATGAAGCAACCTGGGAATTGGAGATTCATATGCAGAAGGCATATCCAAATTTTTTCTAGGAAGACTCAGAATATACTTAAGAAAAATCGAGGATGATGTTGAACTTAAGAGGGGGTGTTTGTAACCCACCAAGAATTGGAAAAAAAAAATTATTTTTGAGAAAACATTACTTTAAAAGTTATTGTAAAGTTTTATGTTGTTCACCAAAGATGGTCAAAGATGACTATAATCAAATATTTTATTTATTTAAATAATTAAAAGAAGAAACACATATCCAAATAATATTGTTGAAGAGTGTTCACTGACCCACCAAGAGGAATGATCTGTGGTAGAAGGTCAAATGACAAGTGGTAGCAATGATATTCACTTTCTAGTTGTTATAGGAGGAAACATCCCTATAATTGTGGTCATGTTCCCTGGAAAGAGGAGATGAGTAGGTGGATAATTTAATTGCAAAACTGACCAAAAGACCTAGGAAAGCTTATATATGCCATCAAATGAGAAGGAGTCTCACTACATTCTAATTGATTAGAGCCCTGTGATTTTACTGGAAACTAGAAATTTAGGCACATAAGAGTAATTCGATGAGGAGAAAGCTAAAGTGAATTGATGAGAGTTAAGTCTGCAAGTGAGATTGCTAAGTTACAGAGTACTATGTAGGATTCTACACAACATCTTTGTCCTGGTGGTTCAATGAACAAGCTCAAGGATCCTAAAGCAAGTGATCTTGGATGCTTTCAGGAGAGAGTTGGGAGAAATAGTCTTCTTTGGGTATTTTTCCCCTTCGATAGTTAGCACGTTCTAAGTTGTTTTTCTTATTAATATTAAGTTCATTTTATGTTTAATCTATAGAATTCTATGAAAGTTAAAGTTTCCAAATTTGTTAGATGTTCGTTGTAATAAAGTAGGATAATATTCTATTGACCATAGATTTATCAATTCTATTGTATACATAGAGTTTCTTAGTGAAATTAGTGGTTACTATATTTAGAATAGTATCATATATTTGTATATAAATCTCATTTGTTTACATGGTTTACCTGGATAAACAGTAATTAGTATTTCTTAGATTTTATATTTAAAACCTTACAGTTAAATCAAAAGATATCTTCTTTTAAATTAAACTATGAATCTTTTACAAATATGACCTAATATTTTCTATTTGGAAATAGTAAAAGAATCGGTAGATTCACAAGCTATATGTTTAACAATAACATTATAAACTGAAAATACATGCTTTCTGCGAAACAATAAATCTAGGATCATAATTATAAGAATAATAATTATTTATATATATTTATAAATACTACAAGTATTATCTAATACGGCCTAAAGGCCTATTTATTTAAAGTAAACAATCACTATCTGTATAGCCAAAAGGATTAAACGTTTTGAAGAAAAGATGAACTAGGTTTTTAAAATTGTATAAACTAAAACATAGTAAACCTAACAATTTTAAAACCCACGATGATTGGAAAGATAAACACAGGTTTTCAACAGTAAAACAATTGTAAACTCTTATAGTTTCCAGTTAAAGAAGTATGCTACAAGTCACGTGATAGAGGCCTGTAAGGATTTTTCTTTTTCATTAAATTATAAAACCACTAAAAGCACACAGAAAAGCTCTTACAGCTTGATAAAGCTTTCTATCGATAGGAAAGAACAATAAACACGTAGCACTAGATACTTATCACGTGCTAGCTAACACAAAATTTTTATTTGCACATCTTAATATAACCAAAGTATAACATTAATTTAGAGCAGGCCATAAACCTTTCTTGTCAGACAGTAAAATATTCTCTTAACATGCCGTAACTCTTTTATTACCAGGCCGTGAATCTTTTATGGGCTTGCCGAAACCTTTTAACAACCAACATATAAAAATTATAGAGTAAATTAACAAACTATAATTTAAACAAATATCAATAATTAGTAAACAAGTTACATAATACAACTAATATATGTCGAATGATACATAATCAAAATATCTTCTATATAGAGAAGCCTCCAAAGTAAAACCATATAAACAATGTACAAGCTACGGAGTAGAACTGAGGGCATGTCAACGGTATTTGAAACCCAAATAGAAAATAAAAACATGAAATGGCTATAATTCCTTAAATTTCACAACGGGAGCTTCATTACTATTCTTCTCACAAACCCCATGGTCTGAGTCAAACAAATTCTAAAAAATTTAATCTGTATCTTAATGTTGTAAGGAAAAATTAACAAAGAAGTATACCATCGAAAAATGAAGGAGGTCTTTAACCTCCAAAAATGAGTCTAGACCCTAAAGGAAATCAAAATTCAATCTTTGTTTTCATTTTTTCACACCATAGGCGTCTTTGAACCGCAGGGTTTTCAAGGGAATGGGTATTACTAGGTACCATTGTTGGAGGAGCTAGTCAACTTAGCTGACTAGACTCGTTAGCCGACTAATTGTATATTAGGTCGGCCTCATCGATTGTGTCGGTTGGGTGAATCGACATGTAGTTACCATAACCATTTTGTAAATGTATAAATAGGATGATGAGCTAGATAAGAACTCCATTCGGTTTTATGTATGAACCCACATGTGTATTGAGTAATATAAGTTGTTATTCTATCCATTATTCTTGTCTCTTGTTCTATTATGATTATATGACTCTTTATGTGTATTACTGGTAACCTTGCAATTTGAGTGATTACAACATTAGTTCCGTTGTCGGTAGTACATATACAAATGAAATGACCATGAGAAGATGATCTCAGAGCAACAGATTAAGAAATCGTGGGAGCATAAAATCACGAACTATTTGTAGAATTACGCTGGGAGAAACAGACTAACTATTACATAAGCTAAGGATAATTTCTTCTCTAAGACACATGAGAAGTTTGTAGAACCCATACCATAGTCTCTCAAGAATTTACTAAATGAAAAATATGGTAGAAACTAAAGACAGAGAGTTACTCCAGAAACTGACAAGAGGCGGACGTACAAATTTGTCAAAGTGGTTCCAAAGAATCGCAGACGAGTTTTGAGAAGAAGGTGTTGTGGAATAAAGAGTCTCCATCAAAAGAATCAAAGAGAGGTTCTATAACGAATTCATTGAAAATTTTCTCTTTTCTCTACTGAATATTTTGTTTAAGTCCCCGATTGATAGGAGGCCACATTGTCAAGCCTCGTTCGGAACCACCATCTAACACTGACTGGGCAGAAAAGAAAAAAGCATGGGAAAAATTTGTTGCAGAAAGGGAGTGGGAATACTTTATGAGAAAATGGACATATACAACCGAGATTAATAAAGTGCCGGATTGGCTATGGGGGGGGATAGATGGTCATGTTTTAAGGTAGAGTAGAGGAATTCTAGTGAACTGAGAAGATGCCACTGCCAACAATGAAAAGTCGGGCGAAGAAGGAAATAATTCATATAATGACTCACAAAAGCACTATATATTTACAGAATATAGAAAGAGAGAAGAGGCAGAAGAGAAGGGAGGAACTTAGAGAGCAGGATGTCATGCCCCAGAGAAGAATGGCCACCAGAGTGGCATACCATAAGGAAAATCTACCAGAGTTAGGTCATGACCAAAAAGAAGAGGGCGTAGACAAAGAAGTGTCATCGATGGAAGAATATTTGTGGATAGAGCAGCATGCAGCTCTCCAAATTAGCATACCCCAAATTGTTAGTCCTCACTCTTTGATAAATTTGAACTACATTGACCGAGTGCAGGGCATTGTCAAAGAAGACCTAATACTACAAGCTAGTGAGTTCGGTGTATGGATTCGACTAGATGATGAAGGAAATGATGTCGACCATCTTGTAATTTTTTGACCAGAAGAAGGAAAATGGGTTACATTTCAGTCATACCCATCAATTGTAGTATCCATATACTCTACCCAGGACATGAAGGAGCACACCCCCATCGAAACATAGATTTAGAGAATATAGACCAGTCAAAATCATAAGAAATGATATCCCAGTTACAACAGTTCACTTGGATATCGACAGAAGGAGTCGAACTAGGCCGGAAACTTGACAAGGATGAAGATAAAACTACAAACAAAACTTTCTACCAAAACGAAAGTTTTGTTGAAAACAACTATGAACAACACAAGGTTATAGAGAGTATCCCACCACCATCCCCTCCATTGCCACTTGAAGGAGACACAGATGTCGAAAACATGGGGCACAACTCCACACACATCGCCCTCTACGAGTGTGATGAATATCCGAGTCGACATGGGAAGCGAACATAGTAAAAAATGAAGATCGACATATGGTGCAGTTCATCGGTTCTTTACAAAAGTGGGCACTGACATGGTATATGACATACATTGAGAAAATCCCCAACTTGACCAAAGAATAAATTAAGAAGCAATTTCTATCTTTCTTCAAAACACCAGATGCGAAGCATTTGGCTGCAAAGAAGTTAAAAACGACAGTCCAAAAATGACAAAGACTGTCTGGGAGTATGACAAAATACTGAAGGGCCTACTTAGCCAACTAGGTTATAACATAGACAAGAAACTACTAATCCAATGTTTTGTTGCAAGGATTTCATGTAAGATCTAGATGCACATTAGTCTGGACATGTTTAATACATATGAAGATGCACTTACAAAGGCGTTGCAAGTTGAGATGGATAAGGACTACTCAGTGCACCCTATGGACAACTATATCGAAGAAAAATCAGAAATAATGAAAAAATAACTAAAATAAATTAACCTCATAGGAAAAGACATCTGGTGTACAAAATGCTCAATGACTGGACATACTAAAGATAATTTCTGACAAGACATCAATCGACAAGATGTACACTTTGTTTAGAAAAAATTATTTTGTGACATCTGCCAGGAACATGGGCTACATGTGACAAAAGATTGTTCATTCAATATGAAAAATGAAAAATCTTCTTGGTGCACAGTTTGTGAAGTTAAAAGCCATGCAATAGCTGACTGTCACTTAAACTTGAAGAGCCGATAGAACTACCACGCAGTTTATCAAACAAATGTTGTTGCACAGAACAATAATGATAACATTCCAAGGAATAATAATGAACATAATTAACAAAGTAATAAAATATACGAAGGCCAAAGATATGAGCACCGATGCATTAATAATCATCATGGGGGATACACGGTTCGAGGCTGATTCTTCAGAAATCAAGAAAATAGACCATGACGACCAATCTAGTGCTACACGTGTGTTGAAGCTTGGAAAATTGCAGGTAACAACAGTTAGGGATTCTCCCCAATAAATATTCCCAACTAGCTCGTTACTGTTTGGTATGGGGAATCCGTTCGGTTTACGGTCTGGCTACCGTAGGTCAAGCAACAAAAATAAAAGGTCTTATTGGTTATGGCCTGGTCCACCGTGTATGTTTTTAGTTTTTGTATTTAATTATGAGATGAAAGTGCCTATCTAAAAAATGCAGATTGATAGAGAATACGAGGAGCGGTCACAATGTGATGCGCAGGTTCTTACCTCTTGTCTTAACTCTCTCGCATCTAAATCACACACAGCAGGAAACTAAAACTAGCTACCTAACTTATCCCTAGGGAGCAAGATCATCATTTATCAATGAGTAATGTATTTTGCGCATGCATTAAGAAAAATCACAGATAGCTGTTACTTCTTTCAAAACACATGAACATTTATAGATATATGAACACTAAGATAGCTCATTGTTTATGAGAAGCATTCATTAACCACAGTGGAAATTTCATAGAATAAACTAGNAGTTTCTGGAGGATGCCCGCGATGCGCAAGAAAAAGGTAGACCTTTTCATTATTCATGGCTTATAATCCTTATTGCATTAGTTGGATGGAAAGAACCCACTAAAGCTCAGTTTGCCGAAATAAACCCCGGCACACCGGGAGCAGCAAGGTATGCCTCCCTTTGGGTATCGACAGATAAGGATACTCAATAGATGACGAACACTGTGTTCGTCTTCTATGCTATGAGCCTTCACTATGAGATACTGCGAACACCTCGCCTTACCAACGAGGTATTCTCTCAGTATGAAGGGGTCGCGCACTTTAGCGCCGACATGCATCATATTTTCATTCAAGCTTGTGTAGATCCTCAACGGCAATGTTTCAAATTACCCTATGTAGTCACCGAACTAGATATCCAGCGGATCGTTCAGCAATGGCCGGCTGAATGGCTGAAATATTTGGGAAAAAAACCTTCTATTCCGGTTCCTCCAGCTATCAATATTGGCGTAGGTACTAGTCAGGCGCAGATAGGTTCAAAGAGTTAGAATGATCTCACAGTTAATGGATAACAGCTAAAAATGAAATAGTTCACATTCAACAAATCCATAGCATAACATTTGAAACCTTCCACAAAGCTTTCTCCAACAGGAAACTTGTAATTTCTTTATGCAAAAGGAAATAGTTCACAAATCTATCTAGGAAAAAGTCCCTTTACTATGTAACTCTCATATACTTATACTATAAGCAAAACTCTTGGGCTGCCCTTCGACGACCTTTGGGCTCCCCCCTCAACCGTTCATTCTCACAAATTTGTCTTTTAGTGAGTGCTCATGATTCATACAATACGTTACATTTCAGATTTAAATTTTAAGAGCACTTTATAAAAAGGGACCAGCTTGGTAACAGATGAAATTTTTCCAAGCCCGGGCCTCTGCTGCTGCCGATCTATTGGGATCTCAGACCTTCACTTTATCCTTCCTTTTTCTATCTCACTTTTTTATGCTTCAACCTCTTCTTTCCTTCCTGCCTCCCTTCTATTTTGACTTTTAGATATATCTTGCTTACAGTAGTCACCCTGTTATGAACATAGCAGATTTTATACCATCTAGCGTTTAACAAAGTTACACAAGCTGCACTAATACATGCATTCTGTAAAATGAACTATAAACAATATTAATGCATGAAAAGAAAAATGATAAGGCAAAGAAAATCCTGCAAGCTGGGTCCGAAAAATCTCTAATCCTGCTGTCCCACTAAAACCACAATCCCGATAAAATAGATTCTTTATCTAAAAATGAGCCGCATTTGAACTAACTCGAAACCTTGTGAAGAAATCATGAGCCGAGACAATGCAATCGACACTCCTCAAAACACCAAACCCCGAAACTATGCTCTTCATCTCAGAAAACCTTGACTCGACCAACAACCATCGGAAAATTCCACCATCCCATAAAATAGAGTAACAACACAACAAAAACGGTGGGAAAACCCTACCAACAGTCGGAATAAAAAATGCTAAGCATCGGGCAGATAATCCACTTCGGCGGGCGGAAGTACTATAGCATCAGATGATAAGTTCACTAAGGATCCGCAACGGCGGAAGACCATCAGACTACGGGTTCCATGACAATAATAACGTCAATGATCAAAGGCTTTGAGTACTATGCATTGGATGATTAGTCCTCAACCTTTCCGCAATGTCAGCACTCCCAAATGCTAAAAACCCCCAATAGTTAAGCGTCGGAGATCGAAACCAATAAAGCATTGGCCAGATAGTTCAATGAGGAGCCGTAATGGTGGAATTCACATGGACTAAAGGTTTTGCAAATCAGAAAACATCAGCGAAAATCAGAACCAACCATCGGCGAACGGAACAATTATATGTCAAATGGTTAGTTTGCTAAGAAGCCGTGATGGCGAAAAATAATCAGACTACCGCTTTTGATCAAAGTCATGAAACGTTTCAATAGCGAAGAGAAAACAAAAGTAATGAAAAAGCGATAAAACATGGAATTGGTAAGGGTAAGAACTAACCCGTCGGAACATTTTCCATTTGTTATCTGAAACGATGACGACTTAGAAGCCTAATGCTCTGACAATGATAAGCAAAACGATGCCGAAAACCAAAAAACGAAGGAGATAAACCATCGGTGAAAAACATGATCCCCATCAGGATGTTTATTAGTTAGATTCTGCAATGGCGTCTATGTAGAGAAATACGGCCCTAATTCACTGTTGGGCTCTGATCTATCAGTGTTAATCAGAACTTGAATTTAAAATCAATCCGGGTTTGTGAACTTCGAGACACATCCAAGTTTAGGACAGAGAAGCTGAACTCAGTTGGAATTTAAATAACTA
>LPNX010409356.1:196217-289691 GCA_001517045.1 Pseudotsuga menziesii | reverse complement strand
TGCTGTTTCGGGTGAGACTACAACCTGCGCGCAGGTTGTTGCCGAAAGGGCCAACACAGTGGGTCTTTTGTTGGTGCGAAGTATAAAGCGTTAACCCGGATCTGCCCAAGTGCCAACAGTCGACATAGAAATCAGAGGGTACCATGTCCAACAAGTTGTTCTTGACTTCGGATCTCAAGTGAACATTATGACAAGAGATACATGGGAACAATTGGGCAGACCTCGACTCAATGAATCAGGGATATATTTAAAACTAGCCGACCAAGGACTCATCAAACCTATTGGGGTTTGGAGAAATGTCAAAAAAACTATAAAAGGGATTACCACAAAAGTCAACTTTGAAATCATTAACCGTAAGGAAGGATCCAACTCCTTTCTAGCATTAGTGGGTTGTCCATGGGGTCAAAAGTTGAAGGCGTAAATTTCATTAGATAAATAAAGGATAAAGCTTAAAGGAAATGGGTAGAATGCAATTTTTCCTATTCATCCTTAAGAAGGTGAACCATGGACAGAACCCATAGACAAATAAGTCGATGTCCAGTAACTATATCAAATACAAAACAATGAAGACTATACCAAACCAAATATATATGGGGAACTTCATTCTGGAAACCAAGATTCAGTTGGCTATAACTCAAATGTGGAATTATATGACTGGGAGATGGAAAACTACAAAACTCAAGCAAGGGGATGATGGACCATTCAGGCCATCCCAAGAAAATTGACACATTGATGTTTTCTGTGTCCATCATACCAAAAATATTTAAAATAAAAATTATGGAATACCCTTCTTTAGTTCCAATCAAAACTGAAAATAGATATTCTCTTCGGTATAAAGAAAGAGAATCACCATCCCTTCATATTGAAAAATTTTCCAAAAACATAGTTGAACATGGATGACTTCAAATATTAGTTGAAACGTTCATAGGTCAAGCTACTCGATGGTGGGATACCCATCAGTCGAGACTAGAAACATGGATGAAAACTTCAAAATACTTCGTCGAGAGATTTGGAGGGAAGAAGGTAACAAATCAGGAACAAATACCAATCTTCACACAAGGAAAAGACCCTGAAAAACACATAAGTATATGTGAAAAGGAATGGAGAATACTTGTTTACAAAGGTGAACGAATATGGCAACACCTATTTCCATCAACATTAGATGATTTACCAAATAAGTGATACAAGATGGAAGAAGCACAAGGAGAAACGTTCATATGGGACAAATTCAAAGAAAACTTCACCAAGGAATTCAAATTCATATCGGAAGATGGAAAACTAGTTGAAACAACAAATACGATAAAAATATTCATACAATCGACTGTTCATGACAGTTTGACGCAAACTCATAGTTGACCGAAAGAATCATGTAATAACATTTGGTCTAATAAAATACCACAATCAATAAGACTTTGAATAGAAAATGAGCGTACTAATGGAAAAATATTTAAATATAATGATCTGGAAACGATGAAACCAATCAAAACAATATTCAAGGTCGAATCAACTGAAAAATAAGATATCGATCAGATGACAACATAATACTTCTCAGCATCATTTTCACAATTCAAGGAAGGAAGTCGACAAATCAATGAAAGAAAGGCGCCATAATGGATGGAAACAAAGGCTAAAATGAAATAAGTCAACATCTCCAATGATGATAGACCAAAAATGGCAAGAATAGGAAACTATTGGAATGAGGAGAAGACAACAGAAATTTTTAACCTACTAAAAGAATTTCAGGATGTCTTCTTACGGAACTATAAAGACCTTAAATGTTTAGTTCAGGAAATGCGTGAAATGAATATTGATATTATTCCTGATGCAATACCAGTAAAGAAACGTCCCTACAAACTTTCTCACAAATATAAAGAGATAGTGAAGAAAGAGATTGACAATATGCTAGCAATTGGAATCATCTACCCAATCGACCAGTCAGAATGAGCAAGACCAATGGTCGTACAACCAAAAAAACATGACCCAACAAGATTGAGAATCTGTGTAGACTTCTAAGAGCTAAACAAAGTCACCTTGACAGACCCATTTCCAACTCCATTTGCAAATCAAATCCTAAATGAAGTCACGGGACATGAGTGTTACTCGTTTACAGATGGATTTTCAGGATATAATCAAGTGTCAATTGCCAAGGAGGATCAAAAGAAGACAACATTCATCTATGAATTCAGATAATTTTTTTACAAAGTTATTCCATTCGGTATTAAAAATGCACTAGCCGTATTCTCAAGAATAGTAGTTAAAGCATTTCAGGAATACATTTATAAAACAATGGATATATACTTCGACGATTGGACGATTTACTCCATGTTAAAAGATCATTGCAAATGGCTAAGGCTAATGCTAGAAAGATGCCGTCAGATTTAGCTATCACTTAACATGAAGAAATGCATCTTTATAACCGCTATAGGAATCCTACTAGGACATATTGTATGCAAAGAGGGAATCAAGGTTGATTTCACAAAATAAAAATCATTCTCGACTTGAAACCTCCAGTCAATCCAAAACAAGTCAGATTCTTATTAGGTCATACAGGCTACTACAGGAAATTCATTCATCATTCTTCAGACATGAAATACCCTTTGGAATAATTATTAAAGGAAGATCAGGAGTATGAAAGGACTGAAAAATTCGATGCATCTTTCGACACTTTAAATAAAAAATTAGTCGAAGCACCTATTCTCATATTCCCAAATTGGCCAGTCAAATTCCATGTACACGTCGACGCATTAGGCATAGCAATCGGCATAATATTGACACAACCAAGAGATGATGGGATGGACTACCCAATCATGTACATCAACAAAAAATTAAACAAAGCATAACATAATTATTCCACGATAGAAAGGGAAGCATTAGGAATGGTCTTTGCACTTCAAAAATATCAACATTATCTATTAGCTAACCCCTTTATATTTTACACCGATTACCAAGTGCTTAAATATCTAGTAAATAAACCTCTACATCATGGAATAATCTATCATTGGTTTTTTCTTTTCCAAGAATTCAAGTTTGAAATAGTAGTTCGACCGAGAAGGCTAAATGTCGGACCTGACCACTTGTCGAGAATCAATATGGGAGAGGAGCTGACAAGAGTTGAAGAGGATCTTCCAAATGCGCATCTATTTAGAATAAATATATACCTACCCAAATAGAAGAGATATCACAATTATTAGAGAATGGACAAGCACCTGACGGAATGAGTACAAAAAATAAGCAAATTTTAGCAATGAAAGCTACACCTTATAGTCTAATTAATGGGTTCGTATATAAATTGGGATTGGATGAAGTACTCTGTCGATGCGTTATCGAGCATGAACGAGAGAGAATAATGCATGAAGCACACTATGGCAGAGTTGGAGGACATTTCTAGTCTGACACGACTACCAAAATGATCCAACAGTCAGGACTATGGTGGCTAACAGTATACAAATACTGTCAAAAGTTTGTTAGTAAATGTGATCGTTGTCAACATTTAGGTCGACCCATACCAAACAATGAGATGCCCTTAATATCAGTAAATCCAAGTTTAATTTTCAAAATTTGGGCTATTGACTTTATAGGACCATTCTCAGTTCCTGCTATAAGGTCAGTAACATGCTATATCATAACAACAGTCGAATATGTTACTAAATGGGAAAAGGCAAAAACTGTCGAAACCTGTTCTAGTGAAGTTGCCACCAAATTTATATATGAAAATATCATTACTATATTTGGTTTTCCATTAACTTTAATCAGTGACCAGGGATCACATTTTATTAACAAAACTATTGCATCTTTAAAAGACTAGTTCAAAATTGAACATAAAAGGAGCACAGCCTATCACCCTCAGTCTAATGGTGCGATTGAAGCATTCAACAAAAATTTGACAAGGGACTTAAAAAAAAATTCAATACAAACAAAGATGACTGGGTTGAGAAAATCCCTGATGTCCTATGGGAATACAAAATAGCATATAAACAATCCATATGCCAGACACTGTTTAGACTTGTATATGGGAAAGAAGTAGTCGTCCCCCTACATTTTCGACAACAAACACTAGTAATCACTGATATATTACATATTAATGTCGAAGATGCTACGAAGGAGCAACTAATGCAACTATCTAAGCTAGAATAACATTGGTTAATCCCTATACAACACCAAGAAATCCAAAAGCAGCAACAGAAAGCATGGCATGACTGAAACATCAAAAACAAAAAATTGTCGGTTGGAGACTTTGCGTTGTTTTATAACAGTCGAGTTAAAGGTAAGAAAAAAAAATGCATACAGAGTGGATGGAACCTTATATCGTTGAATAAGTCAATGCGAAAGGATCAGTTTGACTAAGAAAATTAAAGGAAAAGTATTTCAAAAACTGGTTAATGGTGCCCAACCAAAGAGGTATGAAAACTAAAAAATCTATTTAAAATAAAAGATAAGAAAAATAAACGGTTTCATAACTGTTAACAAAGATAAAAAATCTATAAAAACCTAAAAAAAACAAAAGAAACAATCCAAGAAAATCAAAATGACAAGGACTTACTCTCAGGAAGGAAGTAGCAGAATACCATTCGAAAGAATTAGCAACCAACAACATAACCATTGATACAACGAATACTGCACATCCCACCGACATTCTCACAACCATGATGCATATCAACGAAAAGAATTTCCAATGGTCCAATCAAATTATCATAACCACCGATAGAAGGAGCGCCAAAACCAGCGCACATTAAAATAATTTTCGAGTCAAATCCGCCTTTAATAGCTTCATCGACCAGATTGTCACCCACTCCACCTATAAATACTAGATCAAATGAAGAATTCACATCATTTTGTGAAGAGCTAGAGAGAAAGAGCTATCAGACTCCTGATATTAATATACGTGTTCAAGAACCAGAGCAACTTACTGACATAATGGCACCGAAGAAAACAAGATCTACAACCAGTGAAGCAAAGGAGTTAGAAACCGCCACAACCCCATTGATACAAAGACTAGAAAACATTAGCAAAGAAAAAGTTCATGAATCATCATGGTCGAGACTATGGGAAGAGATCAAAATATTGGCATACGAAGACAAGAAAATCACAACAAAGGCTCAAAAATTAAACTCCAGCACCATTACGAGTTATATAAATGCAATGCTCATGCAAAGCTTTGGGGGGAAAAGGAAATTATAGAAAAATTCATCATTAGTCGGTATCACAATAAGAAATTCTAATTTTACAAACTTATTGAGGTATTTGGAGATGTCATTTACAAACTTACGGGGTTATCAAACAAGGGAAAACCAGTTCCCGTAGGTTCAAAACTAGGGTTGGTTGAAAAACTAATAGGCACTCCAATCGAGAAGAACTCTAAAGGACTGATAATTATCTAGATTCAATGCACCACACCAAAGATAGTACCAACAATTATGTCTGTAGGACTAACAACTACGGTGCACGGGTGTGATTTAAGACTCGACATGTTGGAAGTTGTCGACAACATAGCAGAACAAGGAAAACCTACTGTTGGGTACAATACATAGCTAATCTTGTCAATAATATATACATAAAATGTTAGCAGGAAGGAAAATCAATCAGATTCCCATCTTTAATCATATGGATTGTGATTTATTACATACAACCTGTCGGAGACCCACAGTTCCTTGATCCCACAAGATTCCACATGTAGAACTTCAATCCATTTTCAATGGCTGGGAATTATTAGGAACTAGAAGTGGCTAAATTCTTATTAGAAAACCGGTTCCAAAATCTAAAGATCAAAATGACCAGATGGAGGGTACCCTGCAGTGTACCCATACCCCATTAACATGCGGAATAAAAAATTTCTTCGAGAACCTTTATTGTTCATCAAAACATAGGGCATGGAAGAGAACCACTTCTCAACATCTCCAACACTGTCACACTCCCTCCCGTCTTCCATTGATCATTTCGACGATCTGCAAGGAAATATCTCAGAGGAGATCAGACGAAGGAGGGAAATCACAATGGAAATCAATGATCACAAACGATCATGCATCTGGAATCAAATCAACAGCTAAGAATCATCCCGCAAAAATTGACGGTGCAGAAAACTTGAGTTGTGGGATTATAAAATATGGAAGTTGTGATACTGCAATCTCACATCCAACATTCCCCATGTGGAAATGACCATTGTAGAAATTGAAAAGTGCGGAGCCACATTCTGCATCCCGCATCCCACAAATTGCAGAACGAAAACTATGGAAAGCTGTGATCCACCAAAAGACATCTCTGCATCCCATAATTACGGAAAGGAAATTTTGGAGGTCCAATTCTATCAAAGGATGTCTTCCACATTCCACATCCCGCCTATGGAATAAACCATTATAGAATAAGGTTTCTGCTCGAAAAATAAACCTGCTAATCAAAGTCTTTGAACAGAAATGGCTATCCAAGACAACATTAATCCGACATTCTAACCCTAAAACTTAGTTTAATAATGCATTGAAGGAAACATACAAAGATGCCTATAATTGCAGTTATTCTAAGGAACAATTCATCAATTCAACATAACCAACATGTTCATTATATTCCATCAAGCAATTACGATCCTAGAAATACAATTTCAGAGGTTAACATAGACAAGAACACTTATCTTGAGGAGAACTTGTCCCACAACTAGTTATGTTGCTGCAACATTCCACCCAACCATAGGCCAGTGTGCTCATCATTATCTCAGCAACACTGCCTCCGTCGATTTGGGCATGATTTCCTTAAGGAATAAGGGAACACTAGCGGACTCATACATAACCAAGGGTGGACCAAAACTCAGCCAAGCCAACACAATTGGTTTTATTAGGCTGCAAGGGAAAAAAACCAACATATGGGTTTCATAGGCCACTCAGCTAAGCCATCTCACAGTTGAGTTTCACATACCGTTCATAGTCAAGCCAACATTCAACTTAAGGACCAGTCAAGCCCACATATGGGTTTCTCATATTGTACACAATCAATCCATCTCACTGTTGGGTTTATCAGGATACCTAGCCAAGCTAGCATGTACAATCGGGTTTATCAAACTATCCAATCAAAGGTTACCCACAAGGTCAAATGCAACAAGAAACATCCAAGCCAACATATGGGTTTATCAGGATACCATCTAAGCCATCTTTCCAGTTGGGTCTATCAGGATTCTAAAGAAATAGGTAGGAAGAACTGCTAAGCTAGTGATCCCATATACAAAGCTAGGATTACCTTCACAAGAACTATATGGCCTGGCTTCCCCACTGCCTACACACCCAACACAAGGAAGTGTCTCCTTCTCTGCTCCACAGTCCCTCAGGATACACCTTCCCTTCCAGTGCTCTTCAGGATATGCAAAGTAGGTTCACCAGCCACTCTTATCTTATTGTGAGGTTCCACACTAGGTTCATCAACCACATTCTACGTCTCTCCCACTCCCTAGTCTTGTACATAGTTCAGACCCAAACTAGGGTGCACAACACAACAACCACATGGAGACTCCACAACATAGGATTTACTCTAGAACATGAGTAACATGGTCTCATACACTATGTAGTTCAAGATAACACCACAACACAAAAACCACAGTCTCGCCAAGGGAAAACGCTTGTAAAACCCAAAGGATACATATAGGAAGAACTCGGTTGTCCCTGATCTTCCATTAGAAAGGAGAATGAGGTTCCCCTGAGCAAACCGTCCCACAACTCCCAAAATGTGAGAGTAAAAAAAAACGTGAATACGTGAGGACAAAAAATGACATACGATTCTGGTGTTTTCTTGTCCATGCAAGCAAAGACATGACATTCAAAACTGGGTGCTCTGCTTAATTCTAATTTTCCCATACTCTTCCCCTTCCATGGAATAACTACCTCAACCACATTCTGGCAGAAATAAATGCTTGGTAAGAAAGACAAGAAAAAGGGTGGTTGAAATTTTTAATGGGTTTTCTCCATGACACATGGCCTTTCCCTAAACTGGCTCAAGGTTAACATTTCATCCCCCCTTATCCTTAGGAAAATCATGCCCCCGTCTCATTTTCATTGCATTGACATAGCTGGCTGTGAGTTTTTTTATTAAATTGCATATTTACATGATGTTTACAAAAGTGCTTGACTTAGCACAGAAACCATAGGAATCAACCACAATTGTATATATACCAAAAACTAATCAAGGATAGGGCCTTGGCCTTGAGATCCTTGTCATGATTCCATATAATATTCACATCATATACATTAATGCAAATGGGGTCAAAAATGGAATGTTACATTCCCCTCCCCCTTCAATAGCACTGTCCTTAGTGCTTTACAAAATTGAAAAAAATGCTACACTGGTACTGCCCTCAGTGCTCCAGAGATTCAAACAAAAATGGATGTGACAATCGCATAGCATTCTCTAGCTCCCGTGTAGCCTCTTCAGGACCGTAGTGCTCCGATTGCACCTTTACCTGTCCTATGGCTCATTTCTAGAGCATTGTGACCTTCCTGTCGAGGATGCGCATTAGCTCGATTCGGAACTCTACCTTGGGTTCCACCTGAATCACATCCCAATTTATCACATGGTTAGGGTCATGTATATATTTCTTAAGTAAAGAAACATGAAAAACATTATGAGCCCTAGTGCTAGCAGGAAATGCAATTCTATATGAAACTGGCCCTATTCTTTCAAGCACTTCGAACGACCCACAATATCTGGGTGACAGCTTGGCACAACTTCCAAGCTTCAGGGAACTCTTCTTTTCCCTCACTCTGAGGTAAACATGATCCCCAACACTGAACTCTTTGTTCACCCTATGCTTATCAGCATAGCTTTTATGTCTATCTTGGGATACTTTCAGATTTTGCCTGATCTTTACAACCTCCTACTCCATCTCCTTGAGTAATGCTGGACCAATCATAACCCTGTTCACTGTATTATCCCAAGTCACTGGTGTCCTACACCTCCTACCATACAAAGCTTCATATGGAATCATCCCCAAGGATGCTTATTGTCCATTGTTATAATCAAATTCTACCAAGTGTAAATAATCATCCTAATTGGTTGGTTTGTCCATCACATACATGCGAAGCATGTCTTCAAGCACTTGGTTAACTCTCTTTGTCTGACCATCAGTCTGAGGATGGTAGGCAGTACTAAAGTTTATCTTTGTACCCAAATTTGTAAACAATCCCTTCCAAAAATTAGAAGTGAACTTGACATCTATGTCAGAGACTATTTCCATAGGAAATCCATGCAATTTGAAAATCCCCTTCATGAAGATCTTTGCAATGTCATCATTCTTATGTGTATACTTAACCGGTATAAATGTGCTACCTTGTTCAACTTGTCTACCACAACCATGATGGAATCATGTTGTCTCCAAGTCATTGGAAATCCTGTAATAAAAATCCATGGAAATAACTTCCCATTACCATTATGGAGTTGGCGAAGGTTGTAACAAACCTGCAGGATGTTGGTGCTCAACCTTCACTTGCTGGAATTTCATGCATCTTGAAATATATTCATCCATGTCCTTTTTCATGCCTGGCCAAAACTACTGCTTTCTAGCTGTATCATTTGTATTCTGATATCCTGGGTGACCAGAATATGGAGCTTGATGGTTTTCCTCCATATCAACCCTCCTCAAATTGCTACATTAGGAAAATAAATTATGTTCTTATAGGTAAGAAGTCCATCCTGTTCCAATTTATATCCCTCATACCTCCTTTCAAATATTTGCTGCTGCAACTTGTATTTTACCTGCACATACATTTCATCTTCAGCAACATGATTAACGATATGTTGCCTCAACTATGAATGGAAAATACTAACAGATGCCACATGCATTTCCTGCACCTTCCTCCTGGGTGCATCATCTACCTTATTCTCTTTTCCTTTTATGTGCTTGATTTCAAAATCAAATTCACATAAAAACTCCAGCCATATAGCTTGCTTGGCATTTAGAGTGGGATGATCAAACAAATACTTCATACCACAATGGTCTGTCCTTATCTCGAATCTTTTTCCCATCAAGTAATGCCTCCACATCTTAAGAGCATGTACTATGGCTGCAACTTCCAGATCATGTGTAGCATATTTCTTCTCATGTTCCTTCAACTTTCTTGATTCATAATATATCACGTGGTTTTCTTGTATAAGAACTCCTCCTAGTCCTTGAGAGCATGCATCAATAGATACAACAAAATCCTTCTCTGGGTATGTAATCTTCAATACTAGTGCACTTGTGAGAAGATTCTTCAATTGCTGGAAGCATTCTTCACACATCACTATCCATTCAAACTTTATTCCTTCTTTTTCAAGGAAGTAATTGCATATGCAACCTTGGATAATCCTTCAATGAACCTCCTGTAGTATGCTGCAAGTCCTATAGAATATCTTACATCTGTCACATTTCTTGGAGTAGGCCAATTCATAATGGATTAAATCTTGTTAGGATCCATAGATATACCCTCTTTTGAGATAATGTGACCCAAATACTGAATTATATCTTTATAGAAGTCACACTTGCTCAAATTTGCATACAATTGATGCTCCTTGAGCAATTGTAATGTCAATCTCAACTTCTCTTCATGCTATTCCTCATTCTTAGAATAAACAATAATGTCATCAAGGAAAAAAAGAAAAAACTTGTCCAAATACTCGCTAAAGACACTATTCATAAGGAACATAAATGTATCCAGTGCATTTGTGAGACCAAATGGTACCACTACAAACTCATAATGTCCATACCTTGTTCTAAAGGATGTCTTATGAATGTCTTCATCCTTGATTCTCACCTGATGGTAACCAGACCTCAAGTCAATCTTGGAAAATACCTTTCCTCCTCTCATTTGATCGAAGAGGTCATCAATTATAGGAAAAGGATATTTATTCTTCACACTGACCTTGTTCAGTTGTCTATAATCAATACACAATCTAAGTGTACCATCTTTCTTCTTCACAAAAAGAATTGGTGCTCCCCAAGGAGACACACTCGGCCTGATATAATTTTTCTCCAACAACTCTTGCAACTGCATCTTTAGCTCTAGCATTTTCGGTGTACTCATTCTATAGGGTTCCCTTGACACTGGTGCCACTCCTGGCACAAGTTCAATTGTGAAATCAATGTCCCTCTTTGGAGGAAGCCATAGAATATCATTAGGGAAAACATCCATGAATTCATGCAATATAGGATAGCCCTATATACTAATAGTTTCATTCTCTGTTCCCTCCAAAATATGAGTTGCATACAACTAGAAACCTTTCCTACATAACTTCTTCAAGTGCATTGCTAAACTCTGCCTCATAGGAATCACCTTTGGAATGCATCTTACGACTCTTGGGCTCCCTTCTTCATCCATGCATTCAACCGTTTTATTGTAACAATCAAGCTTTACCCTGTGAGATTCTAACCAATCCATTCCAATAAGAACATCATAGGAACCAAGTGGTAGAACATTCAGATCTACACATGTAACCCATCCATTCATCATCAATGGAAATTTCTCTACCACTTCACTAACATTTCTCTTAGTTCCAGTGGCTAGCTAAACTAACGATGATTTTCTGTGCTTTACCTTCCTAAAAGCACAAATCTCCACTACTCTAGGAGAAATGTAACTGTGAGTAGAAACAGGGTCAATCAAAATAGAAATATATTGCTCAAAAATCTTACCTACACCTTCAACCATAGTTGACCAATGATCTTCCTTACGGTCCTCTAGCACTGCATAAATCCTAGGGACGACCCTTGCTACTTGACCCACTATTTCTGCCCCTTAAATGTTGTAAGTTGGCATGGAATTCTCATTCTCAAGTGGAAAATACCTGCGCATGTGGTGTCCTCCACATTTCAAATATTGGAGTGGTTCTCTGTTTTGCTGTGGATCTCTTGGCTTTTCTCCCACCACCCTAGCTGGCTGGTTCTCAGCTTGGGATGGTTGCTTCTGCTGATTCCTGAAGTTAGAAGTTTTGAAACCTTTCTTCCTTTGGTCAAACTTCTCATTCTTCTTGTCCTTCCAAGTCTTTTGATAGCATTAGAGGAAATTTGGGGTCTAAAATGGGCCTCATAAGAAAACGTGCCAAAATAAGTTTTTGTGAGTTGGAATTCAAGAACCAATAGAATTTCAATAAAATAAGTCAACCATAATGGTTGAATTGACATATTTGTCATTAAAAAAACTACTTTTTTTGTTCGTATTTTCGACATATCTCATTGTGTTTTTACTCAAATTTCCATTGGGAGAGCTTGTTGGATGTGGAATTTGATTCCGGATCCAACGAGTACCCACACTGCTTACTTTTGATGGACCCATCTACCCCAAAAACAAGAAATACCTGAAAAAATGTGATGATGACATCATCATCACATTTTTTCAGGTATTTCTTGTTTTTGGGGTAGCGAGGCCCATCAAAAGTATGCATTGTGGGTACTCGTTGGATGTGGAATCAAATTCCACATCCAACGAGCTCTCCCGATCAAAATTTGAGTAAAAACACAGGGAGATATGTCGAAAATACGAACACAAAAAGTAGTTTTTTTCTTTCTTCCTCCAAAATTAATCAATATTATTTTATCATTTTAACTATTATTTTATTATTTTAACTATTATTTTATTATTTTCCTTAGGAGGCCCATTTTAGACCCCAAAATTCCTCTAATGTTAGGTTTTCCTCTTCTTTGCTCATAGCAATACTTAGTTTTCTTTATCGATTCTTCTAGATTTCTAGGTTCAGAAAACTCAATTCTGTCTCTGTAAGACCAAGGCAATCCACTCTGGAAACATTGGATTTTTACTTTTTCATCCTTGATGTACCATACATACCTCAACAGCTCCAAGAACTTGTTTGCATACTCTTCCATGGTCTATTTTCCTAATCTCAGCTCATTAAATGCTTTGATCTTGTCATCATAGTACCTTTCAGAGAGGTATTTCTGCTTGAAATACTTCTGGAATTGTTTCCACTGAAGCCTTCTTTCACTGATCCTCTTTACCTTTCTGAGGTGCTCCTACCAAGTGGATGCTCTTCCATTCAGATTGAATATGGAAACTCTTGCCTTCATATTTCCAGAGTAGTCCTAGACTTGAAAATATTTCCTCATCCCAAGAATCCAAGCCTCATCTTCTTGACCATTCTTTGTATCACCATTGAAGGTAGGCGGTCTTTCCTTCTTAAGCTCATCGCGTGAGTTGTTACTATAACATCTCCTTCTCTTTTCCCCATGATATGAAGATCTAGAATCCTCAGTGGATCCTTCTAGAATCCTCAGTGGATCCTTCCAAGTTAGGAGATCTACTAGAAGACCTTCTTCTTCTTCTAGTACTGCTCTTACTACCTTCTGGTTTTGTTGTACGTCACCCCAAGCTCATCCGTCGTTGGATGTGTGTGAAACTTTGCAACATGGAAGCATTCAGCTGATGATGCTCTTCCTGAGCTTTAATCAGGATTTTCATGGTGGCTGCAATGTCTGGCGGCATCTCTTCAAATATCCTTCCATTAGATTCTATATCATCATTTCCAACTCGGACATTTTCCCCCATAGCGTCTTATGCACACTTGTAGGAATCTCATGCATCATATTTGTCATAGGTTCTCATGGCGGAGCCAACAACCTGCTCTTCCAAAATACACTATGACTCTACAAAATGTTTTATCAAACATTCTTTCTTTGATACGTAGTAATTCCAAATTACAACCATTTACTTACTGTCATCCGGTCTATCTAGGCCCAATACAATAACCAACAAATTTGTTAACTTTTCAACTCGACCCTTTCAATCCTAACACTGCAACTTGCAGCGTTGATACAACATTGTAGTGCTCGCATCATTATGTAAATACTACTATGTAGTGTACTGCAATGCTAGTATCCGAGGATACTCTTATCTCTTTCTGGCCCATCTAGGCCCAATGCTGCAACCCGCAACTTTGATACCACTATGTAGCGTACCCATACCCCATTAACATGCAGAAAAAAATGTCTTCGAGAAAATTTATTGTTCATCGAAACATAGGGCATGGAAGCGAACCACTTCTTGACATATCCAACACTGTCATGCTCCCTCTCATCTTCCACTGATAAGTTCGACAATCTGCAAGGAAAGATCTCAAAGGAGATCAGACGAAGGAGAGAAATCGTGAAGGAAATCAATGATCACAAATGGTCTTGCATCTCAAATCAAATCAATGGCTAAGAGTCATCCTGCAAGAATCGACGGCGTGGAAAACTTGATTTGTGGGTTCAAAAAATATGGAAGTTGTGATACGGTGATCCTACATCCTGCATGTGGAAATGACTGTTACAGAAATTGAAAACTGCGGAGCCACATTCTGCATCTCGCATCCCATAAATTGCGGAAGGTGTGTTGTAGAACGAAAACTATGGAAAGCCACGATCCACAAAAATACATCTCCACATCCTGCAGTTGTAGAAAGGGAATTGAGAAAAGGAAATTGCGGAGGTCCAATTCTACCAAAGGATGTATTCCGCATTTCGCATCCCTCCTGCGGAATAAACCATTGCGGAAGAAGGTTTTTGCTCAAAAATTTGACCTACTAATCGAAGTCTTTGAATAGACTTCGCCATCCATCCCAACATCAATCCACAATTCTAACCCTGCAACTTAGTTTAATAATACATTGCAAGAAACATACATAGATTCCTATAATTGCAGTTATTCAAAGGAACAATTCATCAATTCAACACAACCAACATGCTCATGCTATTCCATCTAACAATTATAATGCAATAAATACAATTGCAGAGGTTAACATAGACAATAACGCTTATCTTGAGGAGAACTTGTCCCGTAACTAGCTATGTCGCTGCAATGTTCCACCCAACCATAGTCCAATGCACTCATCAATCTCTCAGCAACACTTCCACACCCGAGCTGGGCATGATTTCCTCAAGGAATAAGGGAACACTAGAAGACTCATACATATCGAAGGGAGCAACAAAAATCATCCAAGCCAACATAGTTGGTTTTATCAAGCTGTAAGGGAAAAAAACAATAGATGGGTTTCACAGGTCACTCAGCCAAGCCATCTCACAGTTTGGTTTCACATACTATTCACAGTCAAGCCAAAATTCACCTTAAGGACTAGTCAAGCCCACAAATGGGTTTATCAAACTATACACAGTCAAGCCATGTCACTACTAGGTTTATTAGGCTACCTAGCCAAGCCAACATGTATAGTCGGGCTTATCAAACTATCCAGTCAAAGGTTACCCACAAGGTCAAATGCAACAAGACACATCCAAGCCAATAGATGGGTTTATCAAGCTACCAGCCAAGCCATATTTCTAGTTGGGTTTATCAAGCTTCTAGGGAAATGGGCAGAAAGAACTGCTAAGCTAGTGAGCTCATCTACGGAGAAAGGAAAACCTTCACAAGACCTATATGTCCTAGCTTTCCCACTACCTACACACCCAACACAAGGAAGTGTCCTATTCTTTGCTCCACAGTCCCTCATGCTACACCTTCAATTCCAGTGTTCTTCAGGATGTGCATAGCAGGTTCACCAACCACTCTTATCTTATTGTGAGGTTCCACACTAGGTTCATCAAGCACATTCTACGTCTCTACCACTCCCAAGTCTTGTACATAGTTTAGACCCAAACCAGGGTGCACAACACAAAAACCAGAGGGAGACTCCACAACATAGGATTTACTCTAAAACACGAATAATAGGGTCTCGTACAATCTGTAGCTCAAGATAACGCTGCAACACATCAACCATAGTCTCACCAAGGGAAAACACTTGCAAAACGCAAAGGATACACACAAGAAGAACTCGATTTTCCTTGAGCTTCAATGCAAAAGGAGAATAAGGTTCCCCTGAGCAAGACATCCCACAGCTCCCAAAACATGAGAATAAATGAAAACATGAACGCGTGAGGACGAAAAATGACATACGGTTCTGGTGTTTTCTTGTCCATGCAATAAAAAACACGACATACAAAACTAAGTGCTCTACCCAATTTGAATTTTCCCATACTCTTCCCCTTCCATGCAATAACTACCTCAACCACATTCTGGCAGAAATAAATGGTTGGTAAGAAAGACAAGAAAAAGGGTGGTTGACAATTTTGATGGGTTTTCCCCATGACACATGACCTTTCCCCAAATTGTCTCAAGGTTAACATTCCCTCCCTCCTTATCCTTAGGAAAACCATGCCCCCATCTCATTTTCGTTGCATTGACATAGCTGGTTGTGGGTTCTTTTATTAAATTGCATATTTACATGATGTTTACAAAGGTGCTTGACTTAGCAGAGAAACCATAGGCATCAACCATGATTTCCTATATACCAAACACTAATCAAGGACAGGGCCTTGGCCTTAAGATCTTTGTCATGATTCCATATAATATTTACATCATATACATTAATGCAAACGTGGTCAAACCTGGGGTGTTACATTCCCCTCCCCCTTCAATAGCACTGTCCTCAGTGCTTTACAAAATTGAACAAAATGCTACACTGGTACCGCCCTCAGTTATCCATAGATTCGAACAAAAATGGATGTGACAATCGCATGTCATCCTCCAGCCTCCATGTAGCCTCTTCAGGACCGTATTGCTCCCATTTCACCTTTACCTGTCCTATGGCTTGGTTCCAGAGCATTGTGACCTTACTGTCGAGGATGCGCATTGGCTCGATTCAGAACGCTCCCTCGAGTTCCACCTGAATCACATCCCAATTTATCACATGGTTAGGTTCATGTATATATTTCTTAAGCAAAGAAACACGAAAAACATTATGATCCCTAGTGCTAGCAGGAAATGCAAGTCTATATGCAACTGGACCTAATCTTTCAAGCACTTCAAAAGACCCATAATAATTGGGTGACAACTTGGCACAACTTCCAAGCTACAGTGAACTCTTCTTTACCCTCACTCTGAGGTAAACATGATCCCAAAAACTGAAATCTCTGTTCACCCTATGCTTATCAGCATAGCTTTTCTCTCTGCCTTGGGATGCTTTTAGATTCTGTTTGATCTTTACAACCTCCTACTCCATCTCTTTGAGAAATTCGGGACCAATCACAACCCTGTTCATCGGATTATCCCAAGTCACTAGTGTCCTACACCTCCTGCCATAAAAAGCTTCATATGGACTCATCCCCAAGGATGCTTGTTGTCCATTGTTATAAGCAAATTCTACCAAGCGTAAATAATCTTCCCACTTGGTTGGTTTGTCCATCATGTACATATGAAACATGTCTTCAAGAACTTGGTTAACTCTCTCTGTCTAACCATCAGTCCGAGGATGGTAGGCAGTGTTGAAGTTTAGCTTCGTACCCAAATCTGTAAACAATGCCTTCCAAAAATTGGAAGTTAACTTGAAATCTCTGTAAGAGAATGTTGCCTTAGGAAATCCATGCAATTTGAAAATTTCATTCATGAAGATCTTTTCAATGTCATCAGTCTTATGCGTAAACTTAACCGGTATAAAATGTGTTTCCTTTGTCAACTTGTCTACCACAACCATGATGGAATCATGTTGTCTCCAAGTCATTGGAAATCCTGTAATAATATCCATGGAAATAACTTCCTATTTCCATTCTGGAACTGGAAAAGGTTGTAATAAACCTGCTAGGTGTTGGTGCTCAACCTTCACCTGCTAGCATTTCATGCATCTTGAAATATATTCAGCCATGTCCTTTTTCATTCCTAACCAAAAGTACTGCTTTCTAGCTGTAGCAATTGTCTTCTGATATCTTGGGTGACCAGAATATGGAGCTTGATGGATCTTGTCCATAACAACCCTCCTCAAATCTGCTACATTTGGAATATAAATTATTTTCTTATAGGTAAGAAGTCCATCTTATTCCAATTTATATCCCTCATACCTCCTTTCAAGGCTTTGTTGCTACAACTTGTCTTTTATTTGCACATACATTTCATCTTCAGCAACATGATTAACGATCTGCTACCTCAACTCCGATTGGAAAATACTAACGGATACCACATGCATTTCCAGCACCTTCCTACTGAGTGCATCAACTACCTTATTCTCTTTTCCTTTTATGTGCTTGAATTCAAAATCAAATTCACATAAAAACTCCATCCATCTAGCTTTCCTGGAATTTAGAGTAGGTTGATCAAACAAATACTTCAGACCACAATGGTCTGTCCTTAGCTCGAATCTTCTTCCCATCAAGTAATGCCTCCACATCTTGAGTGCATGCATTATTTCTGCAACTTCCACATCATGCGTAGCTTAGTTCTTCTCATGTTCCTTCAGCTTTCTTGATTCATAACATATCACATGGCTGTCTTGCATAAGAACTCCTCTTCTTCCTTGACCGCAAGCATAAGTACACACCACAAAATCCTTCTCTGGGTTTGCAATCTTCAAGACTGGTGCACTTGTGAGAATATTCTTCAACTACTGGAAGATTTCTTCACACCTCACTGTCCATTCAAACTTTATTCCCTTCCTTTTCAAGCAATTAATGGCATGTGCAACCTTGGAGAATCCTTCAATGAACCTCCTATAGTATCCTACAAGTGCCATAAAATATCTTACATCTGTCACATTTCCTAGAGTAGGACAATTCATAATGGCTTCAATCTTGTTAGGGTCCATAGATATACCCTCTTCTAAGATAATGTGACCCAAATACTAAATTATATCTTTATAGAAGTCACACTTTCTCAACTTTTCATACAACTAATACTCCCTAAGCAATTTTAATGTAAATATCAAATTGTCTTCATGCTCTTCCTCATTCTTAGAATAAACAAGAATGTCATCAAGGAAAACAAGAACAAACTTGTCCAAATACTCGCTGAAGACACTATTCATAAGGCACATAAATGTAGCTGGTGCATTTGTGAGACCAAATGGCACCACTACAAACTCATTATGTCCATACCTTATTCTGAAGGTTGTCTTATGAATGTCTTCATCCTTTATTCTCACCTGATGGTAACCAGACCTCAAGTCAATCTTTGAAAATACCTTTTCTCCTCTCATTTGATCGAAGCGGTCATCAATTCTAGGAAAATGATATTTATTCTTCACAGTAACCTTGTTCAACTGTCTATAATCAATACACATTCTAAGTGTACCATCTTTCTTCTTCACAAACAGAATTGGTGCTCCCCAAGGAGACACACTCGACCTAATATACTTTTTTTCCAACAATTCTTGCAATTGCATCTTTAGCTCTAGCATTTCCAGTGTACTCATTATGTAGGGTGCCCTTGACAATGGTGCCACTCCTAGCACAAGTTCAATTGTGAAATCATTGTTGCTCTTTGGAGGAAGCCCTGGAATCTCATCAAGAAAAACATCCCTAAATTCTTACAATATAGGTTAGTCCTCCAACGTAATAGTTTCATTCTCTGTTGCCTCCAAAATATGAGCTCCATACAACTAGAAACCTTTCCTATAGAAATTCTTCAATTGCATTGCTGAAATCTACCTCAAAGAAATCACCTTTGGAATGCCTCTTACAACTCTTGGGCTACCTTCTTCATCCATGCATTCAACAGTTTTATCGTAACAGTCAAGATTTACCCTGTGAGCTTCTAACCAATCCATTCCAATAAGAAAACCATAGGAACCAAGTGGTAGAACATTCATATCTACACAAGTAACCCATCCATTCATCATCAATGGACATTTCTCTACCACTTCACTAACCTTTCTCTTAGTTCCAATGGCTAGCTAAACTAACCACAATTTTCTATGCTTTACCTTCCTAAAAGCAAAAATCTCCACTACTCTAGCAGAAATTTAACTATGAGTAGAACCAGGTTCAGTCAAAATAGAAACAGATTGCTTAGCAATCTTACCTGCAACTTCAACCACAGTTGACTGGTGATCTGCCTAGTAGTTCTCCAGCGCTGCGTAAATCCTAGGGATGACCCTTGCTACTTGATTCACTGTTTCTTCCCATTGAATGTTGTAAATTGGCCTGGAATTCTCATTCTCAAGCAGACAATACCTTTGCATGTGGGATCCTCCACATTTCCAACATTGGATTGGTTCTCTGTTTGCTGTGGATTTCTTGTATTTTCTCCCACCACCCTAGCTTGCTGCTTCTCAGCTTGGGATGGCGTTGACCCGATTTCCTGACCTAGTCCAACTAAGGAGATTAATCCCACACAAGTTTCTTAGAGCAGCTTTCAGTGTGTTTAGGATGGCAAAACCTCGCAGGTTTTTTCTCTTAAGGAGAATTTAAAATTCAGTAAAAATTTATCCTAATCTTATAACTATCTAAATAAACCCTAAAATTAGTTTTCTAAGACCTAAGTTATCTTAAAATGCTTTCTTAATGACAGTATTCATTTTTTTGAGGATTTTTCTTCAAATATTCTAATTCAAAGACTATTATAAGTTTTACAGAATTAATCTAATCCTTCTTAACAACTGTTAAATATAAACTATACTAAGACTAAAATTAACTAGTTATACTATCTCAGCTGAGAGCAATTTGTAACTAAATTAATTATCAATTAATAATTCAAGTAAACAAAGAGATAGACCATAATTATTAAAATGAAAATATTTAAATCATCATCATTAGATCACTCTGCTAAATATGCACACAACATAAAATTAAAACAGATAACTATTTTTTAATTTCTCTGTAATGTTCTATTAATTAATAACTAATAATCAATACCAAATATTTAAATAAAATATAATATTTATTATGCAAACATTGTAAAAACACAAATGAAATCAAAATAAACATGAACTATTAATATTACTAAAATTACAATTCTCAATATAAGTATTGATAAATCAAATCAGTAATATTCTCATTTAAATATTAATATTGAGTAAACAGAGTACTAACTTAGATAATGAATACAATCATAACAAAGCATAATTGCACCAAGACATAACGAGAAAGTGATATATTGAAATTTATATAAAGTGTTTAAAAATAGTACCAGACAATGATACCAGTTTAAGAATTTTAGTCACAATCCTTCTCCGAAGATAGAACTCTAGCAAAGAGATTAAACTAGAACTGAAATGTTATTTCAAATAAGTCTGTTTCTTTGATACTACATCCACCCTTCCTACATCAGTCTTTCATAGTTTTATAAGAAGGGCCAATAACCGCCTCTCCTATTTCTATGTCACTAAAATTAAAAACAAACTATACATCATCGAACAACTAGAATCTGAGACATTAACTATCATCTTCTTCATTAGTGCACCTGGCATTTGAACTGTCAAATTGATAACTGCTTTCTTATCTATGAATGTCGACTTATCAATGTAGCAACTGTTGTTTGACATCTGGCATCTAGATCATTCTAGCTTGAAAATGACTTCATCATTTGTTGGAAAAATAAAAGGAAAGAACACCACCAAAACCGAGGATCCATATGCCACCTGCAAAATCAATAAACCATGCATAAGTTTTATCATAAATATTAAAAACTGAAATAACAATTTAAATTAAATGATATGCAATGCCTATAGAATATTTGATTCTCTAGGCATGCCAATTACCTGTTCATCAGTAATAACAAATTTAAGGCGTATTTCTGAGTTTGATTACTCGACGAGCTTCAGACAGTTTAGCTCTTAATTTTATATTTTCCAGATTATGTTGTTCTTCTTGTTTCAAAAGCTTCCTGTTAGTAGCAACCCAAGATTTTTTTAGAGTTTTCAACCTGTCCTTTTTCTCCTTTAAACCTTGCCATTGTTTTATCCAAGTTAATAATTCATTCCTTAAGTTTTGCACCTCATCCTTCAACACAATAGAATTTGACTCAGCTTTTTCCAGTTTTCCCTTTAATTGTTTAATTTGCTTCAATTTTATGGCTTTCACGGTATCCCCCAGTGTATGCGCAGATGAAGAATTATTATTCAAGGCACACCCTAACTTGATTTCTTTGTTATTTGGTAGAATCGGTGATTGATTCTCACTATAATCATTATTCAAAGACACAACAGGATTATCCATTTTTTCTTCGTACTCCCATGAGGACACTTCTACTGATCTATAATCTTCTTCCTCAGTTAAAATTTCAATAAATGACAAATCCTGGGTATGAATTGGTTCTTTTAAAGTGGACTATTTCATGCTTCTTATAATCCTATGTAAACCAATTCCTGTGATTGGGAATTCTGGTAAGCTTGATTCACCAGCAAATTTCATCTTTCCTTTTAACAATTTTGTTTTTTCCCTTGCATCCAAAGATACGGTATGAGGATATTCATACAGAGTCGAGACCATAGGAGTTTCAAATTTTACAGGAAGGGTTTCTACTATATGCTTTAGGTTATCCTCTGCCGGCATTCTTAATTTAGATGTTTCAACATCTTTTGACTTCGAATTGGCCTTAGTTTGAGGAAAACGTTTATGTTTTCTCCGAGTTTTTGGATGTAGAGTGGGCCAATACTGGATGAATCCAAAACTGTTTACATTGAGAAATTCATCCCAAGACCTACCAATATGATTTAACTGGTACTGAAATAAGGTTTTAAGGAGACCATTATGAAAAAGAATTTGTTCAATATCTCCAACCATGTTCTGTATAGTATGAGCCATTTTCTTAAGACTCTGAAGCAAAAAGAAAGGTAAATTGATTTTTCTACCTTTTAAGGCCATCAACAATCATAAATGATAGTAGTGTATCTGAGAGTAGCAGCCATCACAGGTAACATACCTGATTAAAATCTCAAAACAAGCCCTCCATTACGGTTTCAAAAATTTAACAGAAATGCCTCTTCCAAGATCCGAACCCTCTGGTAATGGTAAGAGGAGCATTTCACACTTCTTCTTATTGACCTTCTGACCTTTGAACCAATGCTCACCAACCCGAGGAAGTTTAGTAGCTTCAATAATTATATCTTCATTCAAAACTAGCCGAAAATCCCCAACTTGAGCTACATCATTCTTTAATGACAAAGCAAATTGTCTGGTTATTCCTACATTGTGACCACTAAAACCCTTAAAAAACAAACCCCAACCTACTTGATCAAATAATGCGGTTGCTTTTGGGTTTGACTCAACCAACTCACGGCCTGAAATGTCAAATCAATTCAAGGGTGCCATTTCCTCTCTGCAAAGGTTTCGATTAGGGTTCGGGATGAAGGGATGCATGAACATAGATGGTATTGGAATCCATGTGAATGGAATAATGTAAAATATCACTTCATAATTCAGTTCACCTGAGATGAGAACTAAAACCCTAAATCCAATTTTAGTAACCATAGTTTCAATGTAATGGAAACAAGTTCTGAAATTCTTTTTCTTCGAAAATCGAGACCACCAAGATAAGCAAATCATTGTGCAACGTTTCTCAGCAACCATTATTTGATTTCTGGATTCGTTTCCTCAACGAATTAAATTCGAGGTTAAAATCATAAAAACCAAGATTTGAAAATGATAACCCTGTACATAAAGAGTTACAAGAATCGTTTCGAAATGATAAAGTTAACACACTACGTTACAGGTGTCTGATTTATGAGATTCCATATTTTAATCCCAATGTGTTAGAATGGTGACCCCAAAATCAACCGAACTCACCATTTAATGGATAATGATTTTGCATTGAAATTCCTATCAATTCGTGATGTAAAATTAACAGGTGTAAATATGTCTAGGTTCTTGTCATAATCATCCTCTTCCAGCTGTTTAACCTTTGCTATGATAAGTCTAATACGTGGATATTAAGTGTAACATTAATTTAAACAATAGGAAACCATATATTTGCAAATGATTATGGCTTTAAAAATAATATCATCAATAATAATCGACAAGTAAATCTTTCCAACATAAATTCATCAAAAGTATTAACTTTGAAAATCAACTTGTTGATTATCATTCATAAGCCATATAAATATCTATTAGAAAACATCATATCAAGCCCATCTTTTGAATCAAAATAGATTTTGATTTTGAATCAAGATCCTTTTATTATAAGAATATATAAGGCAAACCTTATTTATTCACACATTATATGAGACATCGGCTATAGAAGTTTGTGATGATAAAAATGTTCAATAATCATATAAAGGTTTTACCATAATAGAGATTACTCAACCTTACATATGTGTTTGATCACTTTGTTTGATAAATAACACTATGTCAATTATTTAAAGCTAACTATTTAAATAGAAGTTTTATTAATACAAAGGCTTTGAATCTCTTAAGCTAATTTTTCTTACCAAATAATGTAAAGCAACAATTCATTTATATTGATAATACATGATCATGGAATAATGAGAATGAATATAACATCCGCAAGAAATGAAAGACTTAGCTTGATTCAAAGTGTTTCCTAAACTACCATTTTGACGTCTGATTTTTCCTTTATTGAGAGTACCTTCAGAATTGAAGATTCTAAAGGCACTCTTATATAATATAGAAGAGTACTAATCAATTTTACTCAACAAAGCAGAAAAATTTGAGAAGGTTGTTGCCTGTCAACAAATGGCGACGACCTGGGTGAACCAGTTATCTCTTCTCATACAATTTTCAAACGATAATATAAACAAAATCTTAAAATCTATTCAAAACAATAAAAAAGTCTCAATCTAAGTAAAAACAATTATCTAATTCATATTTGCAAATATAATTCAGAAATATCCCACCTCTGTAAATAAATATTTTGTCAAAGATAAATTTAAAAATATCCTAATCAAAACAAAGTACTTATAGTAAAGATAATCTGTACCATTAGTAAAAATATAGAAATTTACTTTATTGATAAATTTCTAGGATCTGTTCCATGAATATAATAAATTTTCTTCCTTTTTCCTCTATTATTATTATTATTATTTTTTATTTTATTTTATTTATTTTTATATTACAAATTGAAACAATTACTCTGACTGAAGACTACTATCTAGGCATGATAACCCAATGTGATAGTATCATTCACGAGAACTGCCTAGAATAAGCAAGTCGACTCATGATGAGACCTCTTGTCTCTTGATCTTTTAACCAAGAGCCATCACCCTGATGATTAGAAATGAAGTTATACTAGGCAGCGCTGATGATCATGATTAGGCCAGCTCGTGATGAGACCTCCTATTCTTCAATCAAAATCATGTTTCACTTTATTGAATTTGAAATTTTACATTTTCAAATAAGAGATCATTACCTAGCATGGTGACCAAATGGTAATGTCAGTCACTAATATCACCAGAAAATGAATCAGCTGGATCGGGATGAGACCCCTATCTCTTGACCTTACGACCAAGAGCCATTATCAGCTCCCTAATAATGTCATACTGATGATATTTATGATCCTGATTGGATCAGCTTATTACTAAGACCTTCCGTGTCTCATTTTGATTTTTTGGAACTTTATTAAATGGAACATATCTAAAAATTTTCAGATTGTAAATAACTTTAAAAGACATAACTGATGGTAGAGATCCATAAAGATTTTTCAAAGTACAAGTTTTGAAAAATACATTAATCAGCTATCCCAACTATCAGAATAAAATAGAAGAATGAGGAATAATCTGAATAACATTTACAAATATTTACAAATAATGATAGGTTCTTAATATACTTAAGAAACTTTGATCATTCTGAACCAATTTTTAAAAAACTTAGTCTAATACCATAATTTTAAACTAATGAACAAACTGGTTTTAAACCACAGGACTTATTTATTTACACTTGTCCTCTTAATTGACAGATGTACATTAGTGACTAATTATTTTAAAACATATATACAGAGGTTCAATAATCCTTAATACAAACGATCAATATATTAATACTTGATTAAGAAAATCAAAAATTAGTTTCAAGAGTAGAATGATGTTTGAAATGTACATAAGTATCATGAATTTATCATAATCCTTATTTGATAAAAGATTGTACAAAATATTGACAATTTTATAACAAAAATATATACATGAAAATTTTAAATGAAATTACTTACAGATAGAAAACAAGCTTATATACATTTTTAGGGTCTGAAACATCAGCATAAATATTTTTTTAAGATCAGTCCATTCACTGGGAATGTTTCAAACTGACCTTTTAGAGTTTGCAAATGAAAGGTACTTGGACCTATCTTTTCAACAATAACAAAGGCACCTAACCAAAATTTTTGAAACTTAGTATGATCTCCTTTCTCATCATGAACTTTTTCCCATTTTAAAACTAAGTCCCCCACATGAAATTCTCGATTAGAACTTGAGGATTGATCAAACCAGGACTTCACAATTTGTTGATGTTTTGTAAAATGTTGCTTTGACCTGTCTCTTTCTTCCTCAAGTTTAAATAAAGTGTTAATCCTTTTCTCCATTGCTGGACAATCTTCATCTTGAACAAACTGAGCTAATTGTAATGAAGGTAAAAATAAATTTGGTGGCAAAATAGCCTCAGTTCCATAAACCAAGAAGAAAGGTGAGTTACCTATTGCATCTTTAAGAGTTACCCTGTCTGCCCAAAGGGAATTAAACAATTCTATATGCCAACCATGATGGTGGGATGAAATAGTTCTTTTGAGAATTTTCAACAAATTTTTGTTTGTTGATTCAGCTAAACCATTTCCATGAGGATGATAGTTAGCTGAATACCTAGCCCTTATTCCCTTCTCTAAGGCAAATTGAGTTAACTCAACTGATGAAAAATATGAAGCATTATCAAAGACAAGGGAATCTGGAACACCAAATCTTGTTATGATAAAAGATTCTAAAAATAATATAACCTGATTGGTGTTTACAACCCTTAAAGGTACAACCTCTGCCCAAAGGGTAAAATAATCAGTTGCAGTTATTATGTACTTGTGTTGCATAGAAGAGGGAGGGTTTATTGGTCCAACTATATCAATACCCCATTGTTGAAAAGGTCTTTATACTGAAACAGGTTGTAAAGGAAAAGCAGGCTTCTTAACTCTTTCTACTGCAAGTTGACACTCCTGACATTCCCTGACAAAGGAATAAGAATCTCGAAATAAAGTAGGCCAATAATAACCATCCCTAATAATCTTATGTGCCGTAGTTTCTCCACCAAAATGACCACTTGCTGGACCAAAATGTAATTCTTTCAAAATCACTTATGTTTCATCTTTGTCTAGGCATCGAAGCAAAACCCCGTCTAAATTTCTCCTAAAAAGGATATTATCAATAAATAAATAAGGAGCATATTTCACTCTAAGTGCTCTCCTTTTCCTTGGTTCCAGGTAATCAGGAGCATTTCTTGTTTCCAAAAGTGTTCTTATATCTGTATACCAAGAATCATGTGGTGGAGGATAGAAGTAAAATTCCCTCATAAGTAAAACTTCATCAATGACAGCTTTAGAATTGTTATTAGGTAGATGATTTGCATCAGCAACAAGTTTACATAATCCTTGACCTTTGACTATCATTGAAGGTTTAATCTCCAAGTCATACTCTTGAAGAGCTATCATCCATGGTGCTCTTTTTTCAACTAAATCTTTTTGCACTAACAAATTTCTGACTGAAGGATAAGGAACTATCACTTTCATTTTAGATTTCAATAAATATGGAGGAAAGTGTTTGACAGTGTTAAAAAAAGCAAAAGCTTGCTTATCAACTTCATGGTAATTAAGTTCAACACCTTTAAAATTCAAACTCATAAAAGAAATTGGCACTTCATTATTTTGCTGATTTAGTTGAGTTAAAACTGTTGCGTATGATATGTCAGAAGCGAAAGTATACAATATGAAATATTTGTTAAAATATGGGCTCAAAAGACTAGGAGCTTCTGAAATGGCTTCTAAAATTTTCTGAAATGACTCTTTTTCAATTTGTCCCCAATTAAAAATAGCATCCTTCTTAATCATTTTTTGTAAAGGACGGATGATTTCAGAAAAACTGGGGATGAATGTTCTAACAAAATTTATTTTACCAAGAAATGATTGCATTGCTTTCTTACTAGAAGGGTAAGTTATTTTTGCAATAGCCTAGGTTCGTTCAGGATCAATCATGATCCAGTGTTTTGAAACCACGCAACTTAATAAAATCCCTTCTAAAACCGCAAATATAGTTTTCTTTGGATTTAACGATACTCCAAATTTTATACATCATTCAGATACCTTTCTGAGATGATTAGTATGATCATGTCGACATTTATAATATACAGTAACACCATCTAAATAGACAACTACTAAATGATTAATTAAGCCTCTAAAAGCAATATCCATTGCCCTTTGAAAACTTGCTCAACATTGATTAACCCAAAGGGCATCTTTCTGTAAGCATATGTTCCCCATGGAGTTCTAAATGTTGTTTTCAATTGATCATCTAGGGAAACCAATATTTGGTTGTATCTTGAGAAACCATCAAGAAGTGATAGTATCTCAGACCCCAAATCTTTTTGAAGAATTTGTTCCATGGGAGGAACTGGGTAATTATCCTTTTCGGAAGACTTATTAATATTTCTAAAATCAACACATAATATAATATCACCATTTTTCTTCCTAATTGTAACTAGTTTGGCTACCCACTGAGTATGCCGAATAGGAAAAATAATCCTAGTAGCTAACAATTTATTTAGTTCCTTCTTAATTGTTGGTTCTAATGACGGATGATATTTCCTTAGTTTTTGTTGAAAAGGTTTTGACTCTTGTTTAATTGGAATTATGTGTTGCATGACTTGTGGATTGAAGGTTTTCAAATCGTCATATGTCCATGCAAAGACATCCTTAAATTCTTTAAACAATTTTATGAATGCTATTTTTTTTGCGGGAGTGCAATCTATTCCTAGATTTACAGTTTGAGGATTTAGTTCCGTTCCTAAATTTATGATTTCATATTTCATTTGAGAGCTATGGGTTTTGCAGTTAGGAACATATCTAAATTTATCTTGAATATCAAAGAACTTTTCTAATCTTAGAACTAAATTAGGAATTGGTTTTACCTTCTCAAAAGCTTTTTCAATTGAACAAAAATCATTTATTACCAAAAAATCTCGCAGATTTTCATCATGTGTAACTTCATCAATGGATGAATCTTTAAAGGTATCATCATTTGTTAGAAAATTCAGCACCTGCAGATCATTATCAAACACACGCTAGTTAAAGATATTATCTGGTTGTTGCAGCTGCAACATTTTTCCCAAATTCCAAAAAATTTGGGACCCTCCTTTTGTTTGGATTAGTTCTTTTTCCTTGAGTTAATTCAATGATTTTCCAGAAAGAATTTCTAAGTGCTGGGATTGATCTACCAATTGTTTTGATTCCTCCTTTGATGCTTGAAGCAATCTAATGTTTGATCAGACTTTATCGCTACCTTTGGATGCATTTTTAGCTTGTTCGAATCGAAAATTTGTTTGGTTAAAGCTTCTGTCGTTGCGGCAAAATAGCGAGTCTTGACTTCGAATTTTATTTCTGATACGTTGGTTTTAATCGGAAAAATCTACGGCTGAATCGGAAGGTATTTTCTTTCCCTCCCGCCGTTACGGATGGATAATCGGTATTGACTTCGACTTCCTTTCCGATTTGTTTGTTTTCACATCGGCTGCTTTTGTGTTTTGGAATCGGAACTTATATCACTTCTCCTTTCGCCATTGTGGATGGAAAATTGCAATTTCTCCCGATCACTATTTGGTTTTTCTCCCGCTTCATTGTTTTTTCTAGCCCCGTAAGTCTCGGGCTTCCTCCGTTGCGGCAGCAAAATGCTTTTCCTTTTCCGGACGTCTAGTCGTTTTGAATTGCGCTGTTGCGGAAAAATAATCAGACTTGGCTTCTAAGTTTTCTCCGACACATTTTCTCAAATCGACCGATATTTTGGTTTACATCGAAAGGATTTGTTATTTCCTTTTCCGCCATTGTGGCTCCCAAAGCGGCTTAGCACCCGAAGCATAAAGCGCTCTGACTGCCGATGCGTATTGGTCTTTTGATCGCTTTCCTGTATCTTTTCTTCTTCCGCCGTTGCGGCTAGGAAAGCCATTCAACTTTTGATGTAAAAGCCTTCCGACTTCCGATTGAGAGTTTTCCCGCCCACGGGTCGTGTATCCTTAACCTTTCCTTTTCTGCCGTTGTGGCTAGGAAAGCCTTTTCGCGTCCGATGTCGATATCCTTCCAACTTCCGACTAAAGATTTTTCCTGCCCGCGTCGCGTGTCTTTAGCCCGTGTCTCTTCCATCGTTGCGGCTGGAAAATTCATTCAGCTTCTGATGTAAAAGCCTTTCGACTTCCGATTTAGAACTTTCCCGCTCGAGGCTTAGTCAAAACTCTTCCATTTGTTAAACTTCTCAGATTAAGGGATGCGCCTGGCCGTTTTCTTGTGGATTAGCCATTTCAGGTGGTTTAAGTTAATGTTTTAAAATGCCATTCCAACTAATGACACACAGTAATTGATTGCAGGTATAAATCAAGGGACTGTTGGGGCGACCACGGTGTGAAGGCGTAGCTTGACAGTTTTGTAAAAAATCAAATCGAAACCGGCAGGGTCGCAAGGGATACAAGCAAAGGAAAAGACAAAATCGAAAGAAACAAAATATGCAGATCTGAAAAGTCTGTCAGTTACTCAGCTAATAATGAGCTTGCGTAGAAAAGATGAAAAGGAGGAATATGAAACACTCGAAGAACCGAAGAGTCACACATTTGGGGGGAGGAACCCAAGCGGTCTACTGATTTTGTTTAAATATTTGAAAGTTAGAAGTTACTAGGGACTTTTTCCCAGTTAGATTTGTGAAGACATATTGTAAGAAGAACTATTTCCTTTTCCAATAGATAATTACAGTTTTCCTGTTGGAGAAAGCTTGGTGGAATATTCAAATGTTGTGCTATGGATTTGTTGAAGAGGAACTATTTTGTTTTTAGCTTTGTGTCCATTAACTATGAGACCGTTCTAACTCTTTGAACCTATGTTCTTGTATGAATGTTCTCCGGTTTATTTTATGAAGATTTCCACTATGAGTAATGAATGTTGTTCATAAACAATTGGCTATCTGGTTGTTCAAATATATTTTAATGTTCATGCGTTTTGGAAGAATTATCAGCTATCTGTGATTTTTCATAATGCAAGTACAAATTACATTACTCATTAATGAATGATAACTTTTCTCCCTAGGGATAGGTTAGGTAGTTAGTTGTAATTTCTTGCTGTGTGTGATTTAGATGCGAGAGAGTTTAAGACGAGAGGTAAGAACCTATGCATCACATTGTGACTGCTCCTCATATTCTACGTCAATTTGCATGTTAAATAGGCACTTGCATATCATACTTAAGTCAAAAAATACAAAAATATACACGGTGGACCGGGTTGCAATTGGTAAAACCTTTTGTTTTTGTTACTTGACCTACGGTAGCCGGACCACAAACCGGACTGATTCCCTACACCAAACAGTCATGGGCTAGTTGGGAACATTTACTGGGGAGAATCCCTTTCTGTTGTTGCCTACGAATTTCCATGCCTCAACAGTTCTGGCGCTAGAAGGAGGGCCGACAGTGCATGGCTGACCGTGGAAACTTAATTTCCCTAGATTACCCTACCAGCAGATATCTGGGAGCTTTCAACCTGATCAAAGTCGACTTACCAATTTTCTCTACCATTGAAGCAGGTAAACCTGGTTTCATCCTACATTGCTTTTTGCTCAGACTCTTGTTCTTATACCTGTGCCTATGGCTGGCATAAATGTAAATCAGCCCAAACCTCTACCAGCATGGAGAGTTAGATCACCTTTGAACCTCACACCTCCTTTGCATGACCTACCTCAAGCCTTTGACAAGCTGTTGCCTAAGTTTGACCCCGAGGAAAGGACTGTTGTAGATGACCACCTACAAAGATTTTATTTAGCATTGGAAGGGCTAAGGGCTGGGGAGTATGAAGATGTGGTCTGTAGACTATTCCCACACACCTTGAAAGGAGTAGTAGCATCCTGGTATTTCATCTTTCCTGCAAACTCTATTCCTGATTGGGACACCTTCGAAAGGGTTTTCAGAAGTAAATACACAGCCCAAAAAACACATGCCTCATTGATGAAGGGTCTTGGTTTGTTAAGAAAAGAGAAGAATGAGAAGGTACATAGTTTCACTCAAAGATTTTCAATATACCTAAAAAACTTTTCTGAAGCTGACAGACCCTCATACAAGGTCTTAATTGAATATTATACCTCAGCCCTAGGACCTGAGCTGGCCATGTTTTCCAAGATAAAATCCAAACCTACATTGGTAGAGACTTATGAAGAGGTAGAAAGGGTAGAGGCTGAAAGGGAAAGTGTAGAAGATTATCCTGATTTACCTGGAGAGAAAACTACAAATAGAAGAGATTCATTGCTGTCTAAACCTAAAGATAAACAATCACATGATTATCAGGGAATGATGACAATGCTTCATAAGCTATCTAACCGAATAATAGATCTGGAGAGAGAAAAGGAAGTTCAGAAAACTTATAAACCCCACTACCAAAAAAGGGAGGATAACAACCCATGGCAAGTCCCTCCACCAAATTTAGCATCAATGAACATAACATAAATAGGGGGGAATAATTTCTGTACTTTTCACCAGCAACCTCACTCTGAAAATAAGTTCCCTCAATGGTTGAATTTAATGTAATTGGTGATGAATAAGTTGCTAAACTCTAAATTCATTGAAGACAGTGATGAAGAAGGAGGAGAAAAACAGACCATAGAGAAACAAGGTGAGGATACCATGTTTTCATGGGATGGTGTCTCGCTTTTTGACACTGAAGAGAGCACTCTCAAATCTCAATACACACCTACAACAACAAAAGATAAGAACCTAACAATTAAGGACAATGCAATAATTTCGAAGATTAAAAAACTGCAGGAGAATGTCAAGAGACAGGTAGAAGTGAATGTTGAAGACAAAACACCTGAAGCCACTACCCTCAACTAGGAGGTAGAGCCGAGCAATGAGACTGTCAAACCTATGGAAGATGTTGAGGAAGGAAGCGCTGAAAAAGTTAAGGAAGTTAAAGAGGAGATACCCACCGAAAACCAACTTGTGGAAGAAAAAGTCGAATCAACTGGGGAAAGGAAAAATAGCACCCCACCTTTCCTTTTAACTCTAGAAATTTTGAACCATAAGGTGCATAATTGTCTGGTGGACTCTGGAACATTGGTGAATGTTATGCCTCTTGTAATCTGCAAAAAAATTAATGGGCAACCAAAACCTACTGATTGGGATGTCACTCAACTAGACAAGACTAGTGTCAAAGTAGTGGGGGAGATGAAGAATGTTTTGATTTGATTGTCTGCAAATAAAAAGATATGTCAGTACCTTAACATTGTAGTAGCAGACATACCTGATGGCTATGTATTGATTTTGAATCGAGATTGGTCAGCTTGACTAGATGGGTACTTTGCTTCAGACTAGTCACTCTTGTGGTTGCCTCAGAAGGGTAGCCCAAACATGATTAAGATTTTAAGAGAGCCCTACATGAAGCACAATGTCACTGTACTGGAAGAGGGTAATGAATCTGCTGATTCTATCCTGGGAAATTATCTAACTGAGCTTAAGCTAAGACATCAGACCTCAAGAAAGACTAGTTCTATGATTGACACTCAGCCTGAGCTCCTTCAACTTTCTCAGGCTGAAAAGGATGACTATAGGATAGTAGACATGTGCTCAATTTCAAAAACAACACAGCTAGACCATGGTTAGATAGCTCATGTCTATAATCCAGCCCACCCCTTAACTTCCCAGGATTAAAGATTTTCAGGAGTGGGAAAATTTTTTCTTTTCTTTTGCTTTGTACATAAATAAATGGATGTTGTTTTCTTCAATGCTTGATTCCTTTTCTTTGTGTATTGCTTTGATGTTGTTTTCTTTATTTTTACTGCTTTGTTAGTAGTCCTTTTGGTTTTTAATAAAGAGGCAAACTTTTGGTTGCAATGGAAACATTAGGGTTCTTAACTAACTGAAATCTTGAGCAAAAGACTGTGCTTTTAAAGTATAGAATGTCTTCTAGTAGCAGTGTTCCTAACTGACCATGCATTCATTAAAGTCCTACTTAACTCCTATAAATAGCTCAGATGTAAAAATGGTCTGGAATACTATTTCGAGGATCCATCCATTTCACATCTTAAATGTCCAAGGGGGTGACAGCAAAAGACCCATGGAAAGGAAGTAGGGTAAACAGTATATCATATATAAATGATCCCATGCCATGATTTCAGAAAAGTTAAAAGCTATCAAGAGTCAAAACTCCTTAAAAAGAAACAATACATATCAAAGCAAAGCTTAAAATGCATGAATCTCAAAATTGCCAAAGTTCCTCTCCGTCCGTGAGATGAAAAACCAATTCTTCTCTCACACAAAAGGACACTATGGATAGAGGAGCCTGAATAAAATTCTGAAAGAAAGGCAGATGGAGGACTCAAAAGAACTAAAAGTTCAATTAGCACAAAAGTGTAGTTGGCATGGGAATGAGGAACAAAAGGATAGTGCTGTTTACTATCTGTTACAATCCTGTGGTGTCAAAGCTAGAAACTACCTAAGGACGGGCAAAATATATCTCACTTATCAGGCCTCAAAAGAGTTATTCAGACTTGCAATATTTCTGATGTTACCATTCCCCAAAGAATGAACTTCTTCTCAATGATCTAAATGCATGATTTGGCCTACTTAGGGATACAAACATCTAGAATATTTCAGCTTTCATCCAGACCTCTTGAACTGGGAGAGAGTTAATTCAGAAATCTGGGGTTCACCAGGTAGTCGCCAATTATTGCAGCTGCAACATTTTTCCCAAATTCCAAAAAATTTGGGACCCTCCTTTTGTTTGGATTAGTTCTTTTTCCTTGAGTTAATTGAATGATTTTCCAGAAAGAATTTCTAAGTGTTGGGATTGATCTACCAATTGTTTTGATTCCTCCTCTGATGCTTGAAGCAATCTAATGTTTGATAAGACTTTATTGCTGCCTTTGGATGCATTTTTAGCTTGTTCGAATCAGAAATTTGTTTTGTTAAAGCTTCCGCCATTGCGGAAAAATAGCGAGTCCTGACTTCGAATTTTCTTTCTGATACGTTGGTTTTAATCGACAGAATCTATGGCTGAATTGGAAGGTATTTGCTTTCCCTATCGCCGTTACAGATGGATAATCGGTATTGACTTCGACTTCCTTTCCGATTTGTTTGTTTTCACATCGGCTGCTTTTGTGTTTTGGCATCGGAACTTATATCACTTCTCCTTCTGCTATTGTGGACAACAAATCGCAATTTCTCCCGATCACTGTTTATTTTTGCTCCCGCTTCGTTGTTTTTGCTGGCCTTGTAAGTCTTGGGCTTCCACCGTTGCGGCGGCGAAATGATTTTCCTTTTCCGGATGTCTAGTCATTTTGAATCCTGCCATTGCGGCAAAATAATCAGACTTGGATTCTAATTTTTCTCCGACACATTTTCTCAAATCGGCCGATCTTTTGGTTTACATCGGAAGGATTTGTTATTTCCTTTTCCGTCGTTGCGGCTCCCAAAGCGGCTTAGCACCCGAAGCATAAAGCGCTCTGACTGCCGATGCATATTGGTCTTTTGATCGCTTTCCTGTATCTTTTCTTCTTCCACCGCTGCGGCTAGGAAAGTCATTCAGCTTCCGATGTAAAAGCCTTCCGACTTCCGATTGAGAGTTTTCCCGCCCGTGGGTCGCGTATCCTTAACCTTTCCTTTTCTGCCGTTGTGGCTAGGAAATCCTTTTCGTGTCCAATGTCGATATCCTTCTGACTTCTAACTAAAGTTTTTTCCCACCCGTGTCACATGTCTTTAGCCCGTGTCTCTTCCACCGTTGCGGCTGGGAAAGTCATTCAGGTTCCGATGTAAAAGCCTTTCGACTTCCGATTTAGAACTTTCCCGCTCGAGGCTTAGTCAAAACTCTTCCGTTTGTTAAACTTCTTAGATTAAGGGATGCGCCTGGCCGTTTTCTTATGGATTATCCATTTCAAGTTGTTTAAGTTAATGTGTTAAAATGTCATTCCAACTAATGACGCACAGTAATTAATTGCAGGTAGAACTCAAGGGACTATTGGGGCGATCACGGTGTGAAGGCGTAGCTTGACAGTTTTGTAAAAAATCAAATCAAAACCGGCAAGGTCGCAAAGGAGACAAGAGAAGGAAAAGACAAAATCGAAAGCAACAAAATACGCAGATCTGAAAATTCCATCAGTTACTCAGCTGATAATGAGCTTGCGCATAAAAGATGAAAAGGAGGAATATGAAACGCTTGAAGAACCGAAGAGTCACACGTTTGGGGGGGGGGAACCTAAGCGGTCTACTGATTTTTTTTAAATATTTGAAAGTTAGAAGTTACTCGGTACTTTTTCCCAGTTAGATTTGTGAAGACATATTGTAAGAAGAACTATTTCCTTTTGCAATAGATAATTACAGTTTGCCTGTTGGAGAAAGCTTGGTGGAATATTCAAATGTTGTGCTATGGATTTGTTGAATAGGAACTATTTCGTTTCCAACTTTGTGTCCATTAACTGTGAGACCGTTCTAACTCTTTGAACCTATGTTCTTGTATGAATGTTCTACGGTTTATTTTATGAAGATTTCCACTATGAGTAATGAATGTTGTTCATAAACAATTGGCTATCTGGTTGTTCAAATATCTTTTAATGTTCATGCGTTTTGGAAGAAGTATTAGCTATCTGTGATTTTTCATAATGCATGTACAAATTACATTACTCATTAATGAATGATAACTTTTCTCCCTAGGGATAGGTTAGGTAGTTAGTTGTAATTTCTTGCTGTGTGTGATTTAGATGCGAGAGAGTTTAAGACGAGAGGTAAGAACCTGCACATCACATTGTGACCGCTCCTCATATTCTACGTCAATATGCATGTTAAATAGGCACTTGTATATCATACTTAAGTCAAAAAATACAAAAATATACATGGTGGACTGGGCCGCAACCGGTAAAACCTTTTTTTTTTGTTACTCGACCTATGGTAGCCCGACCGCAAACTGGATGGATTCCCTACACCAAACAGTCACGGGCTAGTTGGGAATGTTGACTGGAGAGAATCCCTTTCTATTGTTTCCTACGAATTTCCAGGGCTCAACACTGGTATAGAAGGACTAAAAATCAATTCAATTGAAAAGAAATCTAGTGTAAAATTTTCTGATGGGATTAATTTTGATGCTACATTCGCTAATAAATCTGCCTCTTGGTTTTGAACTCTTGGAACTGAAATTATGTTAAATGCATCAAAATGTGAAATGAGATTCCATACCTCTCATTGATAATTTTGAAAATGTTCAGGAAGGCAGTGAATAGAATTACGAACCCATTTGACGATGATTTCAAAATCACCATATGCAATTAACACTTTGATATCCAAATCAATCGCTTTTTTCAAACCCTATATTAAAGCTTCATATTCCACAGTATTGTTTGTACAATTAAATTCCATCCTACAAGCTATACATGTTTTATTTCCTTGAGGGTCTATTAGCAGGCAACCAGCTCCTGCTCCTTCTTTAGACTTCACCCCATCGAAATATAAAGTCCAAGTAGAACTATTAACAACTACTTTAATTTCTATAATATTTACAATATTATGATTATCTACATCATTTATAATTTCCTTGAATGAAGAGTCATGAGAAATAGTTGTCACATTAAAAATTTCTTGTTGCTTTTTATTTTCAGAAAATACAGAATTTTCAGATTTAAAATTACCAAATCCTAGTTCATACATGTAATTCCCCATGATGGAATCTGAAAATAAAACTGGTTCACTAGGATCATGTAATTCTGTCACAGTATGTTTCATATATCTTTCCATGTTTATCTTAATTTGATTTGATTTTCCATTCTTAGGTAACCATAAAGTTAACCAATCTGTAGCAAAGAATCCATTCAGATGTTGAGACCAATCTCTGCTCAAAAACAGCCCATAAGCATCAGGAATATCTGCAACCACAATGTATATGATTTGAAAAACCGAAGGGTTACAAGCAATCCTGACTAAAACATCTTTTATCTCTCCTACAACCCTCACATTTGTCCTATCCAATTGAGTTATTTATGAATTTGATGGAACATATTTTCCATTCAGCCTTTTGCATACAAATAAAGGCATTACATTGGAAGATGCTTTGGAATCAACCATGCAATTATGAACATTCCTATTAAAAATATCAAAGGTAAGTAGGAATGGAGGAGTTGTTGATTTTGAATTCTTCCCTATTAGCGAGGCTTTATCAGCTGCTGACTTTCCTTTATTAGTTGATGTTAAATCACTATTAGAATTGTTAGCAGCTACATTTTGTTTAGCATTAAGAATTATTGAACTCATGGTAGGATTTATAATAGGACTATTTGGAATTGGGTAAATTTGAAGAAGATCATACATACTGATGTTTGCACATGTCTTCTTTAAATCTTCAATTATATCATATTGTAAATCCAACTTTGGAGTATTTTGAACAGGCTGAGCAATCCTTGCAGCTTGAGTCTGTTTATTAGCTTGAATCTGTTTATTGGGTTGTGAATTATTGTTATCATTACTCGGGGTAGAACTTGATGAAGCTCCAGTAGTATTTGTGAATGTTCTACTACAAGTATTATAGGAATGTTGTCTTGAAGGAGGACTTTTACCTTCATAATCTTTTGCAAGACTATCCCAGAAATGACCATTAACTTGTTGATGTTCTTCCAACTCTTCCTCATTTTCAGATTCCTCTTCTTCTTCATTTTCAACAATTTCTTGATTTGAAGGATTTTTGGATAAGGATAAAACAGCTCAAATAGTATTAAAAATTTCTTCATTTACTGCTATATCAGGTGGTGTACTTGTTTTATTATTATTATTAGGATTTTGTCTAGACTGATTTCTAAAATATCCTCTAGACGAGGAAGCTTCAGAATTAGTTTTTTTTTAACCTAGAACTTCATTAGTTAATGCCCGAATAGAATTCTACAGTTGTTCTACATCAAATGCCTTATCTTTTTCAGAATTAGGTTTTTTGATATTCCTACGAGGGAAAGTATCAGATTTCCCACTTCTATCTAGTTCATAGGACATAGAATCCTTCTCAACTTTAATGGCTTCCTCAAAAGTTTCTACCAAAGTTGTTTTACTAGCTCTCTTAACAAACATCCTAGGATATTTTGGTAAAGCTGAAGTATACTTTTCAATAATTATATCCTCGGGTGGTTGAGAAGCAACCAGAATTTTATTTTTTAATGTAAGAAACCTTTGATTAAAATCTTTAATTCTTTCTTTAGGTTCCATTTTTTAATCCAAGATAACTCAAGGGCTAAAAGAGCGGGTGTTTTATCCTCACCAAATTTATCTAAGAAAGCTTTATTGAATTCATCCCAATTTGTGATTGATCCTTGAACTAACGAAAAGTACCAAGTAGAGGATTTTCCCTCAAAAGTTAAAGGGAACAACCAACAAACCACATCTTCATGCTGAACATTCATGGTTTGAACAGCTAACATGAATTTATCTACATGCACCTCTGCAGGTTCTTTGTTATTTGGGCTAAACTTCGAAAGAAGTTTATCTGAATGTTTGGGTAGAGCATGTTGTATACCAGGTACAACTACAGTAGCTGTTCTCAACCAAGGAAGTTGTGGATTAGGTGGAGGATTACCTCCTCCTCATATAGGTATGTTTCCAGCCATAGGATTTCCTTCAGAATTTGAAGAACTCCTTGAATTAGATGGCCTTGGACTATCAGGTGGTGATTCTGGAGGAGAGGGTGGTTGATCAAAACCGCCAACTGAAGTCAATCTTCTAGAAGTATTTATTCGAGTAGTTTCTCTCTAATAACTTCTAACTTGATAACTTGGAGTGTTATCAACTTCTTCTAAATCTTGAGTAACTATATTCAATTGTGGATTACATCTTTGTTGTCTAGGTAGACCATAATCTATTGGGGTTACACCAAGTTGAATACCATATGCTCTTGTAAGAATATGACGTGATTCTTCTAAAGTTTGATTACTTTGTTCAGGAGTAAACGGGGATGTGATATGATCACGCTCAAGGATGCTCCTAACAATTTCTATGAACTGTGATCTGTTGACTTCAGATTGTAATGGAGGTTGTTGATTGGTTGAAGTTTTATCATTAGTTCTACCTACCATTAATCATTAATAGCCCTCCTTCTAGCACCTTTTGTTGGCCCGATTTCCTGACCTAGGCCAACTAAGGAGATTAAGCCCACACAAGTTGTTTAGAGCAGCTCCCGGTGTGTTTAAGATAGCAAAACCTCACAGGTTTTGGTCTTGCTACCAACTGAATTTTTCTCTTAAGGAGAATTTAAAATTCAGTAAAAATTTATCCTAATCTTATTACTATCTAAATAAACCCTAAAATTAGTTTTCTAAGACCTAAGTTATCCTAAAATGCTTTCTTAATGAAAGTCTTCATTTTTTTGAGGATTTTGCTTCAAATATTCTAATTCAAAGACTATTATAAGTTTTACAGAATTAATCTAATCCTATTTAACAACTGCTAAATATAAACTTAAAGTTTAAAATAAACTATACTAAGACTAAAATTAACTAGTTATACTATCTCAGCTGAGAGCAATTTGTAACTAAAATAATTATCAATTAATAATTCAAGTAAACAAAGAGATAGACAATAATGGTTTAAATGAAAATATTTAAATCATCATCATTAGATCACTCTGCTAAATATGCACACAACAAAAAATTAAAACAGATAACTATTTTTTAATTTCTCTGTAATGTTTTGTTAATTAATAACTAATAATCAATACCAAATATTTAAATCAAAGATAATATTTATTATGAAAACATTGTAAAAACACAAATGAAATGAAAATAAACATGAAATATTAATATTACTAAAATTACAATTCTCAATATAAGTATTGATAAATCAAATCAGTAATATTCTCATTTAAATATTAATATCGAGTAAACAGTTAATTTAGACAATGAATACAATCATAACAAAGCATGTTTATGTGTATGTAACTTCATAATGTATTTCACTTGTATTTCTTATATATTGTAACCCGATGTTTATTTCGGGATGTACTTGAGTTATGTCATGCCCCGATGTTCCTATCGGGAAGGTCTATCATGTAAACAAGTCATGTCAAGTCGTTGTGGGTAACCCTCCTATTTTCTAAGGGTTAAAGTCCCCACAGTTCCGGGGCACTAGGGTTATTAGACTCTCCTAGTAGAGGTCGACCCTAGTAGGGTTTTAGTCATGTCAGGATTAGTATAAATAGAGAACTGGAGTCTCTATTTATCGCACAACTCATACACACTCAAGTGTAGTGCATAGTTGAGGAAGGAGAAGACACTGGGGCTAGACAAGAAGAAGGTTACTGCTGTTGGAAGATCACTTACTATTTTGGGGATTTTCTATTTTGGTGTTGATTCTATCTCTAAGGAAGTTGTGGGGTTTTCACCATTTATGGTTTCCCCGAGGATAAACACTGTGTTCATTTTTTCTTGTGTTTGATTGTTGTGCTTGTTATTCTCTCAGTAAAGATCCTAATATATTGCTAGCTTAATGATGAAATTCTAACATGGTATCAGAGCTAACCTGAGAAGAAGACACTGTGCAGCTATGGGAACTAGGGATTCCTAGTTTGTGGATCTTCTTCCATAGATTTTTATCAAAAGTAAGGTGGAATAAATCTCCTCCTTAGGGCGCATCTTTCTTTCAGAGCAAAATCCAATTCTGAGGTTTTTCAGTTTTGGACCCAACACTGCTGTCAGAAATTGGGTCTTTTCACAGAAGAGGAATTTTTCAGTGAGCCCAGGCCTAGATTGATCTCCTCCCAAAAATTGAAGTTAGGGATAAATTTCAAGGAATTTGGGTGGACAGATCTCCAAAAAAGGAAAACCCTAATTTGCTATTGAATCAACACTACACGATTTCAGCTCCAAATCTAGATCCGACATCTTGACCTGGTAAGATATAAATATTTTGTATTTCCATTTGAGGTTCTCAATTTAAGATGTCTCATCATAACAAGCTTGATAAAAAACTTGAGGGAGTTGATAACTTCCAAGCTTGGAAATATAGGATCTCCCTGGTCTTGGAAGAGAATGAGTTGGACTCCTATATCAATGAGGAGGTTCTAGTTCTAGAGGGAGATGAGGCTAAGGATTTACTTAAGAAGAAGTTGGTTATGGCAAATAGAATCATTGCTGATTCTATCAAGGATCATCTCATACCATAGGTGTCCTCCCCCAAGACACTTAAAGCTATGTTTGATTCCATAACCAAACTGTTTGAAGGGAAGAACATAAACAAGAAGATGACTATGAGAAACCAATTGAAAAATGTGAAGATCCAGAATGCTAAGAATATTCAGTCTTACTTTACAATGGTTTCTTAGATCAAGGAGTATCTAGAAGCAGTAGATGAAGAATTGGAAAATGCAGAGATTGTGATGACCACCTTGAATGGTCTCCCTAGAACATGGGACTCCTTCATTCAAGGAATCTATGCCATAAAGAAGTTAGTCAAGTTCAGCAGACTATGGGAAGAATGCTCTCAAGAAGAAGCTCGAATAGCAGCTCGATAAGAGAAGATGGGTAGTGAAGATCAAGCTCTCACAGTTCACTCCAAGAAAAATAGGAGGAGCAATTATCACTCCAAAGGTAAGATCTCACACTCTAGAAAACATCTAAATAATATTAGATGTTACACATGTGATGAGAAAGGTCAGATATCCAAATTTTTCCCTAACAAAAGAAATCTAAGGAAGAAGGGAAACAAAAGAAGACATCATGCCCATGCTCCAGAGGATGATGAACCTTCCACAAAGAGAATCAGACAAGAGAGTGATGAATCTTCAAGTGAGGATGAATATGTTCTAATCTCCACTCTCGCAGGAACTGTTTCACATGGAAGCAATGATTGGATTATAGACAGTGGTGCTTCCAAGCACATGACGAGATTCAAAGAATCATTTGTGAAGCTACCTGAACATGAGTCACCTCACAAGGTGAAACTTGGGGATGACTACCAGTATCCAATAAAAGGTAGTGGTGAATCCTTCTATAAACTAGACTCTGGAAAGTATTTGAAGATGAAGAATGTATTGTTTGTTCCAGGACTAAAGAAGAACCTCCTCTCCATATTTGCATTGGATGCAAAAGGAATGAGGGTTGCTTTTGTATATGGCCAAGTTCTTATGTGGCCAAAGGGAAATACTTTTGATGATGTAATCATGATTGGAGAACAAGAAGGAGGTCTATACAAGTTGAAGGGCCAACCAGATCAAGATTTGGTTCTTGAAATAGTAGAACCAAATGAAATTTGGCATAGAAGGCTTACACGTGTACATTACAGAGCACTACCACTTACAAGCAAAGTTGTTGAAGTTCTTCCAGAAATTCAAACAAAACATGAAGGGGTCTACAGAGGATGTGCAAAAGGAAAGAACACAAAGAATACATTTCCAAGCAGCGAGAGCAAAGCAAAAGGAATATTGGAAATCATCCACTTTGATGTATGTGGACCAATGTCATCAAGCTCACTAAGCAGGTATGTGTACTATGTTTCTTTTATTGATGATTTTTCTAGGAAGACATGGATTTAATTCATAAAGAATAAAGATGAAGTGTTTAGCAAGTTCAAGGAATTCAAAGCTTTGATCAAGAACCAAATTGAAAAGAAGATCAAGAATTTTCGATCAGACAATGGAGGAGAATTCACTTAAAATGTGTTCAAGGAACTATGCAAGGACTCAGGGATTAAGAGGGAGTTGTCCACTCCTTACAATCCACAATAGAATGGGGTTGCAGAGAGGAAGAATAGAACTATCATGGAAGATGCAAGAGCTATGCTTCATGATCAAGATCTTCCTATGCATATTTGGGCAGAAGCAGCCAGAACAGCAGTGTATGTACAGAACCGTACTCCACACAGAGTACTCGAGAACAAGACTCCTGAAGAAGTCTTCTCCAGCAAGAAACTAGAAGTCAGCCATCTTAGAATATTTGGCTGTCCTATGTACATACACATTCCAAAAGAGAAGAGAACAAAATTAGATCCTTCAGGAAAGAAGGGTATATTTGTGGGATACTCTGAAAGCTCGAAGGATTATAGAATATACTTCCCAGGGTTCAAAAAGATTGACATCAGCAGGGATGTAACATTTGACAAAGATTCATCCTACATCAAATCCAGAAAGAAACCTGCTGAAGAACTTGAAGAAGCAGAAGCTCCTAGAATTCATGATACAGTCATGAATGAAGAAACTCAAGAAGAAGATCAAGAATTTGAAGAACCACAAAGACTTGTAGATCCACCACAGGAGAAAAATCCTCACAAGAGGAAACCTGCTTGGGTACGAGAGATTATCCAAGGTGTGGAACGATATGGGTTCTAGAAGAGAATCTCAGAGAAAGAAAGAGGACCAAATCCTGTTCCTGTTATGTAGCTTTACTATGTGACTTCATTGATAAAGAACCTTCCAAATATGAAGAAGTGGCAGAATGAAAAGAATGGAAGGATGTGATGATCGAAGAGTATCAATCGATCATGAAGAATGATGTTTGGGATGTTGTCCCAAGACCAGAAGGGAAGTCAATTGTAACTTCCAAATGGATCTACAAGATCAAGCATGCTGCAGACGGTAGCATTGAAAAGTATAAGGCAAGATTTGTGGCTAGGGGTTTCTCTCAGAAAGAAGGAATAGACTATGAAGAAACCTTTGCACCTGTAGCCAGATACTCTTCCATCAGATCGGTACTTGCTCTGGCTGCAGTGATGAAATGGAAGATACACCAAATGGATGTCAAGACTGCTTTCTTGAATGGTTTAGTAGAAGAGGAAGTGTATGTGGAGCAGCCACTCGGTTTTGAGACACATGATAGGGAGTCTCATGTGTGTAGACTAAAGAGAGCCTTGTACGGTTTGAAACAGGCACCCAGGACACGGTACGGTAGAATTGACAGCTTTCTATCTAGTTTGGGCTTGGGCCAAGAGTAAAGCATATTCCAACCTTTACTACAAGGTGGAAGATGGCAACCGGGTGATACTTCTACTATATGTATATGATCTGTTTGTGATAGGTATGGATGGGTTGATTACTGATACAAAGAGAAAGCTTGCTACTGAGTTCGAGATGAAGGACTTGGAAATGATGCATTATTTCCTAGGAATGGAGGTGTGGAAGACTATAGATGGAATCTTTCTTGGACAAGGAAAGTATGTAGTAGAGATCCTAAAGATATTTGGGATGATGGACTGCAAAGCATTAACCACACCTATGGCATCAAACCTGAAGCTATTGAGTGATGCTTCATCAGAGAAAGTTGATGCCATGATGTATCATTAGATGATTGGGTCCTTGATGTACCTGACGAACACGAGACCAGATATTTGCTTTGCTGTGAACACCTTGATCCATTACTTGACAGATCCGAGACATGTTCACTTGACTACTGCAAAGCATATTCTAAGGTACCTGAAGGGTACAATTGATTATGGGCTCAAGTATAAGGCTTATCAAAGGATTAACCTGGAGGGTTATGTTGATTCAGATTGGGTAGGCAGTGCCATTGATAGGAAGAGCACTTCAGGGTGTTGCTTCAGTATGGGATCAGGTGTGATATCATGGTTTAGCAGGAAGCAATCCTGTGTGGCACTGAGTACAGCTGAAGCAGAGTATGTTGTAGCCTGTTCAGCTAGTTGTGAGGCAGTATGGCTGAGGAAGCTACTGTCTGATTTATTTGATCTCCAGTTAGATGCTACTTGTATATACTGTGACAACCAAAGTTGTTTAAAGTTGTTAGAGAATCTAGTATTCCATGACAAGTCAAAGCATATTGAGATCAAGTATCACTATATCAGGGATATGGTGCAGAGAGGAGCAGTGAAGCTCTAGTATGTTGCGATGGACAAACATATAGCTGATGTGTTGACTAAGCCATTGGCTAAGGTGAAGTTTGAGTACTTCAGGGAGAAGCTTGGTGTTCTCCAGATCAAGGTTCCTCCCAAGAGGAAGTGATGTGTCTGTGATCAGCCCTTCTGACATGGTGAGAGGATTGGTTCCTTCCATGATCAGATGTAAGTGCTATGCCATTCTGACATGGTGAGAGGATTGGTTCCTTCCATGGTCAGATGTAAGAGTTGTGACATGGTGAGAGGATTGGTTCCTTCCATTGTCAGGTATATGTAGATGGCACATCCAGCATGAAAAAGGGATAGCTCTATGAAGACACATCTAGTATGAAAAAGGACTAGCTCTGTGTAGATGACACATCTAGCATGTAAAAGGGATAGCTCTGTGAAGACACATCTAGTATGAAAAAGGACTAACTCTGTGTAGATGACACATCCAGCATGAAAAAGGGTTGGCTCTATGGAGGTTCATCTAGTATGAAAAAGGACTAGCTCTGAGTAGCTACCACATCTGGTATGAAAAAGGACCAGCTCTGTGATGCCTCATCTAGTATGAAAAAGGACCAGCTCTGTAATGCCTCATCTAGTATGAAAAAGGACTAGCTCTGAGAAGGCTCATCTAGTATGAAAAAGGACTAGCTTTGAGTAGCTGCCACATCTGGTATGAAAAAGGACTAGCTTTGTGATGCCTCATTTGGTATGAAAAAGGACCAGCTCTGTGATGCCTCATCTAGTATGAAAAAGGACAAGCTCTAAGATGATACATCCAGTATGAAAAAGGACTGGCTCTGTAGAGGTTCCTATGATGAGAAGAATCAATAGATAGCACCTGTGATGATGCCTAATGATGATCTAGATCGAGTGATGATGATCCAGATCCAGTGATGATGATCCAGCAGAAATGATCCAGATCAAGTGATGATCCAAATCCAGTGACGATGGTTAGTGATGATCCAGATCCAGTGATGATGTTCCATGATGATCTAGATCCAGTGATGATATAGATCTGATGATGAAGATGACTTGAATATGAATAAGAATTGAAGATGAAGAGGACTCGATGATGATCCAGAAGATATAGAGAAGAAGACTTGTGCTGAAAATTGTGTTGAAAGAATACCTTCCTAGTTAAGAGGGAGTGTTGATGTATATGTAACTTCGGAATGTATTTCACTTGTATTTCTTATATATTGTAACCCAATGTTTATTTCGAGATGTACTTGAGTTATTTCATGCCCCGATGTTCCTATCAGGAAGGTCTATCATGTAAACAAGTCATGTCAAGTCATTGTGGGTAACCCTCCTATTGTCTAAGGGTTAAAGTCCCCGCAGTTCCGGGGCACTAGGATTATTAGAATCTCCTAGTAGAGGTCGGCTCTGGTAGGGTTTTAGTCATGTCAGGATTAGTATAAATAGTGAACTCGAGTCTCTATTTATCACACAACTCATACACACTCAAGTGTAGCACATAGTTGAGGAAGGAGAAGACACTGGGGCTAAACAAGAAGAAGGTTACTGCTGTCAGGAGATCACTTACTGTTTTGGGGATTTTCTATTTTGGTGCTAATTCTATCTCTGAGGAAGTTGTGGGGTTTTCACCATTTATGGTTTCGCCGAGGATAAACAATGTGTTCATTGTCTCTTGTGTTTGATTGTTGTGCTTGTTATTCTCTCTGTAAAGATCCTAATATAATGCTAGCTTAATGATGAAATTCTAACAAAGCATAATTGCACCAAGACATAACGAGAAAGTGATATATTGAAATTTATATAAAGTTTTTAAAAATAGTACCAAACAATGATACCAGTTTAAGAATTTTAGTCACAATCCTTCTCCGGAGACAAAACTCCAGCAAAGAGATTAAACTAGAACTGAAATGTTATTTCAAATAAGTCTGTTTCTTTGATACTCCATCCACCCTTCCTACATCAGTATTTCATATTTTTATAAGAAGGGCCAATAACTGCCTCTCCTATTTCTATGTCACTAAAATTAAAAACAAACTATACATCATCTAATAACTAGAATCCGAGACATTAACTATCATCTTCTTCATTAGTGCACCTGGGATTTGAACTGTCAAATTGATAACTGCTTTCTTATCTATGAATGTCGACTTATCCATGTAGCAACTATTGTTTGAAATCTGGAATCTAGATCATTCCAGCTTGAAAATGACTTCATCATTTGTTGGCAAAATAAAAGGAAAGAACACCACCAAAACCGAGAATCCATATGCCACCTGCAAAATCAATAAACCATGCATAAGTTTTATCATAAATATTAAAAACTGAAATAACAATTTAAATTAAATCATATGCAATGCCTATAGAATCTATGATTCTGTGGGCATGCCAATTACCTATTCATTAGTAATAACAAATTTAAGGTGCATTTCTGAGTTTGATGACTCAACGAGCCTCAGACAGTTTAGCTCTTAATTTTATATTTTCCATTTTACGTTGTTCTTCTTGTTTCAAAAGCTTCCTGTTAGTAGTAACCCAAGATTTTTTTAGAGTTTTCAACCTATCCTTTTTCTCCTTCAAAACCCTACCATCATTTTATCCAAGTTAATAATTCATTCCTTAAGTTCTGCACCTCATCCTTCAACACAATAGAATTCGACTCAGCTTTTTCTAGTTTTCCCTTTAATTGTTTAATTTGTTGTTTCAATTTTATGGCTTTCACGGTATCCCCCAGTGTATGCTCAGATGAAGAATTATTATTCAAGGCACACCCTAACTTAATTTCTTTTTTATTTGGTAGAATCAACGATTGATTCTCACTATAATCATTGTTCAAAGACACAACAGGATTATCCATTTTTTCTTCGTACTCCTGTGAGGACACTTCTACTGATCTATAATCTTCTTCCTCACTTAAAATTTTGATAAATGACGAATCCTGGGTATGAACTGGTTCTTTTAAATTGGATGATTTCATGCTTCTTATAATCCTGTGTAAACCAATTCCTGTGATGGGGAATTCTGGTAAGCTCGATTCACCATCAAATTTGATCTTTCCTTTTAACAATTTTGATTTTTCCCTTGCATCCAAAGATACGGTATGAGGATCTTCATACAGAGTCAAGACCATAGGAGTTTCAAATTTTACAGGAAGGGTTTCTACTATATGCTTTAGGTTATCCTCTGCCGGCATTCTTAATTTAGATGTTTCAACATCTTTTGACTTCGAATTGGCCTTAGTTTGAGGAAAACGTTTATGTTTTCTCTGAGTTTTTGGATGTAGAGTGGGCCAATACTGGATGAATCCAAAACTGTTTACATTGAGAAATTCATCCCAAGACCTACCAATATGATTTAACTGGTACTGAAATAAGGTTTTAAGGAGACCATTATGAAAAAGAATTTGTTCAATATCTCCAACCATGTTTTGTACAGTATGAGCCATTTTCTTAAGACTCTGAAGCAGAAAGAAAGGTAAATTGATTTTGCTACCTTTTAAGGCCATCAACAATCGTAAATGATAGTAGTGTATATGAGAGTAGTGGCCATCACAAGTAACATACTTGATTAAAATCTCAAAACAAGCCCTCCATTGAGGTTTCAAAAATTTAACAGAAATTCCTCTTCCAAGATCCGAACCCTCTAGTAATGGTAAGAGGAACATTTCACACTTCTTCTTATTGACCTTCTGACCTTTGAACCAACGCTCACCAACTTGAGGAAGTTTAGTAGCTTCAGCAATTATATGTTCATTCAAAACTAGATGAAAATCCCCAACTTGAGCTGCATCATTCTTCAATGACAAAGCGAATTGTCTGGTTATTCCTACATGGTGACCACTAAAACCCTTAAAAAAAAAACCCAACCTATCTAATCAAATAATGTAGCTGCTTTGAGGTTTGACTCAACCAACTCAGGGCCTAAAATCTCAAATCGATTCAAGGATGCCATTTCCTCTCTGCAAAGGTTTCGATTAGGGTTCGGGATGAAGGGATGTGTGAACATAGATGGTATTGGAATCCATGTGAATGGCATAATGTTAAATATCACATCATAATTCAGTTCACCTGAGATGAGAACTAAAACCCTAAATCCAATTTTAGTAACCATAGTTTTAATGTAATGGAAACAAGTTCTGAAATTCTTTTTCTTCGAAAATCGAGACCACCAAGCTAACCAAATCATTGTGCAACGTTTCTCGGCAACCATTATTTGATTTCTGGATTTGTTTCCTCAACGAAGTAAATTCGAGGTTAAAATCATAAAAACCAAGATTTGAAAATGATAACCATGTATGTAAAGATTTATGAGAATCGTTTCGAAATGATAAAGTTAACACACTACGTTATAGGTGTCTGATTTATGAGATTCCATATTTTAATCCCAATGTGTTAGAATGATGACCCCAAAATCAACCAAACTCACCATTTAATGGATAATGATTTTGCATTGAAATTCCTATCAATTCATGATGTAAAAATAATAGGTGTAAAGATGTCTAGCTTCTTGTCATAATCATCCTCTTCCAGCTGTTTAACCTTTGCTATGATAAGTCTAATACGTGGAGATTAAGTGTAACATTAATTTAAACAATAGGAAACAATATATTTGCAAATGATTATGGCTTTAAAAAAATATCATCAATAATAATCGACAAGTTAATCTTTCCAACATAAATTCATCAAAAGTATTAACTTTGAAAATCAGCTTGTTGATTATCATTCATAAACCATATAAATATCAATTAGAAAACATCATATCAAGCCAATCTTTTGAATCAAAATCGATTTCAATTTATCATTAGAAGCCTGGATAAAAGATTTTTAATCAAAATTTGAAAGAGGCAAGATCCTTTTATTATAAGAATATATAAGGAAAACCTTATATATTCACACATTATATGAGACATAGGCTATAGATGTTTGTGATGATAAAAATGTTCAATAATCATATAAAGGTTTTACCATAATAGAGATTAGTTAACCTTACATATGTGTTTGATCACTTTGTTTGATAAATAACACTATGTCAATTATTTAAAGCTAACTATTTAAATAGAAGTTTTAATAATACAAAGGCTTTGAATCTCTTAAGATAATTTTTCTTACCAAATAATGTAAAGCAGTAATTCATTTATATTGATAATATATGATCATGGAATAATGAGAATGAATATAACAGCTGCAAGAAACGAAAGACTTAGCTTGATTCAAAGTGTTTCATAAACTACCATTTTGACCTCTGATTTTTCCTTTATTGAGAGTACCTTCAGAATCGAAGATTCTGAAGGCACTTTTATATAATACAGAAGAGTACTAATCAATTTTACTCAACAAAGCATAAAAATTTGAGAAGGTTGTTTCCTGTCAATAGATGGTTGCTTCTGTTGATTCCTGTGGTTAGAAGGTTTGAAACCTTTCTTCCTTTGATTAGGATTCTCGTTCTTCTTGTCCCTCCAAGTCTTTTGATAGTTAGGTTTTCCTCTGCTTTGTCATAGCAATACTTATCTTTCCTTATCACTTATTCCAGATTTCTAGGTTCATAAAACTCAATTCTGTCTTTTTAAGACTAAGGCAATCCACTCAGGAAACGCTGTATTTTTACTTTTTCATCCTTGATGTACCTGACATACCTCAACAACTCCAAGAATTTGTTTGCATACTCTTCCATGGTCTATTGTCCCAATCTAAGCTCATGAAATTATTTGATCTTGTCATCATAGTACCTATCAAAGAGGTATTTCTTCTTGAAATACTTCTAGAACTATTTCCAATGAATCCTTCTTTCACTGATCCCCTTTACCTGTCTGAGGTGCTCCCACCAAATGGATTCTCTTCCATTCAGATTGAAGATGGAAACTCTTGCCTTCATATTTCCAGAATAGTCCTTGACTTGGAAATATTTCCTCATTCCAAGAATCCAAGCCTCAGCTTCTTGACCGTTCTTTGTCTCACCATTGAAGGTAGGTGGCCTTGCCTTCTTAAACTCATCCTGTGAGTTGTTCCTATAACGTATCCTTCTCTTTTCCCCATGATATGAAGAGATGGAATCCTCAATGGATCCTTCTGATTCAATATATCTACTAGAATACTTTCTTCTTCCTCTCGTACTTCTCTTACTACCTTCTGGTTTTGTTGTACGTCGCCCTTAGCTCATCCATTGTTGGATGTCTGTCAAAATTTGCAACATGGAAGCATTCAGCTGATGCTGCTCTTCCTGAGATTTAATCAGGCTTCTCATTGTGGTTGCAATGTTTGGAGGCATCTCTTGAAATCTCCTTCCATTAGATTCTATATCATCATTTCCAAACCAGACATTTTCCCCCATAGTGTCTTGCGCACACTAGTAGGAATCCCATTCATCATATCTGTCATAGGTTCTCAAGGCGGAGCCAAAAACCCTCTCTTCCAAACACCATTTTTTAGATACATAGTAATTCAAAATTACAACCATTTACTTACTATCACCTAGCCTCTCTAGGCCCAATGCTGTAACCAACAACTTTATTAATTGTTCAACTCAGCCCTTTCAGTCTTGACGTTGCGATTGATAGTGTTGAATCATTGATACCGCATTGTAGTGATGGCACCATTCTGTAGATACCACTCTGTAGTGTACTACAATGCTGGTATCTGGGGATACTCTTATCTCTTTCTAAACCATCCAAGCCCAATGTGGCAACCCAAAACTCTGATACCACTCTGTAGCATACCCATACCCCATTAACATGCGGAATCAAAATTTTCTTTGAGAACCTTTATTCTTCATTGAAACACATGGCATGGAAGCAAACCACTTCTCAAAATATCCAACACTGTCACACTCCCTCTTATATTCCATTGATCAGTTCGACGATCTGCAAGGAAAGATCTCAGAGGATATCAGACAGAGGAGAGAAATATCAATGGAAATCAATGATCACAAACAGTCCCACATCTAGAATCAAATCAATGGCTAAGAATCATCTCATAAAAATCAATGGCTCGAAAAACTTAAGTTGCAGGATCGTAAAATTTGGAAGTTGCGACACTGCGATCTTGCATCCCACACTCCCACATCCCACATGTGGAAATTACCATTTCAGAATTCAAAAACTGCGAAGCCGCATTCCACATCCCACAAATTGTGGAAAGGTGCATTGCAGAACAAAAACTGCGAAAATATGCAATCCACAAAAATACATCTTCGTATCTCGCATCCCACAGTTGCAGAAAGGAATTTTTGGAGGTCCAATTTTGCCAAAGGATTTCTTCTGCATTCTGCATCCCTCCTGCGGAATAAATCATTGCGGAAGAAGGTTTCAGCTCGAAAAGCCAGCCTGCTAATCCAAGTCTTTGAACATACTTGTCCATCTAGGCCAACATCAATCCGACATTCTAACCCTACAACTTAGTTTAACAATGCATTGAAAGAAACATACATAGATGCCTATAATTGCAATTATTCAAAGGAACAATTCATCAATTCAACACAACCAACATGTTCATTCTATTCCATCAAGAAATTACAATGCAAGGAATACAATTGCAGAGGTTAACATAGACAAGAACACTTATCTTAAGGAGAAGTTGTCCTGCAACCAGCTATATCGTTGCAATGTTCCACCCAACCATAGGCCAGTGCGCTCATCAATCTCTCAGCAACACTACCACCCTTGAGCTGGACATCATTTCCTCAAGGAATAAGGGAACACTAGTAGACTCATACATAGTCAAGGGTGCAACAAAACTCATCCAAGCCAACACAGCTAGTTTTATCAAGATGCAAGGGAAAACAACCAACATATGGGTTTCACAGGCCACTCAACCAAGCCATCTCAAAGTTGGGTTTCACAGAATATTCACAATCAAGCCAACATTCACCTTAAGGACCAGTCAATCCTAGAGATGGGTTTATTAGACTGTACACAGTCAAGCCATCTCACTGCTTGGTTTATTAAGCTACCTGGCGAAGCCAGCATGTACAGACAGGTTTATTAGACTCTCCAGTCAAAGGATACCCACAAGGTCAAACACAACAAGACACAGCCAAGCCAACAGATGGGCTTATCAAGATACCATCCAAGCCATCATTCTAGTTGGTTTTATCAGGATTCTAGGGCAATTGGTAGGAAGAAATGCTAAGCTAGTGAGCTCATCTATAGAGCTAGGAACACCTTCACAAGGCCTATCTGGCCTAGCTTTCCCACTACCTACACACCTGACACAAGGAAGTGTCCCCTTCTCTGCTCCAGAATGCCTCAGGCTATGCCTTCCCTTCCAGTGTTATTTAGGATGTGTATAGCAGGTTCACCAGCCACTCTTATCTTATTGTGAGGTTCCACACTAGATTCATCAAGAAAATTCTACGTCTCTCCCACTCCCAAGTCTTGTACATAGTTCAGACCCAAACCAAGGTGCACAACACAACAACCACACGGAGACCCCACAACACATGCTTTAGTCTGGAACATGAGTAACAGGGTCTCATACACTCTGTGGTTTAGGATATCACCGCAACATAGCAACCACAGTCTCACCAAGGGAAAACACTTGTAGAATGCAAAGGATACACACAAGAAGAACTTGGTTGTCCCCAAGCTTCCACGCAAAAGGAGAATAAGGTTCCCCTAAGCAAGATGTCTCACAACTCCCAAAACGTGAGAGTAAACGAAAACGTGAACACGTGAGGATGAAAAATGACATACGGTTCTAGTATTTTATTGTCAATGTAAGAAAAAACACGACATTCAAAACTAGGTGCTCTGCCCAATTCGAATTTTCCCATACTCTTCCCCTTCCATGCAATAACTACATCAACCACATTCTGGTAGAAATAAATGGTTGGTAAGAAAGACAAGAAAAAGGGTGGTTGATAGTTTTGATGGGTTTTCCCCATGACACATGGCCTTTCTCCAAGCTAGCTTAAGGTTAACATTCCCTCCCCCCCTTATCCTTAGGAAAATCATGCCCCCATCTCATTTTCGTTGCATTGACATAGCTAGTTGTGGGTTCTTTGATTAAATTGCATATTTACATGATGTTTACAAACGTGCTTGACTTAGTAGAGAAACCATAGGAATCAACCATGATTTCCTATATACCAAACACCAATCAAGGATAGGGCCTTGGCCTTGAGCTCCTTTTAATGATTCCATATAATATTCACATCATATACATTAATGCAAACAGGGTTAAAACTAGGGTGTTACATACCCCATAATATCTGGATCACACTACATTCTTGTTCATGTAGGGAGCTATGGGGAAATATAAACCTCTCAATTATTATCCATTGGTCAAGGATATTTTCACAAAGTTAGCCTGACAATATAACACCAAGATATCCATACCGACGTTTGCAATGAAAATTGAACAGCTGATTGTCGAGTCGTTAACTAACTAGGATAAAGAGGAAGATTATGAAGTACATATTCATATAACCACCTTTATGCTGGAGGATGCCCCAACAGAAGAGGTAAACAATCTTCAAATATTTACAGTATCACCGACACAACAAGATCTTGAATCAACACAACATAATGAGGAGGATGAGGAAAATCATTCCGACAAACCAGAGTATGTTATGACAAAACAGAACATCCAACAACTAGCTTTGGAATTATCTAAAGCTCAAAAAAAGAAAATTACTCTAGTACTCGAAGGAATAGGGAAACACAGGCTCATTCTCCTAGAGGAATCTGACGATGAGGATGAATTACATGCTAGAGTTGTGGAAATATTGGAGGATGCTTCCAAGAATAAGGTATCCATCAAAGAACAGTTCAAAATATTTATGGAAGAAGAAGAAAAGTAATCAAAAGAAAAAGGTAAGAGTCGCCACCTCTCCTGAATTTGAGTCTGTTGATTTAACTACCACTCCACCACCTCCATCCCCAACCTAGATAGTCCAAGAAGAAGTACCAAACCTGACCTCTCCTCCCCCAACAATTCCTTACATGTAGGTATTATCTAAAAAACTCAAAGAAAAAATCGATAAATACATTGACCTTCAATAATTTGTTGACAAACTTCCCAACCTTTTTCCTGGTGTTCAACAACTAAATACCACAAAACCATTTGTTGAATCAGGCCATTCACAACAACTTCTTGCAATTTCTCAGCACCCTGACCAACCATAAAAGTCTGTACCAAAAACCCGGATTGTTATATTTATTAAATATGCATTTCAAACAAGTCCAGACAAAACATCCCAACTTGTCACAGCACACACTTCATCATTCATACCATCCACTGGAAATCCATTACTACCGATAAACGAAGTAGATGAAGGAGCCATATCAGGTGAAATTGATGCAAATGACCAAACTGAAACATTAGCAATAGATCAAGAAATGGTCACCCTCATCAATTCTGTCGAGCCTAATGAACCCGCCAACTCACCACCAGTAGTCAAGAATCATATACCGACAGATGTCATCCCAAACCTCTCATAGGCTTTAGAGCACCTACTCTCGCCTACACCACCTTCATCTTCAGTTCCACCTTCCACACTACTGACAATTACACAGCCATCCACTGACCCTCTTCCCAAAACATAGTTGTTAAACCCCCAACTTACCAGGTAGTACAACAGAAAAACAAACATAAGAACAATAGACAAAACAACAATAGACAGAACCATTGCCAATAGGAGCAGATGATGCACAAAGCAGAGAACAATCTCGGTGAAAAAGAAAAGAAAGAAAAGAGAAAAAGAAAAAAGAGAAGGAACAATAGCAGATAACATCATCAATCCACCTGGACCAGCTAAGGTCAACCACAATGGTGGATACACATAAAATCAAGGACGAATAATTGGACCGACTGTTGGAGGCCCTCAATAAAGAATGTCGAGTAAGGAAAGAAAGAAGACATGCACAAATTGGAAAACTTAAAACAAAACAAGTCGAATTTCTAATGAAATGTAGAGACCTGGCAGAAAAAATAGTTCGAGTACAAGAGGGAGCTGACACCAATAGACCATTGGAACAAGCATACCGACTATTTGAAAGTTTCATGTCTAGTCTTCAAACACAGCTACAGGAAAAGAAGGAAGAGCAGATGGAACAAACCTCTGTATTGTTAAGAAATCAGTTTACAACATTCTCAGAAGCTCACAAACAGTTAAAAGAACATTTTGAGGAATCTAATGTCACATAGGAAGTATTAAGAAGCTAGGTCACTTGATATAGCCAAGTATTTCAGCAACTAAGGAATACACATGAGCATATTAAATTACTATGGAGACAACAAGGTGACATAGAAGCAATGAACAAAACAATTCAAGACCAACTTATGTTAGAAACAACAAAGCTGGATAAACTTGAGAAACAAGCACACTAATGGATAAATCAATCCAATCCTAGCTTGGACAACCTCAACGAGATTCACCCACACATGAAGAGATTACTTGACACTACAAAGGAGAATGCACAATTTTTGGGCCATGACATGAGTAATATTGTTGACTTGTAGATTCAGCAGAAGATGTCAAACTTTTCAAGCATCACAACCTTGACCATCGATATCTAGAAATCACTCCACAATTGGGAAGAATTTCAGTGTTGATGTAATTGTAACTTCGGAATGTATTCACTTGTATTTCTTATGTATTGTACCCATTCAGGGAAGTGTTTGTAATGTAATTGAGTCATGTCATGCCCCTATGTTCTTATTGGGATTTTCTATAATGTAAACAAGTCATGTCAAGTCAATGTGGGTAACCCTTCTATTGTTCAAGGGTTGAAGTCCCCACAGTCCCAGGGCCATATGGTTTTTAGACTCACATAGTGAAGTCAGCCCTAGTGAGTCATTTTCAAGTCGGGAATTAGTATAAATATATAGTGAGTCTCTCTATTTAACACACACTCACTCACACTTAGTTGTAGTGCATATCTGAAGGAGAATAATTTGTTGGGGCTAGAAAGAAAGAGGCTACTGCTGTCGGGAGATCATCTTCCTGTTTTGTGGTTTTACTTTTGGTGTTGATTCTATCTCTGAGGAAGTTGCAGGGTTTTCTCCATTTATGGTTTCCCCAAGGAAAAACACTTTGTTCATTGACTCTTGGGTTTGATTGATGTGCTTGTTATTCTCTCAATTAAAGATCCTAATATAATGCTAGCTTAAATGTTAAAATCTCACATGGTATCAGAGCTAACCTGAGAAGAAGACACTGTGCAGCTGCGGGAACTAGGGATTCCTAATTTTTGGATCTCTCTCCATAGATTTTCAGAAAAATAAGGTTGTGTTGACTCTCCTCCCTAGGGCGCATCTTTCTGTCGAAACAGAATCTGATTCTGAGATTTTTCAATTTTGGACTGACACTGCTGCCGAAAATTAGGGCTTTCCACAGAAGTGGAATTTTTGAGTGAGACCAGGCCTGGATTGATCTAATCCTCAAAATCAAAGTTTAGATATCAAGATCAAAGCATTTGGTTGGACATAACTCTACGAAAGTCAAACCCTAATTTGCTCCTGAACCAACACTACAGAAATTCAGCTCCAAATCCAGATCTGACATCTTGACCTGGTAAGATATAGATCTTTTGTATTTCCATTTGATTTTCTTAGTTAAGATGTGTCATCATACCAAGCTTGATGAAAATATTGAGGGAGCTAATAACTTCTGAGCTTGGAACTATAGGATCTCCCTGGTCCTTGAAGAAAATGAGTTGGACTCCTACATCAATGAGGAGGTTCCAGTTCCAGAGGAAGATGAGGCTAAGGCCTTACGTAAGAAGAAGTTGGTTATGGCAAACAGGATTATTGCTGATTCAATCAAGGATCACCTCATACCACAGGTGTCCTCCCTCAAGACACCTAAATCTATGTTTGATGCCCTAACCAAACTGTTTGAAGGGAAGAACATAAACCAGAAGATGACTCTAATGAACCAGTTGAAGAATGTAAAGATCCAGAATGAGGATACCATCCAGTCATACTTCACAAGGGTCTCCCATATCAAAGAACAACTTGAAGTAGTAGATGAAGAAGTGGAGAATGCAGAAATTGTGATCACAACCTTGAATGGTCTCTCTAGGTCATGGGATTCTTTCATCCAAGGAATTTGTGCTAGGAAGAAGCTAACCAAGTTTAGTATACTGTGGGAAGAATGTTGACAAGAAGAATCTCAAATAGCAACTCAAGAAGAAAAGATGGGAAGTGAAGATCAAGCTCTCACAGTACACTCCAAGAAAGGTAGAAGGGAAAATCATCATCACCAAGGTAAGCATTCTCATCAAAAAGATAATTTTGTAAAAAGGGATCCTACCAAACTCAGATGTTATACATGTGATGAAATAGGACACTTTGCTAGAAATTGTCCCATGAATAAGAGTGGATCCAAGAAGAAGAAGAACTCCAAAAGAAGACATCATGCTCACACTGCTGAGGATGATGATCCTCCTAGGAAGAAAGTAAAACAAGAGAGTGAATACTCTTCAAGTGATGAAGAATATGTTATGATCTCCACTCTCACGGGAATTGTCAATCATGGAAGCAAAGATTGGCTTATTGATAATGGGGCTTCCAAACACATGAAAGGATTCAATGAATCTTTTGAGAAATTATCTGAACATAATTCACCCCATAAGGTGAAACTTGGGGATGACTACTAATATCCCATAAAAGGTAGTGGTGAATCCTCCTACAAGCTAGACTCTGGAAAGTCTATGAAAATGAAGGATTTCTTTTTTGTACCAAGACTAAAGAAGAATATTCTCTCCATATCGACACTAGATACAAAAGGCATGAGGGTTGCATTTGTAGATGGCCAAGTCCTCACGTGGCCAAGAGGAAAGACTATTGATGATGCAATAGTAATTGGAGAACAAGAAGGAGGATTATACAGATTGAAGGGCCATCCAGAACATCCTTTGGTCAATGACACAGTAGAGACAAATGAACTTTGGCATAGAAGGCTTACACATGTGCACTACAGAGCACTACCACTTGCAAGCAAAGATGTTGAAGGTCTTCCAGAAATTCAAGCAAAACATGAAGGATTCTGCAAAGAATGTGCGAAAGGAAAGAACACAAAGAAGACATTTCCAAGTAGTGAAAGCAAAGCAAAAGGAATATTGGAAATCATTCACTCCGATGTATGCGCTCCAATGTCATCCAGTTATTTAAGTGGGTATGTATACTATGTTTCTATCGATGATTTTTCTAGGAAGACATGGATATACTTTATGAAGAACAAAGATGAATTTTTCAGCAAGTTCAAGGAATTCGAAGCCTTGATTGAGAACCACAAAAGAAACAAGATCAATACCTTTCGATCATATAATGGTGGAGAATTCACATCAAATGAATTCAAAGAGTTATGCAAAGATTCAGGGATTAAGAGGGAGTTATCCACTCCATTTAATCCACAACAGAATGGGGTTGTAGAAAGGAAGAATAGAACGATCATGGAAGCTGGAAGAGAAATGCTTCATGATCAAGATATTCCCATGCATCTATGGGCAGAAGCTTCCAGAATAGCGGTGTATGTATAGAGCCATACTCCACATAGAGTAGTTGAGAACAAGACACTTGAAGAATTCTTTTTCAGCAAGAAACCAAAAGTCAGCCATATCAGAATATTCGTCTTTCTAGTATACATACACATTCCAAAAGAAAAGAGGACAAAATTAGATCCTTCAAGAAAGAAGGGTATATTTGTGGGATACTCTGAAAGCTCAAAGCCTTACAGAATATAATTCCTAGGATTCAAGAAGATCAACATCAGCAACGACGTAACATTTGACAAAGACTCAGCTTACAACAAATCCAGAAAAAGACCTGCTAAAGATCCTGAAGAATCATAGGCACCCAGAGTTCATGACACAACCATGAACAAAGAAACTCAAGAAGAAGATCGAGAATTTGAAGAACCTTAAGAACCTGTAGATCCACCTCAGGAGAAAAATACTAACAAGAGGAAACTTGTGTGGGTACGAGAAGCTATCCAAGGTGTAGAAAGATATGGGGCTCCAGAAGAAAATCACAGAGAAAGAAAGAGGACCAGGTCCTGCTCCGGGTATGTAGCTTTATTATGTGATTTTATCAATAAAGAACCTTCCAACTATGAAGAAGTTGCAGAAAGGAAAGAATGGAAGGATGCTATGATCAAAGAGTATCAATCGATCATGAAGAATGATGTTTGGGATGTTGTCCCAAGACCATAAGGGAAGTCTGTTGTAACTTCCAAATGGATCTACAAGATCAAGCATGCAGTAGATGGCAGGATAGAGAAATATAAAGCAAGATTCATGGCTCATGGCTTCTCACAAAAAGAAGGAATAGATTATGAAGAAACCTTTGCACCTGTAGCTAGATACACTTCCATTAGATAAGTACTTGCTCTAGCTACAATGATGAAATGGAAGATACACCAAATGGATGTCAAGACCGCTTTCTTGAATGGTGTAGTGGAAGAGGAAGTGTATGTAGAGAAGCCACTCAATTTTGAGACACATGACAGGGAGTCTCATGTGTGTAGATTGAATAAATCCCTATACGATTTCAAACAAGCACCCAGGACATGGTATGGTATAATTGATGGCTTTCTATCCAGTTTGGGCTTTACCAAAAGTAAAGCAGATTCCAACCTTTACTAAAAGGTTGAAGATGGTAACCTAGTGACACTCCTACTATATGTAGATGATTTGTTTATAACAGGTATGGATGGATTGATTGCTGATACGAAGAGGAAGCTTGCTGTTGAGTTTGAAATGAAGGACTTGGGAATGATGCACTATTTTCTAGGCATGGAGGTGTGGCAGAATGCGGATGGAATCTCCCTCGGACAAGGGAAGTATGCAATAGAGATCCTGAAGAGGTTTGGGATGATGGATTGCAAGGCCATGACCACACCTATGGCATCAAACCTGAAGCTATTGAGTGATGCTTCATCAGAAGCGGTTGATGCTATGATGTATCGTCAGATGATTGGGTCCTTGATGTACCTGATGAATATGAGACCAGATATTTGGTTTGATGTGAACACCTTGAGCCAGTTCCTGATAGATCCGAGACATGTTCACTTGATTCTTACAAAGCATATCCTGAGGTACCTGAGGGGTACAGTTGATTATAGGCTCAAGTATTAGGCAAATTAGAAGATTAACCTGGAGGTTTATGTTGATTCAAATTGGGAAAGCAGTGCCATCAATAGGAAGAGAACTTCAGGGTGCTGCTTCAATATGGGATCGTGTGTGATCTCTTGGTTTATCAGGAAGCAATCCTATGTGGCACTGAGTACAGTTGAAGCAGAGTATGTTGCAGCTTGTTCAGCTAGTTGTGAGGAAGTATGGCCGAGGAAGCTACTGTTTGATTTATTTGATCTCCACTAGGATACTACTTGTATACATTGCAACAACCAGAGTTGTGTGAAGTTGTCGAAGAACCCGATGTTCCATGACAAGTTGAAGCATATCAAGATCAAGTATCAATATATCTAGGATATGGTACAAAGGGGAGCATTGAAGCTCCAGTATGTTGCGATGGACGAACAGATAGCTGATGTGTTGAGAAAGCCATTAGCCAGAGTGAAGTTTGAGTACTTCAGGGAGAAGCTTGGTGTTCTCCAGATTGAGGTTTTCTCCAAGGGGAAGTGATGAGTCCGTGAGCCATTATGACATGGTGAGAGGATTGGTTCCTTCCATGGTCAGATGTAAGGGCTGGTCATGGTGAGAGGATTGGTTCCTTCCATGTCAGATGTGAGTGCTGAGCCATTTTGATGTGACTATAGAATTGGTTCCTGCATGATCAGATATAAGCGCTAAATTCCATTCTTGGAATGGGGGAACCTGGTCAGTTACTAGGAAATCTCAGTCTGGGACTGAGGGCAATTCTGATGTGACTATAGGATTGGTTCCTACATGATCAGTTGTGAGTGTAGAGCCATTCTTAGGCAATTGTAGGATTAGTTCCTACAATGATCAAATGTAAGTGCAGAGCCATTTTGAGGTGATTGTAGGATTGGTTCCTACAATGATTAGATGTACGTGCAGAGCCCTTTCGGCATGGAGGATTGGTTCCTCACATGGTCGAATGTAAGTGTTGGGACTTTCTAACATTGGTTGTCATATGTGAGTGTTGGACCTTTCTGACATTGGTTGTCATATGTGAGTGCTGGGCCTTTCTGATAGGGTTGTGGGATGTGTTCCCACATGGTCATATGTGAGTGTTGGGCATGCCTTTTTGATATGATTATAGAATTGGTTCCTACATGATCATATATAAGTGTTGGGTGGGACATTCTGACTTAGGGTCAGATATAAGTGATGGAAAATACCTACATGGAGGCTAGGCCTACAACCAGCATGAAAAAGAGCTGGCTCTATAGAACTTCCTATGATGAGAAGAATCAAGAGATAGCACCCGTGATGATGATCCAGCAGAGATGTTCCAGAACCATAGATGATCTAGATCGAGTGATGATCTAGATCTAGTGATGATGATCCAAATAGAGTGATGATCCAGATCCAGATGAATATGACTTGAAGATGAAGATGACTTAAAGATGAATATGACTTAAAGATGATGAGGACTCGATGATGATCCAGATGATACATAGAATAATACATGTGCTGATAAATTGTGTCGAGAGAATACCTTCCTAGTTAAGAGGGAGTGTTGATGTAATTGTAACTTCGGAATGTATTCACTTGTATTTCTTATGTATTGTACCCCGATGTTTATTCCAGGAAGTGTTTGTAATTTAATTGAGTCATGTCATGCCCTGATGTTTTGATTGGGAGTTTCTATAATGTAAACAAGTAATGTCAAGTCAATGTGGGTAACCCTCCTATTGTTCAAGGGTTAAATTCCTCGCAGTTCCATGGCCCTAGGGTCGTTAGACTCACCTAGTGAAGTTGAACCTAGTGAGTCATTGTCAAGTCGAGAATTAGTATAAATATAGAGTGAGTCTCTATATTTAACACACACTGACTCACACTCAGTTGTAGCACATAGCTAAGGGAGAAGAAGTTGTCAGGGCTAGAAAGAAAGAGGCTACTGTTGTTGGAGATCATCTTACTGTTCTGGGGTTTTACTTTTGGTGTTGATTCTATCTCTGAGGAAGTTGTGGGGTTTTCTCCATTTATGTTTTCCCCGAGGAAAAACACTTTGTTCGTTGTCTCTTGTGTTTGATTGATGTGCTTTTTATTCTGTCAGTTAAAGAACTTAATATAATGCTAGCTTAAATGTTAAAATCTAACATTCATCACTAGTTAGCAGTTATAGCAAAATCCATTGTGGATATTTGTATACATAAATTACCATCAATCAGACATCATAGTCCATAACAAAGCAATTGTAGGAACTACTTGAGACAATCATTTTTGTTACCTCCCCTATTTCTTCGAGATGAAGAAAGAATTTGTTCCTAGGGGAGATGTTGGAGGAGATAGTCGGCTTAACAACCTAGACTTGTTAGCCAACTAATTGTAGATTAGGTCGGCCTCATTGGTCCTGTCAATTGGGTGAACGAACATGTAGTTACCATAACTATTTTGCAAATGTATAAATACTTTGTTGATCCATGTAAGAACTCGGTTCAATTTTATGTATGAACCCACATGTGTATTGAATAAAATAAGTTGTTATTATATCCAATATTCTTGTCTCTTATATATTTTATGATTATATTATTCTTCATGTGTATTATTGGTAACCTTTCAATACAAGTGATTACAAAAACCCTCAACCCAATTTGGTTTTCATAGAGCAAGATCCTTCTTGAAACCAGTTTTTGAGACTACAGGAAAGAAACAATACACAGATATCAAAACTAGATGGTTAAATGGATCCCCTTTTCCTTTACGGATTTTAAACACAAAAGAACAAAAAAATAAATATATTTTAGAATAGTAAAAATTACCTTACCCTCAATTTGAATCCACAACAATGAAACTGGAGGTGACTTTGAAACAAAGAACTCGTGGTTACATCTTGGAAAGAAAACCAGTGGTTGACAGAACGCATTATTTCTCCCACGCTTCAAGGGACGAGAGCGGCCAAGAGCCTCGACTCTCCTCATCTAAACACAATGAAAGAAATGAAAATTCTCTAAACCCAAGCTATTTTGTTAGGGTTTTACAATTATACAACATTTTCTTTAAAGGATCAATGTGGTTGAATTAAAACTCCCAGCTTCCTCCACATTATTGCAAATCTTTATCCATCGGCCTATAGTTCATTTAAACAATTTCAAGGTTATGCAAATGATTTTTAAAAACTCAAATATAATACTATAACATTGCATAGTTATGTCATAGTAGCATGTTTCCATATCCTTTCTCATCTCCTAGAAAGGTTAGGGCCCCCTTAGAACCTTACCTTTGGATTATATATATATAGGATTCACAAAGAGAAAATCCCCCAACGATATTTAATATTTGCATAATCATAAGTAAAAGAATTGCTTTAGCTTAAAGAAGCTAAGAGCCATTGGCATCATAACCCTGGTATTAAAGTAGGGTATTAAGGAAGAGGGCCTATGTTGGGGCGCAGACCTTGAAGGTCCTTAATTTTGGCAACTCCGCGGTTTTGGTGCGAAGCTTGTAAGCAGAGTTGTGGTCCAAAATAGTATTAGGGGTGTCGGGGTTGGGTTGAAACCCCTATTTTTGTAAATAACCCATGGTTTAAACTCATGGTTTTTAAGCCAATGGTATTGTAATAGTGCACTAGTATAAATAGGCACTTATGTAAAGGAGAACGAGCTTTTTCAAAGGTTTTTGAATGATGATAATTTGATGCGAAGAAGCTTAGGCCTATTTTGGGTTTAAGTTTAAGTCCCAGGTGTGTGTGTGGATGACCTCTACAACTGAGTGTGAAGAGGGTTTTGTAAGAAAGGATCTGCAGATGAGTGCACAGTTCAGAGGAAGGTTCTGCAGCTAAGTGCATAGTTTTGGGTTGTTGAGAAGATCTGCATCTGAGTGCACAGAGATCTGCAGCTGAGTGCGTAGATCAGAACTGTTGTTTGTAAAGAGTTGAATAAAAACGCAGTTCTGTGGACGTAGCCCCTACAATGGGGGTGAACCACGTACATCTTGTGTTGTGGTGGTTCCTTTTTGTTTTGTGCTATTTTTTTTTATGCAATTGATAAGTAGGTGAATGATAAGCAAGATATATTGTAAGAATTAACTTCGCTGTGAATTCCCAGTTAAGGGTTAAACAAGTAACTGTCTATTTATCTAAATTGGGAAGCTATTTAAGTATATGTCGAAGCTCTATATTTTGTAAGTATACTTTGTTAAGGCTAAAGGTACAATAATATCCCTCTTTTTCCTGTGGAAACCTAATTCTGCGGCACCCCATAGCTGTTTCGGGTGAGACTGCAACCTGTTCGCAGGTTGTTGCCGAAAGGGCCAACACTGTGGGTCTTTTTGTTGGTTAAGATAATAGTATAAGAACCTGGGTATGCCCTATAGCCAACAGCCTAAACAATTTAAAAATCATGACAAATCCATTTCCATGGTAAACAAGTTTAAGACTACAAATTACAATTACGACAAACTGATACAACACATAAGAACTTCAAACTAAGTAAAAAAACAAAGTATTCCAGTAGAGTTATGTATTCATGAAGGTTTTTTCATGAAGATGTTATCGAAATTGTCATAAATCAAGTGATTGAGCTCTTTTTGTGAGCTAAACCTTAGAATATTTTTTGAAAATAGAAGTTACTGTATTTTCATTATAAGCTATGTTGTTACCTAGGTTAAACCCTAAGTAATAATTTTTTTTATTATTGGATTTTTGGAGTTGTTACAGACCCACATGTGGTTATTGCAGAGGTTCACATATTTAAATATATTTCTTCAGAAATAATATGGACATCATTACCAATATCCTTGATGAGAACCATATTGATCTTCTAGAATTTGCAAGAGGATGGCAGCGCAAGAAAGGAAATAGTAAGCCTGAGCATGCATTGAATGCATGGGTAAAACCCATTTTGGATTTCTCTGGTTCTGATGGCTCTATTTCTGATTTACCTTCTTATATATCAGAATCTGAATCCTCCATCCCTTCCTTGGAAGAAGCCCCAATAATTTCACCAACGCTTCCTCCAGAAACTAGTCACTTTTCACTAGTTTTTTATGTGCCTTCTGAAAGATCCTTCCAAAACCAATCAGATATTTCCCATTATGATTATGAAGGTTATATACATTCTGATATATCCTATAACATTCATAGGCTTATCTCCCCAACCATTTAATTACCGAAAGACCCAACAACCCTCAAGTTCACTAGTTGGAAAATCTCAAAATTTCCTAGTTTCCAATGCTATGTCACTTATGTATGTTGATTTTATGTCTTGTATGTCTTTCATTGGTTGGAAATCCATATCATTGGCCTTCATGGGACTACTTTTCCATATGTTTGGACTTGCTTTTACCACCCATGGTTCAAATCTCAAGTCTCCAAGCCCTCCAAGTTCGCTTAACTGTCAATGTGAGACACCATACCTCTAATATTTTATGTTGTATATGACATATATTATGATATTTCAGAGCCTCGTGAGATTTTTTATAGATTTATGAATGTTCTTCATCAAATTGGGAAGAATATTCATGGTTTTATTAATGATATGGCAGCTACACGTGAGGTGGATTTTGTAGAATCTTTTGATTTTATTTGGGAAATAGTTTGCAGAGATATATTTTCCATGGTTGATTATGCTTCTAGATCAGAGTATGCTTGCATAAAAATATGTTCTTATTATTCTCCCCCATCATCAAATCATCACCATCAAAGGGCCTCTCAACATGATCTTTGTCTACAACACTTTGATGCATTGATGCATTATCTTGGCATCCACAACATCTTCACCAAGTCCATCACCAAGAAGTTTTTCTTTCTTCTCATTCAAGTGAAGAAGAGGACCTTTTGAAGACCTTTTTTATCATCTCTGTCATGTCCATTTTTGAGAGGAGGTTTTGTCCCATGATGTTTTCCTCCTTACCTCGGTTACATGGACTAATAAAATTTTGTTGTAAAAGGTGACTTGTGCCAAGGCCTTAATAAATCATTGTGTATAATTTTTACTAAGTTAGTATTAAGGGGGGATGTTAGAGAAATTAATATACCTTAGTACCATTATCTACCTCTAGGATTCATTTTCATTTGTCTAGTACCTATGTTATATGATCCTACTTAGGCTATATTGATCAATATTGGTTTATTAGCTGATTTTTGGCTCATTAACTCACAGTTGATGCACTCCACTTTGATCATCCTAAAAGTTGAGGAGCTCTAGTTTTATCATCCTAACATTCTAGATTACTGTATTGATTACAAACTACTTATTCTTTGACTAAGGGCGCTAGTGTGTGAATGTGGTTGTTTATGATCTTCTGGTCATTTATTGGATCGTAGAGACTCACCCACTCACACATGTGTCCACCCATACCTTGTATTCCTACATTTATGCCTCCTTACATGTTCACACATGTGTTTGTGACTGTTTGGGTAGGTTTGGGATCCTATTGGTCAACCTAGGGGGGTTTAGGGGTCAAATCCTATCCTGACACTTGTATGCATTCACATGGAATCCAAAGGCTCACAAATTTTCCCCAATGTATTATAAATATGTACCATACACATATACAAAATGTACTCTAGTATAATCATCAGTTATTAGCACCATTCACATGTGCTATTTCATTCTCTTTTGTTGTTCTCTTGCATATTTTGTCAAATACTTTGATTTTTAATATTGATTTAGCTCCTAGATATCATTGTGAATCAATTATCACAATATATATTTTCATCAAAATAATTAGTTAACTATGAACAACTTGTAAACTGTGTTCAAAGGAACACCAAATGTTCAAAATCAACTTGCCTTCGCAAAAAAGGAACATCTGTTCAATGTCGCTATGGCTTTCCTTATGACCTAAAAGATACTTCTTCCTTATTAATTAATGCAAATGGATGTAAAACCTACAATTCTGCAAGAAATTATTCCCTTCTAAATATTCACAACCCAACCATGCTTTCAATATGGAGGGCTAAGTGACATCCTTGTTCTTCAACCAATCAAGAGATTCCTTGCACAAACAGTTGTAGAATGGGACATCAGTGCTTTGCATCCATCGCTTTATCTCCATAAATGTGAGCCAAAGTGTCTTCCATCTTGTTTGTAATGACACTACTAACAACCCTCCAAACCCCCCTTCATATTTGCATACATGAAAATACCCCTTTCTCTTGAACATCCAACCCTAATTGAAGATGCGCGTTCTTGTTCTTTCTCACCTAATAGGAAAAAAATCCATGGAAATCAAAATTGTGTCACAATATTGTTAGAGTCTTTCCATGATTCATTTCCATTCCTCCCTTTGATTCTTCAACTTTAGAACCGTTTTTTTGGAGTGAACTTCTTCTATACAAACATTTTCGTTCATTTCCCGAGGATATTGGAACAACAAGTTCTTAAATTATTTCTCATTGGAATTGCATTAAAGGCATATATGTTGTGTGGCATGTTGAATGCATACACAAAGATCCCTCTACACCTCCATTTGATGATTCGAACTTCGATCCAATTCCATTTCCCTTGCCCCATACCATGGATGAATGGGAACTTCTTGCTCAAATACGACCAGGAAATAAAATCCATATTGATGACCTTGAAATGCTTGGACATTGTGATTTTGACAAAAATAAAAATTGGACACATAATAATATACCCACCCATTTGCATGAAACAATTATATCATTCATTGACCTCAATCATTTTTCAACCCAACTACATGAAGACGCCACCTCATTGTCCAATTCACCTAATTCCTTGTCTCCCACAGAATGCATAGCCTTTGATATTGTCATTTCAAATTTTAGTAACACTACACCTTCTCAACCACTCAAAATGGTCATTCAAGGTACTGCAGGAATTGGGAAATCTTACCTCATATCTTGCTTGAAATCTGCACTCCAAACTACATCTGGATAAACTGCCTCCCCATTGATTCTCCTAGCTCCAACTAGTGTTGTTTCCTTTAACATACATGCAATTACAATACATTATACTCTTCTAATACCCATTGTTTAAATGCACCCTCTTGAAGGACAATCCCTTTCAAACCTTCAAGAATAACTCCGCCTTATTCGCTATATTCTCATCGATGAAATGAGCTTTATTGGTCCAAAAATGTTAAGTCAAATTGATGCATGCTTACATCAAGCTTCCCCCTCACATTGTATAATCTTGTTTGGTGGCTGTTGCATGATCCTTCTTGCTGAATTCAGGAAATTTCCTTCAGTAAAGGACATCCCCATGTATGAAGGCTCATCCCTTGGAACTTCTCTCTGGCATACATTTGGTAATTTTGTCATGCTCAAAACCATTTTTTTACAACAAGTAGATATCCCTTCTCAAATTTCCTTTTGCCAACTCTTACTAAACCTTAGAAATGCAACACTAACTCTTGAAGACTGGGCACTCCTAATGACTGAACAACCTCATCCCTTTCACATGCAGAAGACTATTCATTGGAACAATCTACCCACTTGTATGCCACTAATATCTCTGTTGTACTACACAACAAACACATGCTCAAACACCTTAATATTCCAATTGCACATTGATTTGCAAAACAAAGGAACAAACATATCCGCAAATTCATAGATGATGAACAATTACCATTAAAGGTCCTTCTTTCTATTGGTCAACAAGTCATGTTAACTGCTAATTTATGGATTGGACCAGGCCTTGTTAATGCCTCACTTGGAAAAGTCATTGACATTGTCTACAACTCCAAAGAGAAACCTCCTAGATTACCATCCTTTGTTGTTGTCGAATTCCTCCACTACAAAGGACCCTTATGGCATGCTTCTAATCCTACTTATGTTCCCATATCTCCCATAACGAGAGGAACACATAGGAAACTACGACTTCATATGGCATGGGGTTTAACAATTCATAAAGCACAAGTCATGACCCTACAAAATGCAATAATAGATATTGGAAACAGTGATAGACAAGGGATTATATTCACCACAATATCAAGAGTTAAATCTCTTTCAGGTCTTCACATTTCTCCATCTTTCTCTTTTTCTAGATACTCTTGAATGCAACACAATCCATATTTCCAACATAGGAAAAAAGAGGAAATCTTACTTGCTTCAAAGTATTTAAAACCAAATTCTTCTTGAAGATTTTCATTGTTTGCTCTATAGATGTACTCTTTTCCTCTAAACATATATTTGTGATCATAACACTTCTTCTATTAGTCACACTTATGTTGTTCCCATTATTTAATGTATTGTTACAATTGCAAAGTAAATAGAATATGCTTCTTCTTGAGATATATCATTTACTTGTATGTTTCCCGATTTATTGGTTCAATTCAACAAAGCAATTAACCACTTTATCACATGTTCCTTTGTTAGCATCAAATTCAAATTTGCTTTCATCTACTTTAATGTGTTACTGTGTACTATTTAAATATTTCCATGTTGTATTACCTATATATGTTTTATTACTTGAAATATATGTTTTCTTATCTTAACCTTAATTTTATATTAAGATTTCCCTTTTAGAAAAGGTATCTATCATTGTGTTATGCAAATGAATGCCGAGAGGGTAAAAATATTGAAAGTGAAAACTAAGGTTAAGATAAAAGAATTTGTTTAATTTTAATATTAACAAAAATCTATTTCATGCAAAGAATATTATATTGCAAAAGAGAAAAACACATTTACTAATAAGAATAAAGATTACTGAAAATGTTAGCATATAACTAATGTAGATTTTCATAAGATAGGTATTACAATTGATGTTTGGAATATTTTGAAATACGTAGTAAGAGATATATCATTGTCTAGTGAAAGGAAAACAATCATTTCCCTTTAACTAATTCCCAAGATTTTTTTTAATCTTTTGTTGACAAAATTTGTTGTAGTTGACATGTAGAAGATGCAAAGAAAATATATAATAATAAAATAAAAAAAAAATTGACAAAATAGTTGTGAAATGTAAGCTGAAAATGTAATATGCAAATGTTTATTGATGTCAATGTTAATTTGTGTATGCAAGTTCAATGACAGATAAGAAAACCATTTTTTTGTTGTGCATGGGAAAAAATTCAAGAAACATTTGCATGTTTTCTTTGTCATGGGACAATGTATATGATAAATGTTGATTAAAAACTTGAACTCTACCATAAATTGAAGATGGGCTAATACTTTGAAGGTATGTTGGACTTAACTATGCAGAAATATGTTGAACTTATGAGCATGATAAAATGTGCAATTTGGAAATTGCAATCACCTTTTCTATTCACTTGACACAAGTAATGTAAAAATAAAATAAAAAACATTAGATGTGAAAATGCATGGTGGTAAGCAACATAATTGAAATTGAAATCACTTGACATAATTAATGTAAAAATAAATAAAAAACATTACCTGCAGTTTAGAGTTAATTCATTGTAGTTCACTAATGACTATGAACATTGTAACCAATCCTTCAACCTATTAAATAACGTAACCAATCCTTTATGTTTGCATCAACATTTTTCTAGAAAATAAAATGATACATGAGAAGAGAAGACCAAAAATGTACCATGGGGAATTAGTATACCTGAATACTTGATTTGTAACAACAGCATACACAATAGACATGTGATTTATCGCCTTTGAAAGTATACAGCCTTGAACCACTAACAACATCACATACGTGTTCCACAGTCAGGTTTATCAACCCGAAATGTGCAAGCTTAACAATGTTGCCAATATATAGACTTTTATATGCTAAGCGTTTATAGTTTTTTCATTAGCATAGTTAATAATACATCTGGAGTCATGAATTTTCATCAAAATGATCCCTTAATAGCACATGCCTCTTCATCAACTACGTTTTCTTAATTCTATGTTTATTATTTTTAAATCTGTTTAAATTTATCAGTCACATCCTTTCGCGGTTGTCTTTTCCACAACATCCTTTCCGCAAAAAACTCTCTACAACAAACCTTTCTGCATTCATCTTTCCGAACCAACCTTTTTGCAATTGTGGGTTGTAGAATGCAAATGTGTACTTTGACTTTTCTAGAAAATACCTTCCGCAATTATCTTTCTACAATGACCTTTCCGCAATTGGAAACTTCTTCCTTCCGCAAATTCGGATTGCGTATTGCGGGTATGCATTTTGACTTTTCTCGAAAATTGCTTCCACAATTATATTTCCGCATTTACCTTTCCAGAATCACCTTTTCACAATTATTTTTCCACAAATACCTTTCTGCTATTTACTTTTCCGCAATTACTTTTGTGCAATTACCTTTCCGCAATTAAATTTATGCATATACCTTTCCGCAATTACCTTTCTACAATTAATTTTCCTCAATTACCTTTTTGCAATTGCGGATTGCAGGGATGCATTTTGATTTTTCTTGAAACTGATTCCGCAACTCCCTTTCCATAATTCCCTTCCCCCCTATCTCTTGAGGCTTTGATCTCATCTGTTGATCTGTTAGCAGTGCAAAATTTTGTGGATCTCTTATCTCCTGTGCAAATTTACTTCTTGAATTATTTCCCTATCATCAATATCTTACGGATTTGATCTCATCTGTCGATCTACTATTAGTGCGAAACTACACTTTCACTTTGTGGATCTCTTATCTCTCATGCAGATTCACTTCGTGAATTCTTTCCCCATAGTTGATCTCTTGCATCTTTGATCCCATCCATTGGTCTGCTATCAGTGCAGAACTACACTTTAACTTTGTGGATCTCTTATCTCCTGTGCAGATTCACTTTGTGAATTATTTCCCCATCGTCGATTCAACTTTCTCCTTTAATCTGGATCACATAATATATGTCAAAGGAATGAGCACAACCTCTACAGAGGATTGATCAATCAACTCGATCTATATGAACTTGATCTCCTTATCTGGATCTATCTATAAACTCTATGGATTCATCCTCCATGGAGATCGATCAATCAACTCGATCTATCTTCACCCAGACTTGATCTCCTTATATAGATCTATCTATAACATCTATAGCTTCATCCTCCATGCATATCTACAAATTTGTTCATTCAGGGTATCGATTCAAGCACTTGATCCCCTCGCTTGATCTACACATTATCTTTGCAGATTCATTTGTATTACATTGAGTTTGCATTGCCATCATGTTTATTGGTTGTTCCTTTGTCATTATTGAAATCTTCTGACATCAATGACAATTATTTTCAACATTACCCCCCTTTGGAATTGATGGAAAAATCTAATCATTCTCCCCCTTTGACAACAACAACAAAGCATAACTTGTTATTCCTTTCCAGTCTCCCTTTTTTTAACTTGACTTGGTATTAACCACTATGTTATGATCTGGTTAACATTTTCTTTCTTGCATTAAATTATTTGAATGATAACCTAGATGATAAATTCATAGAATGCCCCTATCATAGTGCTTCCTTTTGTCCCATTGATGAGTTTTTTCGTTACTTCAAACCAATGCAATGACTATCTAGAGAGAAATTTCTATGTGTGAGTAGTGTTAGACTTCTATGCACTATTTTGCACATCAAATTACAAGAGTTCTCACAATTTCATTTTTGTCACTCATCAAACATTTTCCTGTATGCATATCAAGGTAGCTTATGAGTATCTTTGGAAAACATTTGTCTTGGATGGATACTTTAAAGAAAACCATTGTTCATGGTTGGAACCCATGGGTTACACCTTCCACTTTTCAACAGAAATCTTTCCAATACACTTTGTGCAACATAATTTTCTACATTTTCATATGTGCACTACTATGAGAACTCCATCAATTGATATGTGCCTGAATCCCAAGTTTTCCCTTCAAAATTCTGTCAAATCTGTGTTTTTCAATCTTCTCATAGTGAGTCTTCCCATTTGTATTAAGTACTTTCTTATTCATGCTTCCCATAAAACATGGATAGATAGTATCTTAGTTTTCTTACTAAGTGATGATATTCAATATGTAACTTGATTAGTTCTAGCAGATGCTCTATGACTGTGATTTTTTAAATCAGTATGTTTTTTGAGTTCATTCAACTAACATGTATCTTCTTCAGGACCTTCATCAATATGTTTTTAAGACTCTTTCAATATCCTTGTTCAGCAATGAAGATGTCATCATGATGTCAATGTATATCGCATGAGTGTGTTGATTTCATGTAGATTATCCGACAACCTACAAAATAATTTGAATTTTCAGAGTTGGTTTATACAGAGATAACTACTTTTCCCAGTGTGTCACCATTTGGTGTTGGCAGCAACATATCCATTTTTACTGGATAAAATGGGAGCCCCATCTAATTACTAAGGTAAACATTAAGGTAATATTTTCCGGTGGGGTCAAATTCATGCCTATTGTAAGTATTATGTTTTGATTTTTAATAAATCCTCATCAAATCCTTGTTTTTTGTTTGGGTTTTGTGGATTGCGGAAGCAATTTTTTAAATTTATTCTTATTTTTTATTTTTTGCAACCCGCATTCTGCAATTCACAATGCAGAAAGAGGAAGTCCTTTTTTTTGGAGGTTTTTAAAAGTGCTTGTCCTCAACCCGCAACCCGCAATTATGGATTGTGGATGTTGAAATTCAGTTTGTTTTCTTGTTTTTTCCTTTCCGCAACCCGCAAATGCAATTACGGATTGCATAGGTTTTTTTGTTAATAAAATTTTATTTTTCGGTTCTGCATTTTCGCAACCCGCAATGCGGATTACGGAAAGTGGAATGTTATACCAAAATCCTATCACAATCATGTGATAAGACATTTGACATACCTAACTGCCCTGAATCCCATCTTCTGGAGTGGAAACTAAATGGTTTTTCATCAATCTTTCATACAAATTCCCAGCACCACGCATGCCCCTTTATCTAGGAGCAGTACCCCTGTTCGCACTTCCCATCATTTGTTTCCTATAAGCGGTGCCACTGCTTATTGTCCTTGGTCCATAAGTGGTTATTACCGAAACCGCTCTATCAGTGAAGGAGAAACATGGTACCCTGGGTAAAAAGGGAAAAAGAGAAGTTTCTTGAGGCTTCTAGATGATAAGCCTGGTGTCCTACCTTATCCCTATTGTTGTGGGTTGGTTGAGCTCAAGATCCCTCATCCTAGGATCTTAGAAGCCACCTCACCCACTAATTTCTCAACCTACTCTATCCATTAAAGCCTTATAAATAAGAGCTCATAGACATGGTTGAGGGGGAGAACTCTTAAGACATTGTTATGTTGTTGGATTGATCACTTGGTCCATATCATTGGAGAGCATATAGAGAGCTAGAGTCGGAGCTTATGGGGATGAGAATGCTTGGTTTCATGGAGATGCATGTCAACACTAAGGCTTGGTTGTAAACTTCATCATATTTCTTTAATGCAAGTTGATTTTTGTCCCACATATATTTTTGATGTTTGATTTCATATATATGTTGTTAGATTCCTTAGTCACTAGCATAGATTAGTAGATTATATCTCGAGGCTTCTAGATGATAAGACTCGAGATATCCCTTATCCCTACTGTTGTGGGTTAGTTGAAGCTCGAGATCCCTCATCCTAGGATCTTAGAGGCCACCTCACCCACTTATCTCTCAACCTACCCTATCCATTAAGCCTTATAAATAAGAGCTCATAGCCATGGTTGAGGGGAGAACACTTGAGGTATTGTTATGCTGTTGGATTGATCATTGGTCCAAGATCATTTGGAGAGAGCATAGAGAGCTAGAGTCAGAGATTTTGCGGATGTGAATGTCTGGTTTCATGGAGATGCATGTCAACACTAAGGCTTGATTGTAAACTTCTTCATATTCTTTAATGCAAGTTGATTTCTGTCCCACATATGTTGTTGTTGTTGTGATTTTTCATATATGTTGCTAGATTCCTTAGTCACTAGCATAGATTAGTAGATCATATTCTGGTTTCTTTGATCTGTTTCATGTTGAGCTTGATTTTAGGTACACAGGTGGACTATCAAAGCCTTGTATTCCAGATATCTACAGCATCTAGGGAGATTCTTCAACCTCTATCCTTTATTTGTTCTGGATCTGAACCATTCAGACCAGTGGAACACCTTACTGTCTGCAGGAGGTGAAATATTCCAGCTAATAGGAAATTATTTTCATTAATAATTCTTTTATTTTTGATTCCGCAGTTCCGCAACCCGCAATGTAGATTGCGGAAAATGAAAACTTAATAAAAAGAATTGCATATTTGCCTATCCGTAACCTACAACCCGCAAATATTTTACGGATTGTAGATTGCAGAAGCTAACAAATTTATTCCTGATTTCAAATATTATCCCACATCCTACAACCTGGAACGTGTATTGCAGATTATGGAAATCGAAGATCAAAAAAATTGTTACAACTCATCTCTGCATTTCATTTTCCCGCTAGAACTTCAACCATCATTTTTCTTGAAATATACGGTGCAGATTTATTCTCTCATTAACGCTTGGTGTATTTAAATCACTTGAAGTTATGAATTCTTCACCATTTTTACCTGGTATTTTTAGTGTGCTTGATATTTTTACTACTATTTTATCATTGAGCTCATCAATCCTCTGGTTCCCAAGCTGTCCACTGGTAATTTTTTCAACTCTCATAGATTAAATTCTCTTGCTTCTACCTTGGGTAAATTTTAATCATGGTTGCTAAATTTTTATCAGAATTTACCTCCAAATATGCCAACATGTCGAGAAACAAAATATCCACAGCCACTCTTAATGAGAAGAAGAGAAAAGACCCGAAAGCCCGCATATTCTCTAACACCAGCGGACGAGTGTCGGAAACCCTCCATCTAGACTGGTCCATAATTTACCTAATATTTGATAATGACGACTTCTCTGCTATCACCCATGACCAACAAGCCTTTGTCAATATCAACAAATCATAGCTCCATTGCAGTGCAGCTAGGCCTCCATTCATTCCTTACATGAACCCAGTCAAGTGGGCACTTGACCATGCGAGCCCTAAGGAACGGTATTTTGATGACCATGCTCACACCTAGGTGGCCTATTTCCACCTAGATGTCTTTGCAAGAGAATATGCTCTCAAACCTCCTCAACAATTCCTAACTACCCAATTCCTTTATGCAACCATGACCCAGTTTGATTTTGATGAATTGATAAAATCCTGGATGGACAACCCTGCAGAGTTCATCCCTAAAATAGACAATTCCTATCCTATTTCTTGGATTAGGGAGCCTTTTTTCCTTGTTAGTAGCCATTCTTTGCAGGTTGTATAGGTTTCCCAATTGTAGAGTGTTCAAAGCCGAATGGGATCCTATATCCCACCATATATTGACAATCGATGAATCATTCAATTGGGCACAAATCATCTTAGTTGTTTTCAAAGAAGCAATTGAAAAGTACCAAAAGACCCTGACATCTAGGAAGCCCACATTCTACTGTCAGGGTAAGTGATGGATTTTTATGCACAACATCTTCATTCTCGATGATGGGATGGAATTGGACCAATACTTCACCTTTGGTCCATATTTACTGCTCAGCTTTGCGGGAGGATAACTTCATCCCTCACATTTATGAAATCTATGACCACTACATAGGGTTTATGTACCGAATTTTTTTCAAAGGGGATGCCCCCACTTTCTCAGAGAGGGCCAGGACATTGATTTCACTGATGGGTGATTGGTATGTAGGGGAATATTTCTCTTATATCTGGGTTTGGGGAAGAAACAAAGTGCATTTGCTGCAAAGGATAGTACCAGGAAGAATGCTACTTCAAGAAATTTCATTTTAGACTTTCATTCATGGGGTCTTCCTGAAGCTTGAAACATCGAAAAGGAAGTGTTGGACCAAGTTTCCACTAAATTTGGTATTTCTGACCCTTCATAATTCCACACATGTTTCTTTGCTTGGCAAATTAATTGTTGAAATGCACTTGGGAAGCTCCAAAGAGGACACATGGTCCTAATTCTTTGGTGTCCAACCATTTTGTGCAAGAACATATGAAGGTCTCATATGTCAATCAAAAACACACTAATGATTCAATTTACAAGGGAGAAATTAATTTCACAGAGGTAGTGAGAAGGATTCCCACACCTGAGGAGGAAACATTTATCTTCCAATACTAGAAAGACCTAAATACTAGGGTGTTACACTTTAGACAACTCCAACTTACTGTGGAGGAAAATGTGTAGAAGCAAGATGCAAAAAATGAAGTGAAACAATCATCGGGTAGCTCTTCCTTTGCACCTGCTGAGAAATCAAAGGATAAAGGTAAATCTATCATTGATGAACCCATAAGAACATAACCTTCCTTAACACTTGAGGCCTTACATATATCAATTGAGTTCAGAAATGGTTTGGAAAATATCACTGTTGAAATGAAAGCACAGGTAGTAGTGACTGAGTCGCAGCCCAAGAGATAGAAATTTCAAGAGGCCCCTCCATGAGAACAAACACAAGAGGAAGTAGTTGTTGACCCAAAACCTCTGCCACATGTACAATTTTAAAGTGTAGAACGACCAGTTCCACTAGAAAATAAGTCTCCACATGAGCAACAAGTTCTATAGGTCCATCCAATCCAACAAGTTAATCCTCTTCCCCAGGAAAAAAATGAAATACAAGATATTGAGAATGGCCTTGAAGAGGGGATATTTCCTTTCACATTTACATGCCCTTTCACTGTGCCTACCAGTTTTCCATCAGATGCTACCACCACTCATCCAATAGGGGGCCTTTCTCAGACTGATTTTCCCAAACATACATTTTCTCAAATTAACTTATTCCATATTCTTTCTGCTACAAATGGTACATATTAAGTATAATCAGCACCCATGCCTATTTCTACCCATTTTTCCACTTTACCTATTCTTTCAACACCATTTGAGCTGACTTCCATCTCCCCCCAAATTCATTCTTTAGTTTCACAACCTGATATCTCTTTTGTTCCCACAACTTCCTCTCCTCAACCCATTACATTTATCCCTACATCCATTTATTTAACCCTTGTCTCTATTATTTCAATATCTTCCACTACCATCCCTTCCATCAGTATGCAAATCCTTGTACCTGAAACCCCCAAACCTACACCAATAGTCACTATTCCTGAGAGAACCATCTCCACAACTGAAGATATGGCTGACTTTGGGGAATATAATGTTGTCTCCTTGGGACAATATTTTTGGGGCAAGAAATAAAATTTTGTGGTGAGGAAAGGATCCAAGAGGTCAATGTAAGGAATCTTTAAGTTGTGGTCAGTCCCAAATCAGATCATCTGGAAAAGGGAATCCTTGGATGCCAAACATGATGCACTAGAAACTACAGCTTCTATGGGAGATTTTGCCAGGGAAAACTATGATTCAGTTTCCCAATTGAATAAATAGGTGGAAGAAAAGGAACAAGAATTGTAGAAGTCCAAACAAGACCAAGAACAAGTTGTTGCACAGCATCAACAAGAGTTGTAACCCCTGAGGGATGAATATGAGGAGAAGCTCAAGAGAATCAAAGAGCAGAATGATATTCTCAAGCAACAACTTCAAGATGAAAAAGGTTTGAATGATAAACATGACCAAAATATAGCCTCCCTTGAGCATTAGTTGAAGGATTTCCATCTTACATCTTCCACTTTTTCATTTTCCAAGTTTACCAGAGAAGCATTCAAACAATTGGCTTACAAGATCCATGATGATTATTACCAAGGAATGGTCAGTCTGTTTGAAGGGTTTAATGGAATGCAGGAATTATATAATGCATTTTAGAACCAATCCAACATTCTTCACGATCACAATAAAACAAGAAATGAAGCGACAAGGGGTTTTGATAACTTGGTCGACTGGAAAAGTATATCAAATATAGACCTAAGGATTTGCTAGTTTTGGATAAGCTTAAGCTCAAGATGATCCATTGTCAATTGAGACATGGGAGAATGTTTGTGACCTGGTTGAGTCCATTATCAAGGATTTGGCTTTGAGAATATCATCTTTTGATAATGAATGTGGAATTAGGATTTTTCAAGGTTTTGATTATTTCCTTCAAAAAAACCCGCTTTCCTTTGTTTTTAGGCATTTCAACTTGACTTTCAGTATTTCTAGGACAATTAATGCCCATATTAGGAATTTTTTCGTTGTGTGAGTTATAGGAACTTGGATTTAGCCCTTAAGTGGTCATGAAATTGGCCTCTTTAGAGCCACCTTGTCTTCAAACATTTCTTCCTTTGTGGAGGCAATGGTCAACTTGTTCAAAAACTCTGATATTCATGTTGCGAGCGAAGTAGAAATAAGTTTTTAGACCAACACTCTCAAGGGTGCTAATTTTATTGTTAACAGGGCTTACAACTATAACTAAAATGATAAATATCATTTAAATAAACTATCTATTAAACAAACATTTGACAGACTAACGATAACACAGAATCATGAATCAGGGATCAAATCCCTTGGCGTCCAAGTCCACATATATCAAACGTTTCTAGAAAATGTGAATTTTAAACCACATAAAATATGTGCAGCATTTGCTGCTTAAATTATTAAAAAGAATTAAGTAAAATATACAATCATCCAGTTAAGTAAAACAAGGTAACACGATATCAACCAACTCTCGATTTCCACAAAGAATAAATTGTTAGCCATCTTGTAAAAAGGATAGACCAATATTCTAACACAAGCATATTAGAATTCGCGCAGTGTTGATATAATAATTATCGAGCCAGAGTAAATAAATTAAAATAATCATAAAACATTAAACCATCAAAATACCATAAGCATGGATTGCAATCCTGTGTAAAACTATAAAGAGTTTTAGACTATAAAAATAAACCATTAATTAAACATAGCCAAGTTATAACGATTCCCTTCCACCCACTATTGAAACCACTTAAGAGTTGGATGGAATATGTTCATTACATACCTAAATTAATGATAACCAACCCACCATTGAGTCCCATAAATATTGTCTGGGATCATATAAACCATTTAAATGAAATAACAAAAATAACGATAATCCAACCTCAAATCCCATAGAGCGTTGGTTGGAAGCCTGATCGTGTTTGTAAAGGAAATAAATACAATTATATCAGCCATTCTGGGATAGGCAAGCTCGGTTACCATTATAATAAAACCACCGTCGAAACCATAGGGTCATACTTCCAGCAATGACATTATAACTATTTTTAAAACCACATCAAAAATTTAATTAAAGAACAAAGCTAGGGATTTGTCCCTTTTCTAAAATAAATAAGTGGAATAAACATTTCAAAATAGAAAATATAAAGCAATAGTCAGGAGTATACCAAATCACATTAACATTTCATAAAATATACAGTGTGGGCATAGACCCAAAAATTATCCACACCCAAGTAATATTTACAAGCAACATTACCATAGTTCCATTGCTAGCAATGGCATTGATATCTCAAAACCCTCCTTATTCTCATACTTGTTGTGCTCCCGACAACATTTTCCCAATTAAAATCCAGTAATAAAACTACTTAGTTCCAGACATGCTCTTAAAAAAACACAGAGCCACGATTTAATCACAGATATTTATACAAAGACCAACACATCAAAATTCAAGGGATAAGCCACGTTTTACAACTTCTTTATACCAGCTAAAATCATTTACAAAGTATCCATTCTCATGAATACAAGTTAGCTCAAGAATAAACCATACCGGGATTTCATAAATTAAACCAACATGGGAACATAGAATAACAATTCCACCATGAAAATCCAAACAAAAGGTTTTATTTAAACATAAAATTCACCCACATTCGTTACCACATTGAAAACTTCCAAACAATCCATAATCATAAAAAACCCAAACCCATGAATAGTCTGAGCTTCACTGCATTTCTCCAAGCCCTGGCATTTCCAAATGGAAAGTCATTACAATTTATAGACATAGAGTCCCCATAACCTTTCCAACCACATAAAAACCAAATAGATGGCTAAGGACTTGTGTGCATGGGCCTCCCAGATGGTTGCTCGACAGTCTAGTCCTCCCCACAGTCGCAAGCTGATCCAAGTCAAACCTGCCACAAAAAAAACAACTTCTGCATCAGAAGATTGCTACACGCAATTACTAAAATGAATAAGCTTAAGATTTTAAACCACATAATTGAATGCATGCCTATTAGAAATTTAAACAACCCTGCAAACATCGTGACCATGCCTCTTCCAAATAAATCCTCGACCAGGTAGCTCTCTTCCCTCTACAACTTCACCATGCAAAAGAGAATGGTTTCAAAAACCTAGTTTTGGGTTAAACCTGCACCTGTGCCAACGTGGAGTGAGCCTTCAAGGTCATCATGTGGCCACTTTAAATGCAACCACCAAACTCCCACTATAGATTTGACTTTTACCCCTCCTATATAGTTTTATTCCCTTTCTTATTTTGGATAATTTTTGTACCAAGCAAATTAAACACTTAGTGTTTAGGGTTTAGAAATCTTCCAGGTACTAGGTCTTGTTCCCCTTTAATACGCACATGAAACATAGGCTTAGCAAATTAACACCTACAAAACCACGGGTACGTCATGCATTAGTTCATAAGAACTAAGTAATCCCAAGACATAAGAATTTCCTTACCTTCCCGTTTGAGTCGTTAGGTAAATACAGCCACTCCTCCCCTTTAGAAGTAGACGTAAGTTAGCATTGTAAAATTTAGTAAATAAAGACTAAGTAGCGTAATAAGAATCCAACATAAATAAGCAGTATCAGAAGCATCATTAAATTAAATAAACAACATAATATAGAAGAACATCAATATATAAGTGAATGAAAATAATCATCATCACAATTAGAAAACTAGGTAATAACATACGACAAGGAAAACAGAACATGAACATAGGTATTGTTTCCTATTAAGTTTTTACAATTTCGAAGCTAAGAATAGATGTCCCTTAGATCTTAGTAGTGTTATTGACCCTACATTTTTTATATTTATTTATATATTTTAGGGATTTTACAAGTGGTATCATAGCCTAGTTTCGAACACTTAGAGACCTTATGGGCGCTAATGAAAATCCGTTGCAGAAATAAATATTTCAAAAATTTATTTGTGATTTTGTAAACTAACAAAAGATTATTTGTTACTGACTATTTTAATTGTAGATATAAAGAACAGTCCAAATCATGGACACAAAAGAGAACAACATTCGACAAGGGAGCCTAAATTCCCCAACCCAAGAAGAAGAACTCCTAGTGGAACCGAATTTTGACCTCATGAAAACTATAAAAAGTATAGAAGCAAATATATAGAATTTTAAAGATGATAACATGGATGAAAGAACAGAACAGAAAGGAATAAATGAATCTTTACTTCAAAACTTGATAGGAGTAAACCCTCATGGACAACCTACCCACTCAACAAACAAATCCAAGGAAAATTATCATCATAAGAGAAATACCATCGGTTGAAAGGAAGAGGGACAAGAAGAACACACCCCTGATTTCATAGAAGAAGAATATCACAGTTCTTCTAGTGATGGCTCACCCTCTCCTTGCAAAAAAAAGGCAGAAAAAAGATGACAGCCTTTAAGGAGAATTTTGAAAGATCAAATCCCCAACTTATGAAGGAGAAATGAATACCGGGGGGAAGGCTGAAGAATGGCTCTTGGGTATGAATAAAAACTTTCGAGTACATAATTACTCCAACTAGGTGAAATCTCGACTAAACATTTACAACTTAAATGGAAAGGCATCTAGATGGTGGAGAGACTTGAAACATACTAAGAGAGATGAATTAAAAGAGATCATATGGAGTACTTTCCGTAGAATCTTCCATGAAAAATACATGTCTGAAAGATTCTTTGGCAGAAAAGTAAGAATTTCATGAGTTAAATATGGGCTCCCTAACTATGGATGCCTTTATCAACATATTTTTGGATCTATTGCATTATGTACCTTACATAAAGGATTAAAAGGTCAAGATACAATAGTTTTTGGGATTTCTTCCTCCAAATTTTTGAGACAGAATTGAGTTTGACATGCCCAAAACTATAGACACCACCTTGCAAAAGGCTATACATAGTTATGAACAAGGACAACTGAGACATGAAAATATAAACAGAAATTGAGATAGGTCTACGACCTTTTCGTACAATCGAAAACCTAGTTTTAAGCCACAACCATACATAAAACAGAACAATAGTTTCCCACCTATCATAAATTTCAACAAAACTGGTGCATGACCAAATGTTCCTGCACCAAATGCCAACAGACCAGCAACAAACAAAAGAGCCAAGGATGCCCCACTGCTGGTTAGCTGTTGGAAATTTCAAGGGCTCCATTATGCCAGAAATTGACCAAAAAAGACTAATGGAGTCCTACACCACCTACAATAAGACCCAACAGTAGAAGACATGGCTAGTACACCTAGGATCTATGCAGCACTCGACGCCCAATAAGCACACCATCATGACACTATGGTCGAAATAGAAGGTAATGTTTCAATCACTTCTATTTCAATTTTAATTGATCTTGGTGCTTTCTGAAGCTATGTTTTCCTCAAGATTGTTGAAATGGGTAAACTAAACAAAGAGAAACATGAGAAACCATGGCTGATACAACTAGCCACTGGTACAAAAAGAAAGGTTTCAGAACTAGTAAGAGACTGTGAGATAGACATGAACAATTTTCCAGCTAAGGTAGACCTAAATACTTACCCTTACAAGTGTACAACGTACTTACAAGCATGAACTGGTTGGAACGGCACCATGTCATGCTTGACTATTTAAACAAGTCAATATTATGCACAAGTAGCCAAGGGAATCAAACAAATATTCAAGGCATGCCTAAGAGGGTTTCTGTTAGACAGATATCCTCCTTACAAGAGAAGAAATGTATAAGGAAGGGATGAAAACTTTTTGCAGTTAACATCTAGGATGCAGAAGCTGATAGAGAACAACAAATTGAGGACTTTTTGGTTCTCGTAGACTTAAAGGATGTATTTCCCGAGGAAATACCTGGACTACAACCCAAGCGAGACTTATATTTTTTCATAGAATTGACACGAGGGTCAGTATCAGATTTGAAATCCCCATAATGCATGAGCGCACGAGAGTTGGTGGACCTCAAGTTACTGTTACAGGAATTGATAGAAAAGGGTTATATCCGACCTAGTGTGTCTCCTTGGGGAGAAGCTATACTATTCGTAAAGAAAAAGAACAGTACGATGCGAATGTGCATCAATTACAGATAGCTCAATAAGATGACCATCAATAATTGTTACCCACTCCCTAGAATCAATGACTTGTTCAATCAAGTTACAGGAGAAAATTTATTTTCAAAGATCTACTTATGATTTGGATACCACCAAGTAAGGATTTGTGATGATGATATACCCAAAACCACCTTTCAGACTTGATACATCCATTATGAGTTTCTGGTAATGCCTTTTAGGCTAACCAATGAACGGGCCAATTTCATGTGCATGATGAACAGTATTTTTAATGAATACCTAGATAAGTTTCTATTAGTATTTATAGATGATATACTAGTTTACTCGAAGAGTAAAGAAGACCATGAGGAACATATCTTAATAGTGTGGGAACACCAACTTTATGCTAATTTTAGCAAATGTGATTATTGCAAACCATGGATAAAATACCTAAGTCACATGATTCCCAAGATGTCAACCTTCAAAATATCAAATCCATTAAAGAATTACCTACCCCTACTTGTGTCACAGACATTAGGTCATTTTTGGGACTAGCGGGTTACTATCGAAAGTTCATTGAGAGATTTTTAAGGATTTCTTATCGCATGACCGCCTTACAAAAGAAGGAAAACAACAACTTGTGGAATATAAAGTGTGAGGAAAGATTACAGAAGCTTAAACAACTATTGACAGCTACTGCACCTATACTATGAATTATGGATCCCGATGGGGATTTCATTGTTTGCACAGATGCGAGCAAGGAATGACTTGGTGGAGTCCTCATGCAAAAAATCACTATGCAATCTATTACGAATCACGAAAAATAAAATAACAAAAAAAAAACTATCCCACACAAGATCTTGAGCTAGCAGCCATTATCCACACCTTGAATATGTAGAGGCACTACCTCATGGAAAAGAAGTTTCTCCTAAAGACAGACAACATGAGTCTGAAGTATTTGTCCAACCAGCCATATTTAAATTCCAAGAAGGCCAAATGGTTGGCCTTCCTTAGCAATTACCACTTTGAATTAAAGAACATAAAGGGAAAGGAAAACATAATTGTCGATGATTTAAGTCGATTAGCTCATATGTTGTATGAGGTAAATTTGATCCAAACCAATTCGGATTTGCACTATAGGATTAGAACGAAAAGCAGAGTTGATTGCTTCCATGTTGAGGTCCTTAAAAGATTCAGGAAGATAGGTTATTCCACCAACATAAATATAATAAGGTAGATGAGACAAGACTATTGTGGTCCAAAGAGAGACGATATGACCTGGAGCGAGGATACATCAGGTACAACATTCTAACAGAGTTCCATCGAAATCCCTACTATGGGCACCCAGGATATCAAAAGATTATATCGACAGTAAAGAAACACATTTTTTAGCCTAAGTTAAAGTCCTACATAGCACTATTCATCGCAAAATGCCAAGAGTGTCAACCAGTCAAAGCAGAGCACCAACACCCTTTAAGGTTTCTACAACTGCTTGCCATTTTGGAATGGAAATGGGAGGTTACCAGTATGGATTTCATTACAGGACTACTAAAGAGCGAGAATCGGAATGATTCCATTTTTGTAGTGGTCGATAAGTTTTCCAAAGGGGCACTCTTTATTCCAGTTAAGTAAACATACAAAGCAGTTCACATTGCTGACATATTCCTAAAGGAGATATTTTGATTGCATGGGGTACCCAAGGCAATCATCTCGGATTGAGATACAAAGTTTACCAACAAATTATGGAGATATTTATTCTCTGGCTTAGAGACAGTTAAATTTTAGTACCTCCAACCACCCACAGATAGATGGGCAGATGGAATGAGTAAATCAGATTTTGGAGGATGTGCTTAGAATGTACGTGATTAACAATCTGACAAAGTGGGAGGATTATCTGCATGTCACAGAGTTTGTATATAACAACGGATACCAGACCTCCACCAAAATGAGTCCCTTTGAGGTACTCTATGGTTGAAAGTGTAGGAAATCGACGACTTGGGATAGCTCGGTAGACATGATCATGTTAGGGCCATATTAACTAAAAGACCTAGAATAGTTAGTCACCAAAGTGCAAGAGAATCTCAAGGAAGCACAAGACCTCCAGAAGAGTTATGCAGATAAAAAAAGAAAGGATAAATATTTCCAAGTCGGTGAACATGTTTATCTAAAAGTAATAGCAAAAATAAGATCATTGATTATGGGAAGGTGCAGAAAATTGGCACCAAGATTTTGTGGACCCTTTGAGATACTGTCCAAGAAAGGGAAATTGGTGTATGAATTAGATTTACCTACTCATGTAAAGGTTCACAATGTTTTTCACGCATCCTTATTGAAGAAATATGTATATGATACTAAACATGTGATTCATTGGTCCTTGATACAGGTGGAACCTGAAGGGGAGTTTATGCCAGAGCCCCTTCACATTTTGGACAAAAGGGAAGTACAACTCAGGAAGCAAACTATTGTCCAGCTGAAAGTGCAATGGAAGCACTTTGGGCCTGATGAGGCCACATGGGAGAATGAAATCACCATGAAAGAGGATTACCTCGCCTTGTTTCATGATTTCATTTCTAGTCCCTAGAACATCAGGGCAGTGTTGTTCTAAGCGGGGAGGGATGTAATATCTTGAATTTGACCTTGACTATATTGGGCATGATCCCCACTGCACATGATTTACTTTGATGTTATGTTTATGTCTATATATTGGGAATATTCCCCACTACACATGATTTATGTTGATTAGATAGATATAATGTATATGATTATATATGTTGGGCATAGGCCTTGATGGACAAGGACTATTTTTGTTGTACTAGGAATAGGCCTTGATGTATTGGATTTATTATTATGTGATTGGGCACAAGCTCTAATATATACTAAGATGATTATTTGTGATGTATTGTGCAGAATACTAAATGAATGATTGATTTCTATGATGTGTTGGGTGTAATCCCTGGAGCATGTGGGTTATGAGATTTTGTGTTGAGTGTAATATTTGGATCACATGAGTTTTGAGATTATATGTTGAGAATAATCTCTGGAGCACATGGGTTATGAGACTATGTGTTGAGTGTAAGCTCTAGAGAATGTTGGTAACACCAACAAGTAATGAATGGAATTTTTGGGCATAAGCCCTAGAGCACTCCAACTTGATGTTGAACATAAGCTCTAGAGCATCAGATCTTTGGTCATTGTATCCCTAGGTGTATTGTAAAAGTGCATCCTAGATTAGTGTTGAGCAAGAGTCTCTAGAATTGCACTAGTGTAACACCCGTTTGATAGTGTTGAGCGTAGGATCTGAATAGCACTAGGGGTTATTGTAAATCAAAGGGTATTGAGTTTGAAAGACTCTGAATAGCACCAACCCTCATTGTACTTATTTAAGTTGGTTAATTGAAATTTCAAATCTATTTCCCATCAAGGACTAGAAGATACTTCCATGATTACGAGATAATCCAACATGCAAGGAATATCTAGAGATACCTAACCTAGTTGACCGACCAAACCCTACCTGAGGACTTGATAAAATAAATAATCTAAAATAAGGGAAGCATCAAAATAAATAATTATGCTATATGATGCATGGATAATAATAGATTATAATAAGTAAAGTCTATATATATATATATATATACACACACACACACACACACAAAGTTATCTTTAATAAATATATATATGAAAAGAGATAATGGTAACAAGGGTAATAAGTGAGAGTCTATGTATATGTTATATTATAAACTAAATATTTAAATAAAAATTATGTTCTAAAGCTCAAGTAGGAACTAGTAAAAGTTCCTAGTTAACAAAAATAATATATATATTACATAAAAATCAAACTAAAGATTATTTTCCAGAAAATAGTGAATTCTTGATTCAACTCAAGTTAAACCAATTGCCCTTTTTCAAAGATAATTTATAAAAGAAAAGGCCAAGAGAAGGATTAGGGATCTAATTATTATTCATGGATGGGATTGGATGTAACACCCCTATTTTGACCCCATTTGCATTAAATATATATGATGAAAATATTGTATGGAATCATGGAAAGGAGCTCAAGGCCAAGGCCCTGCCATTGCTTGATGTTTTGTGTATAGGTGATCTAGCTTGATTCCTACGGTTTATGGTGTTGATTCAAGCATAGTCTATAATCTTGGACATCATATAGATATGCAATTTAATTAAAAACCCACTACCAGCTATGTCAATGCAACAAATAATGAGATGGGGGCATGATTTCCTAAGGAACAGGGAGGGGGAATGTTTAACCTTGATCCATGGGGGAAAATCCATGCATCAAAAGAAAACACCTAGAAAACGTATGCCTATTACCCCTCATGCACTCACATTTTCATCTTCCCTCAAGTTTTGGGGAGCGGCAGGACGTTTTTTATCATCCATCCTTCAAAATTTTCAGTTTTTTTTTTCCTCATTGTGCATGCGCAGTCCATCATCTGTATTTCACCCAAAAACATTGGGTCGATTCTAATATTTCCTTATTCCATTCAGTGCATGCATGTTGTGCGCTCACCGTTTTTGCAGAACCGTGTTTTGTTCTGTGTTTTTTACATGTTGTTACCATCCGGATTGTGGTTGTGCAATGGTATCCTCTGTCGTAGAGTGAGTGGAAGTCTGGTTGCTATGTTAACCTTATGGATTGTTGTGTGTGCATATTTCTGCCTTGGTCTGGAATGGTCTGGAGTGGAATTGGATCTGAACTAGCTTGATAAACCTAGTGTAGGAATAGTTTCAATGTCGCTACAACGTTGCACCCAACCATAGGCCATTGCACTCATCAATCTCTCAGCAGCACTACCACCCCTGAGCTAGTTCAGATCCAATTTCACTCCAGACCATTCCAGACCAAAGCAGAAATAGATCTAGCAGGGATAGTTTTCTTCTTTACAAACCTTGAACAACACCAAAAGGGAAGGAATAGCATGAGGGACTATGTAGCAAAGAAGGGGATGCTTCCTTGTGTTGGGTGTGTAGATGTTTTAGGAGCCAAGCTTGATCTAGTGCAGGTGTCCAAAGCTCGGTGGTTGAGCTCACTAGCTTAGCAGTTCAATTTTTCTAGTTCCTTTGCAACCTAATAAACCCATTTGTTAGTTGGCTTGGCTGGTCCTTAATGAGAATGTTGGCTTGACCGACTGCAGTCTGATCAACCCAGCAGTATATTGTCTTGTTTGTCTGTATCTTGATAAACCCAACTATGTTGGCTTGGTTGAGTTTTCTTGTATTCATGTCTATGTGTGATCTTGTTAGCAGTCCTTATTCCTTGTGGGAATCATGCCCAGCTCAGGGGTGGTAGTGTTGCTGAGATATTGATGAGTGCATTGGCCTATGGTTGGGTGGAACGTTGTAGCAACGTAGCTAGTTGCGAAACGACTTCTTTAAAAGATAAGTATATATGTGTTAATCTATGCAAGTTGTATTTGCTTCAAGAAATATGATGAACCCATTTAATGTGTTTAATTGATGAATTGATTCCTCTGTATAATTGAAATTGTATGCATCTATGTATGTTTCTTTCAATAAATTTTTAAATTAAGTTATGGGACTTAGATAGATGGATTGGTGATGGCCTGAATGATCAAATCTGCCAAAGACTTCTATTAGCAGGTTGAATTTCCATAGAAATATCCTTCCACAACCTTTCCTTTCTGTAACTTGCGGGATGTGGGATGCAGGATGTAGAAATGCCCTTCCATGGATTCCCTTCCCCATAGATTTCCTTTCGCAACCCACCTTTTTGCATGCAGGAATGTGGGAATGTGGGATGAGGCTTCACGATATCTAATTCCGGAATGGCTTATTTCCACAATCGTCTATCCGCATGCTGGGTGTGGGATGCAGAATGCAGAATGTGGAATGTGGGAAGTGGGATGAGGGACCAAGATTTTCATATTTCCCCAATTCCGTAGATTCAAGTTTTCTACACCGTTGATTCTTGTGGGATTTATTCTTCACCGTCGATATGTTTCCAGATGCAGAACGGATTGTGACCATCGATTTCTGTTGCGATTCTCTCCATAGTTCGATATTCTCTGATATTTTTCTTCATTGGTCGTCGGATTGAGCACTGAGAGAAGAAATTTCTCTTCTATTGGGAAGTTGGGGAATTTTTACACAGAGTTGAATAGATTGAACTTCAAGCTAGATGCACATTCATCAAATGTGTGGGACTATGGTCGTGTTTCTCTTATTGAAGGCGGGAGGGGATGTGACAGCGTGGTATCAGAGCTTTTGGTTGCGGCACTAGGGCCTAAATGGGACAAGTTGAACAATTAACAGATTCGTTGGAAAATGGTTTCAAAATATTGATAAGTTGCGTAACAAAGAAAACTGCCATGGGTACTAGGTAAGTGGTTTCGATTTTGAAATTATATAACAATTTTTGTTTATTAACACATTTTGCAAAACTATAGTCATAGGGGGCATTCTAGATAGGGAAGTTCTACAAAGTTGGTTTGGTTGGGCCATGAGAACCGACATGTGCGACAATGCACAGAACCCTAATGAATACGAGGAAGATGCTATGGGGGAAAATGTTTGAATTGGAAATGATGAGACAGAGTCTAATGGGAGTAGGTTTCAAGATAATCCTACATATTTTGCTACCACCATGAGAATACTAAGGGTGGATATGTTAGCTAGTTTTGCTACACAGTCTGAATGTTGCCATGTGCCAAACTTTGAATGTTTCACTCACAGGCAAAGCCACAGCAGGATGAATCAAAGGAAGTCACAGCAGTAATAAAGCAAATGTTAATGTTACAGCCACATATGAGAATAATGTCACAGCTCTAAACGTTGCACAGAATACCCGCATATTGAAAAGGATGATTACACAGTTCACTACAACATAGGATTTTGTTATACATTCAAATAAATGAAACAGAAGGATAAAAATGATCAAATGTTACAAATGTTACATATGTTATCAACATAGAGTTATCATGTTATATATCAACAACATTATATTGAAACTCAGCGCTATTCTATACCATGGAGCTTAACATACGAAGTCTCATTGAAACACAGTGTTACATCTATACAGCGATTCACATATATAAAATAGAGTTTTAAATGAATAATTTGATCACACTATACAGAATGGGTGGGATCTGAAACAAAGCCGGAAGGATAGTGATTTTTCATCTGCAACGGCGGAAGGGTAGTGGCTTCTTCATCCGCAATGGCAGAAGCCCACAACACAAGGATCGGAAACAATGGGAAAACAAACATATCGGTGAGCGGAGGAGAAATGACTAAACGTCGGAGCTTTAAAACATCAAAAGTCGAAAGGACATCCCCTTCCACAACGTCGAAATGAAAAGCGGAACAGGAGCCGCAACGTCGAAGCTTCAAAACATTGGAAGTCGGAGTGGAATGGGAGCCACAATGGTGGAGGTATAAAGGCTTTCGAGAGCTGCAACGCGAAAGCCAAAATAACAAAACTTCTGACTCGAAACCCAAAAGACAGCCGATTGAGACAGAGCTCATCGGAGCTAGTTGCTTGTCCCTCTTCTGAAACAGTGGAAGTTTAATTCAAATATGTGTCCACTGCGGCATAGCACTGTTATATACAGAGGAAGTCTCCATATTCAGAGCCGAACCTAGGGTCCTTTGATCTGGAAACAGTGGAACTTGAAGAGTCTAGCACAGTATTGATTCGATGATGACTATTCGTGGAATGCAGAGAGTCAGAAAAACTGGGCATTCGAAGGA
>LPNX010409356.1:176494-195249 GCA_001517045.1 Pseudotsuga menziesii | reverse complement strand
CAACTATTCCAATAGATCCTATAAGTAGAAAACTCTATGAGAGTAATTCAAAGGCTATGTATGGTATTCTAGGAGGCCTAGCAGCTTTAGAATTTGTTAAATTAATGAATTGTTTCTCAGCAAAAGAAATTTGGGACAAACTAAAAACAGTCTATGAAGGGGATGTTAAAGTTAAAAATGCCAAATTACAAACATATAGATCTCAATTTGAAAGTTTGAAAATGGAAGAATCTGAAGATATAGCCACTTATTTTCTTTGAATAGATGAAGTTGCCAATACCATGAGAGGGCTAGGACAAAAGATTAAAGATGAAGATATTGTACAAAAGGTTCTTAGATCTCTTCCTGCTAGATTTAATCCTAAGGTTTCTGCATTAGAAGAAAGAGCAGATTTAGATACCTTAGATATGGATACACTTAGTGGAATACTGACTGCATATGAAATGAGAATTTCTGGTGAGACTTCTTCCAGGAAAGAAGCAGCATTCAAAGTAGCAAAGAAGGAGAAGAAGAAGAAAGAAGAAGAAGTGAACCATTCTGAAAAATCAGAAGAAGATGAAGAAGAAGCAAATTTTGTCAAGAGCTTAAGAATGGGTACAGGTAGGTACAAAGGTAAGCTTCCTTTGAAACATTTTGGATGTGGTAGAATAGGCCACTTTGCTTCCAAATGTCCTTATAGTAAGAACTATGACAATGAGGAAGAAAGCAGTAAACAGCCAAAGCAATACAAAAATAAATACAAGAAGTCTTTCAATAGACGTACTTTCAAGAAGAAGAGTTTATTTACTAAAGAAGAAAGTGATATATCTGATTCCGATGAAAGTGATGATCAGTCAGATGAGAATCTCTTTATGGCTTTGGAAAATCAGAAAGACCAGTCTGAAGAGGAAGAAGACGGTGAAGTGGATTTGGAAGCAGAATTGGTAAGTGCTCTATGTGATTTAAGAAGAGAAAGAAAAGAATGTAGACATCTTAAGAGAAATGTTAAAGAACTTGAGGATGAGTTGAAAAAATCAAATGATTCATTTGAAAGCACTAAAGCAATGATGATTGAATTAAAAATAAAACTAGAAGAAGGTAGAATCACTGAAGAATCTCTAAACAAATTAATTATGGTAAAGGATAAAGAGATTGAAAACCTGAAATCAGAAGTTGTCTTATTAAGGAAGAAGGTACAGGAAAGTAACATGAATCACAGTTCATCAATTCTAAATCAGATAATAGAAAGTCAGAGATCTGTAAATGATAAATCTGGACTTGGTTATAAGGAAGCAGTGATCAATGATGGTTCTAGTTCAAGTTTGAAAGAAACAAGTACAGAAAAGAAGAATGAGAAAGGAGCTTATGAGAATTCAGTGGTTGAGAAACAGGAAGAAAAATCAAGACCAATTGTTCAGAAAAGGACACATGACGAGTATCAGAATAAGTTTAATGGCTATTGTTTTTTTGTTACAATTATGGACACAAGGCTGCATTTTGTACTAAATTTTCAAGAAAAATACATGAATATAATGGTTATGAGAAGTCTAGACATGGATATGGAAAAAGATTGGATGTGACAAGTCAAAACTGAAATAGTAATACTCATAAAAGATTTGATATTTTAAACCATGAAACAGAATGTTATAAGTGTCAAAATTTTGGCCATATTTCAAGAAATTGCCCTACAAACTTTCAGAAAGTTAGTAAACCCATCTATACTCATCAACAAACTCAAATCTGGAGAAGGAAGACTGAAAATATGAAGGTTGAAAATTGTAACGTAGCCCTGCAAGCTGAACATAAAATCAAATGAATAATAGACAGTGGATGCTCCAAACATATGACAGGAAGTAAACATTTGTTTATCAAACTAGACAAAGGAAAAGAGGGGTCTGTCGCATTTGGGAATGATCAGACAGCTAGAATAATTGGAAGAGGGACTGTATGTTTAAACAGTAAGAAAAACTTGGCTGAAAATGTCCTGTTGATAGAAGACATGGAACACAACTTGCTGAGTGTTAGTCAAACATGTGGTAAGGGACGCTACATGATATTTGATTCAAATGGATGTCAAATCAGAGATGTGAAAACAGATAAACTAATAGGTATATCCACAAGAAGTTCAAGCAATGTCTATATTCTAGATGAGAAAAAGAATGAATGATGTCTTAGTAATGAGAATGAAAGCTGGTTGTGGCACAAGAGACTAGGTCACATCAATTTTGATAATCTGATCAATATGAGTAAGAATGAAGCTGTAATAGATTTACCATCTTTAAAGAATCTCTCAGGTTCAGTGTGCAAGCAATGCCAACATGGGAAACAAACAAGAGTCAGATTTTACTGAATGACTTGGCTTTACTTATTGAAAAATAAATTTGAAGCTTTTGACTGTTTTCAAATGTTTAAAGAATTTGTTGAAAATGAATGTGACAAGAAAATAAAGCGCCTGAGATATGATAATGGAGGAGAGTACATGTCAAATGAATTTAACAAATTTTGTGATGTGAACGGGATAAAGAGACACTTCTCTATGACTGAAACACCTCAGCAGAATGGGGTAGTAGAAATGAAAAACAGAACAGTAGTAGAGATGGCTAGAACCATGCTCCATGAAGCAAAGTTGAGTAATGTGCTTTGCCCTCAAGCTATTCACACAACAGTTCACATTCTGAATCGATGTCTGCTAATAAATAACCAGTATGTCACACCATATAAAATGTGGAAAGGAAGACCAGCCAGCGTTAAACATTTCAGGATCTTTGGCTGTAAGTGTTATATCAAACGAGTAGATCCACATTTGGGAAAATTAGACTCTAGAACCGATGATGGAGTATTAGTTGGCTACTCCTGTTCTAGAAAAGCATATAAATGTTATAATTTCAGACTAAGAAATATCGTTGAAGCAATAGATGTAATATTTGATGAATCTACATTCTTAAAATCAAAGCCTAAACAAAAGGAGTTTGAGACTCATGATATATTTGACAAGCACAGGTCAGATGATGAAGAGGTGAAATAGAAGAGGTTAAGGCTGATGACAGTGACAAATCTACAAGTGATGATGAAAAATGCTTCAGTCCTTCAAAAAATACAATTTCAACAAAATCTCCAAGTAGTCGAATACAGAAAAATCACCCTAAAGAATTGATTATTGGGGATATAAACTCAGGTGTCGAGATAAGAAGTAAAAGACAACAACCCATCCTTGAAAAGCAAGTATAACTTCTCTCTCTGACTGAATTGAAAAACATGAATGAAGCTATCAAAGATGAACATTGGGTAAATGCTATGAAGGAAGAGCTTAGCCAAATCGAAAAGAATCACACCTGGGAACTAGTTCCTAGACCTACAAACAAAAATGTAATAGGAGCTAAGTGGGTTTTCAGGAATAAACTGGATGATACAGGAAAAGTAACCAGAAATCAGGCAAGACTAGTTTGCAAAGGTTATGCACGGGTAGAAGGGATTGATTACAGTGAAACATTTGCCCCTGTTGCTAGAATGGAAGCAATAAGGTTGATTCTAGCATATACCAGCTCCAAACAAATTAAAGTCTACCAAATGGATGTGAAGTCATCTTTTCTGAATGGTGATCTAGAAGAGGAAGTCTACATGGAGCAGCCAGAAGAATTTCATGTACAGGATGCATCATAGTTTGTTTACAGATTGAGGAAAGCATTATATGGATTAAAGCAAGCACCTAGGGCATGGTACTCCAGAATAGATAACTACTTAATGCAGCAAGGATTCAAGAAAGGTCACACAGATAGTAACCTGTACATTAAAGAAGAGAATAACAGCCTTATTATTATAGAAGTTTATGTTGATGACATAATTTTTGGGAGTGACGATGATAGACTGAGCACAAAGTTTGTTGAAAGCATGCAGCAGGAATTCGAAATGTCTATGCTAGGAGAAATGAAGTTCTTTCTTGGATTACAAATCAATCAATGTGACAGAGGTATCTCTATCTCTCAGACTAAATACATTAATGAAATGTTAAAGAAATTCAAAATGGAGGACTGTAAGCCAGTTGGTACACCTATGGTCACTGGATGTAAACTCAGTAAAGATGATAACTCTGGAGATGTAGACCAGACTATGTACAGATCCATGATTGGCAGTATACTCTATGCTATAGCAACTAGGACAGACATTATGCATGTTGCTTGTCAGGTTGGAAGATTTCAGGCTTCACCTAAGAATGGTCACTTGTTGGCTGTAAAGAAGATTTTCAAATACTTAAAAGGAACAACAAATCATGGTTTATGGTATCCAAAAGATAACTCTCTGGACTTATATGCATTTACTGATGCTTATTGGGTTGAATGTGTTGATGACAGGAAAAGTACCAGTGGTGCTGCCTTCTTTCTTGGAGGTTGTTTGGTAAGCTGGTCCAGTAAGAAATAATCATCTGTTTCATTATCTACAGCTGAAGCAGAGTATATAGCAGCAGCAGGATGTTGCACCCAGATTCTTTGGATGAAGCAAATGTTGAAGGATATGCACATATAGAAGGATGATCCCATTCCCATTTTCTGTGATAATACAAGTGCAATAAGCATTTCAAAAAACCCAGTGATGCATTCAAAGACTAAACACATACCCATCAAATATCATTTTCTGAGAGAGCAGGTGCTGTCCAAAGTTATTAAGCTTGAATATGTTGGAACAAAAGACCAGATTGCTGATATTTTCACTAAGCCCCTTCCCAAATCTCATTTTGAAATGCTTCGAGCTCAGTTGGGGGTTTTTCCTCTCTCAATATTTTTTTTCATTCACATTACAAGTTCTGATTTCCTGGTGGCAAATGGTTCCATATTTTGGTTATTTATGTGTTCTATTGCTTTCTGAACATATTCAGTACAGATTGGTTTCATTTTTTCAGCTGTTAGTTGTCTCACGGTAACAGGGGGAGACATATTCACAGGGGGTGTTCTCTTTCTATCTTTGCCATGGATGTCAAAAGGGGGAGAAATATTTCAAAGTTTTTCATCATGTTAAAGGGGGAGTTTGTTAGCCAGTTTTGCTACATAGTCTGAATGTTTCCATATGCCAAACTTTGAATGTTTCACTCACAGGCAAAGCCACAGTAGGATGAATCAAAGGAAGTCACAACGGTAATAAAGAAAATGATAATGTTGCAGCCACAGATGAGAATAATGTCACAGCTCTAAATGTTGCACATAATACCCGCATATTGAAAAGGATGATTACACAGTTCACTACAACAGAGGATTTTGTTATACATTCAAATAAATGAAATAGAAGGATAAAAACGATCAAATGTTACAAATGTTACATATGTTATCAGCATAGAGTTATCATGTTATATATCAATAGCATTATATTGAAATTCAGCGCTATTCTATACCATGGAGCTTAACATAAAAAGTCTCATTGAAACACAGTGTTACATCTATACAGCGATTCACATATATAAAACAAAGTTTTAAATGAATAATTTGATCACACTATACAGAATGGGCAGGATCTGAAACAAAGCAGCCGGAAGGATAGTGATTTTTCATCCGCAACGGCGGAAGGGTAGTGGCTTCTTCATCTGCAATGACGGAAGCCCACAACACAAGGATAGGTGACAATGGGCAAACAAACATATTGGCGAGCGGAGGAGAAACGACTAAACGTCAGAGCTTTAAAACATCGGAAGTCGGAAGGACATTCCCTTCCGCAACGTCGGAGCAAAAAATGGAACATGAGCCGCAACGTCGGAGCTTCAAAACATCAGAAGTTGGAGCAGAATGTGAGCCACAACGGCAGAGGTATAAAGGATTTCGGGAGCTGCAACAGTGGAATCCAAAATAACAAAACTTCCGACTCGAAACCCAAAAGACAGCCGATTGAGACAGAGCTCATCAGAGCTAGTTGCCCATCCCTCTTTCGAAACGGAGGAATTTTAATTCACATATGCGTTCGTTGTGGCACAGCACTGTTATATATAGAGGAAGTCTCCATATTCAGAGCCGAACCCAGGGTCCTTTGATTTGGAAACAGTGGAACTTGAAGAGTCTAGCACAGTATTGATTCGATGATGACTATTCGTGGAATGCAGAGAGTCAGACAAACTGGGCATTCAAAGGACTTAAAGTTTTTGTCAGTTAGAGACTTTTGAGAATCTATGATATTCGTGGAATGTGAATCGTTCTGTACAGATTAGCATTCGAGACCTATTAACTGTGTCTCATTTGCAATTAGATGGAAAATGAGGAGTCCGTAACCGTTTTGAATGGAGAGAATGGGAATCGACTGGAATATATATATATATATATATTGTAGCAAGCAGATGAATGAAAGTGTGCTGTTCAGTAAGGTAATTTCGAATATAAGAGATTGAGCACATTGCATAAAAGAATTGAAGAGATGGATATGATGATTGTTACAGAGTATGAAGAGTCCAGATGAGAAAGAATATATGAATGATACAGTGACAGTCTCGGTGAGTTCTGTATGTGCTTAGTCTTGATGATAAACAGAGAAAAATGTACAGAGATAGAATTATAACATCTGTTGTGAATATCTGCAATACTATCTAATTTAGAATCATAATGTAAATGCTGATTTATAAAGCCTAGTCATAGACAGTAAGGGGTTGTAAGGGTTTGATTCATTCTGTAATTCAAAGATTTCTCTGGGTGGTAGGGTGGAGCAAGGGAGAACAGAGTTCTCTGGGGTGTTGTAGCCAGAAAATAGAAACAAGTTGGTGCTTGTATAATTGGAAGTGGGAGCTTCCAGAGGTAGCAGCCTCGTCTGGGTTGAAGTTCAGGAAAAATAAAAGAATGTAAAGAGGAGTTGGAGCTTACCTTTCATTCTTAAGAAGAAGAGTTTTTATTGTTTCCTCATGAAAACATTGTGTCTTGTGTTTGTTGATGTGATTGAACGTTGACTGTTATTTAATTTGTTGTTATATGTTGAATGGTTTAAACATATGTCCATAATAAATCTGAAACATCATTTAAAAAGAAGCACTTTGGTATGTAACTGATTCACCCCCCCCTCTCAGTTACTTTAATCCGTCCAACAGGATATGCAAATTCACAGGGCATACAATGAAAGATTGGATAAGGAGTTGGAGGAACATAATCAGCTAAATGCAGCCATGCTAGAGAGTTGGACAGACATTGAGAGGTGGATGAACTTTGGGGACAGGACATTGAGACCAGAAGGAAGTCAGAGCACTATTAGATGAAGAAAGAGATCTCCTAGTGGGTCATCTGACTATGAAGGATCAATTGGTGGTTGAAGTTCTTCTTCTCATGAGAATCAGAGAAAGAAGCACTACTAGAAATGATCACGTGATGAATTTAGGAAGGCAATGCCTCCTACCTTCAACAGTGAGATAAAGTTCAAGCTTGGCTTCTTGGGATGAGGACATATCTCCAAGTCCAAGACTATTCAAGAAAAATGAAGGCTATAGTAGCCATCTTCAATTTAACTGGAAGAGCATCCATATGGTGGGATCGCTTCAGGGAAGTGAAGAAGATTAATGAAAGGCAAATTGTGTGGAAGCAATTCCAAAATTGTTTCGAGCAGAAGGACCTCTCTGACAGGCACTATGATGATAAGATCAAATAATTCCATGAGCTGAGGTTGGGACACCAGACCATGGAAGAGTATGAAAACAAGTTAACGGAGTTGTTGAGGTATGTCAGGTACATCAAAGATGAAAAAGTAAAAATCCAACATTTTCAAAGTGGATAACCTCAGTATTACAAAGACAGAATTGAGTTTTATGAACCTAGAACTCTAGAAGAAGTGATAAGGAAAGTAAGTATTGCTATGAGAAAAGAAAAGGAAAAATTTATTACCATAAGACAAGGAAGGACAATAGGAATGAGAATTCTGACCAAAGGAAAAATCATTTCAAACCTTCTAAATTCAAGAATCATCAGAAGTAGCCATCCCAAGTAGAGAAGCAGCCAACTAGAGTGGTGGGAGATGAGACAAGGGATCCACAATAGAACAAAGCACCACTCCAATGTTGGAAATGTGGAGGACCCCACATGCACAGGTATTGTCGACTTGAGAATGAGAATGCAAGGACAACTTACAACATTCAAGAAGTAGAAATAGTGGGTCAAGTATCAAGGGTTGTCCCTAGAATCTATGCAGCCCTAGAGGACCGCTAGGAAGATCACCAGTCAATTGTAGTTGAAGTTGTAGGTAAGATTGTTGAGCAATCTGTTTCTATTTTGATTGAACCTGGTTCTACTCACAGTTACATTTCTCCTAGAGTAGTGGAGATTTGTGCTTTTAAGAAAGTAAAGCATAACAAGTCGTGGTTAGTTCATCTAGCCACTGGAACTAAGAGAAACATTAGTGAAGTGGTGGGAAAATGTCCATTGATGATGAATGGATTGGTCACTTATGCAGATTTGAATGTTCTACAACTAGTTTCCTATGATGTTCTCATTGGAATGTATTGGTTATAAGCTCACAGGGTAAATCTTGACTGTTACAGTAAGACTTTTGAATGCATGGATGAAGAAGGGAACCCAATAGTTGTAAAAGGCATTCCAAAGGTGATTTCGGTGAGGCAGATTTCAACAATGCAGTTGAAGAAGTTTTGTAGGAAGGGTTGCAGAGTGTATGCAACTCATGTTGTGGAGGCAGCAGAGAATGAAACTATTAGGTTGGAGGACTATCCTGTATTGCAAGAATTCAAGGATGCTTTTTCTGATGAGATTCCAGGGCTTCCTCCAAAGAGAGATATTGACTTCACAATTGAACTTGTACTAGGAGCAACACCAATGTCCAAGACACCCTACAGGATGAGTACACCAGAAATTCTAGAGGTGAATATGCAATTGCAAGAGTTGTTGGAAAAGAAGTATATTAGGAGGAGTGTGTCTCCTTGGGGAGCACCAGTTCTATTTGTGAAGAAGAAAGATGGTACACTCAGATTGTGTATTGATTACAGACAACTGAACAAATCCATGGTGAAGAAAAAATATCCTTTGCCTAGAATTGATTGCCTCTTTGATCAAATGAGAGGAGCAAAGGTATTTTCCAAGATTGACTTGAGGTCTGGCTACCATCAGGTGAGAATCAAGGATGAAGAAATTCATAAGACAACCTTCAAAACAAGGTATGGACATTATGAGTTTGTAGTGGTACCATTTGGTCTCACAAATGCACCAAGTACTTTTATGTGCCTTATGAATAGTGCCTTCAGTAGGTATTTAGACAAGTTTGTTCCTGTTTTCCTTGATTACATTCTTATTTATTCTAAGAATGAGGAAGATCATGAAAATCATCTGAGATTGACATTACAGTTGATCAGGGAGCATAAGCTATATGCAAATTTGAGCAAGTGTGACTTCTATAAAGATAGAATTCAGTACTTGGGTCACATTATCTCAAAAGAGGGTATATCTATGGACCCTGACAAGATTGAATCCATTATGAATTGGCTTACTCCAATAAATGTGACAGATGTAGGATCTTTTATGGGACTTGCAGGATACTACAGGAGATTCATTGAAGGATTCTCCAAGATTGCACATGCCATCACTTTTTTGCAAAGTAAGGGGATAAAGTTTGAATGGACATTGAGTTGTGAATAAAGTTTCCAGTAGTTGAAGAATCTTCTCACAAGTTCACCAGTCTTGAAAGTTATAGACCCAAAGAAATATTTTGTGGTGTGCACTGATGCATGCAGTTAAGGACTTGGAGGAGTTCTTATGCAAGACAACCACGTAATATGTTATGACTCAAGAAAGTTGAAGGAGCATGAGAAGAACTATGCCACTCATGATCCGGAACTTGCAGTCATAGTACATGCTCTCAAGATGTGGAGAAATTACTTGATGGGTAGAATATTTGAGCTAAGAAAATACCATTATGGTCTGAAGTATTTGTTTGTTCAGCCTACTCTAAATTATAGGCAAGCTATATGGCTGGAGTTTTATGTGAGATTGGTTTTGAAATCAAGCACATAAAAGGAAAAGATAATAAGGTAGCTGATGCACTCAGCAGGAAGGTGCACGAAATTCATGTGGCATCTCTTAGTATTTTCTAGTCAAATTTGAGACAGAAGAATGTTAATCATGCTGGTGAAGATGAATTGTATGTGTAGGTAAAAGACAATTTGCAACAACAAAGCCTTGAAAATAAGTATGAGGGATACAAATTGGAAGAAGATGGACTCCTTACTTATAAAAACTGAATTTATATTCCAAATGTAGTAGAATTGAGGAGGGTTGTTATGGATGAAATCCGTCAAGCTCCATATTCTAGACACCCAGGATATTAGAAGAAAATTGCTACATCTAGAAAGCAGTACTTTTGGAAAAGAACGAAAAAGGGCATGGCTGAATATATTTCAATATGCATGAAATGTCAACAGGTGAAGGTTGAGCATCAACACCCAGCAGGTTTGTTGCAACCTTTTCTAGTTCCAGAATCGAAATGGGAAGTTATTTACCTGGAATTTATTATAGGATTTCCAATGACTTGGAGACAACATGATTCCATCATAGTTGTGGTGGACAAGTGGACAAACGCAACACATTTTATACCAGTTAAGTCTACACATAAGACTGATGACATTGCAAAGATCTTCATGAAAGAGATATTCAAATTGCATGGATTTCCTAAGGAAATAGTCTCTGACAGAGATGTCAAGTTCACTTCCAATTTTTGGAAGGGATTGTTTGCATATTTGGGGACGAAGTTGAATTTCATCACTGCCTACCATCCTCAGACTGATGGGAAGACAAAGAGAGTTAACCAATTACTTGAAGCCATGCTTCGTATGTATGTGATGGACAAACCAACGAAGTGGGAAGATTATTTACACTTGGTAGAGTTTTGTTATAACAATGGATAGCAAGCATACTTGGGGATGAGTCCATATTAAGCTTTGTATGGTAGGAGGTGTAGGACACTAGTGACTTGGGATAATCTAGTGAACAGGGTTGTTCTTGGTCCAGAATCGCTCAAGGAGATGGAGCAGGAGGTTGTAAAGATCGGGTAGAATCTGAAAGTAGCCCAGGACAGACATAAAATATATGCATATATTCATAGGGTGAATAGAGAGTTCAGTGTTGGGGATCATGTTTACCTCAGAGTGAGGGCAAAGAAGAGTTCCTTGAAGCTTGGAAGTTGTGCCAAGATTTCACCTAGACACTATAGGCCGTTTGAAGTGATTGAAATATTAGGGCTAGTTGCATATAGACTTGCATTGCCTGCTAGCACTAGGGCTCATAATGTTTTTCATGTTTATTTGCTTAAGAGATATGTACATGATCCTAACCATGTCATAAATTGGGATGTGATTCAGGTGAAACCCAAGGGAGAATTCCAAATTGAGCCAATGTGCATCCTCACCAAGAAGGTCACAATGCTCCAGAACTGAGCCATAGGGCAGGTAAAGGTGCAATGGGAGAACTACGGTCTTGAAGAGGCTACATTGGAGGTGGAGGAATCCATGCAATTGGCACATCTATTTTTGTTCAATTCTGTAGAGCACTAAGGGTGGTGCCAACATAGCATTTTTTTTCAATTTTGTAAAGAACTGAGGATAGTGTTGTTAAGGGGGAGGGGAATGTAACACCACGGTTTTGATGTCATTTGCATTAAATCTATATGATGAAAATATTGTATGAAATCATGGGAAGGAGCTCAAGGCAAAGGCCCTACCATTGATTGATGTTTTGTGTATAGGTGATCTAGGCTGATGCCTATGGTTTACAGTGTTGTTTCAAGCACATTCTATAATGTTGGACACCATATAAATATGCAATTTAATTAAAACCCCACAACTAGCTATGTCAATGCAACAAATAATGATATGCGGGAATGATTTCCTAAGGAATGGGGAGGGGGGATGTTTAACCTTGAGCCATGGGGAAAAATCCATGTGTCAAAAGAAAACACCTAGAAAACGTATGCCCATTTCCCCTCATGCACTCACGTTTTCATCTTCCCTCATGTTTTGGGGAGTGGCGGGACGTTTTTTATCATCCATCCTTCGACGTTTTCAGTTTTATTTTTCCTCATTGTGCATGCGCAGTCCATCGTCTATATTTCACCCTATTCCATTATGTGCATGCACGTTGTGCGTTAGTCAGTTTTGCATAACCATGTTTTTTCTATGTTTTTCTCTTGTTGCTACCATCCTGAGCGTGGTTGTGCAATGGTATCCTCTGTCACAAAGCGAATGGAAGTCTGGTTGTTATGTTAACCTTGTGGTATGTTGTGTGTGCATATTTATGCCTTGCTCTGGAATGGTCTGGAGTGGAATTGGATCTGAACGATATTGATAAACCTACTGTAGGAAGGAACCTCACAAATAGAACTAGAGGGGTTGGTTTTCTTCTTTGCACACCCTGAAAAGCACTGGAAGGGAAGACATAGCCTAAGGGACTATGTAGCAGAGAAGGGGATGCTTCCTTGTGTTGGGTGTGTAGATGTTTTAGGGTCCAATCCCGATCCAATGCAGGTGTCCACGGCTCGGTGGTTGAGCTCACTAGCTTAGCAGTTCAATTTTTCCAGTTCCTTTGCATCCTAATAAACCCATCTATTAGTTGGCTTAGCTGGTCCTTAATGAGAATGTTGGCTTGACTGACTGCAACCTGATAAACCCAACAATATATTGGCCTATTTGTTTGTATCCTGATAAACCCAACTGTGTTGTCTTGGCTGAGTTTGGTTGTATTCGTGGCTATGTGTGAGCCTGTTAGTGTTCCTTATTCCTTATGGGAATCATGCCCAGCTCGGGGGTGGTAGTGATGCTGAGAGATTGATGAGCACACTAACCTATGGTTGGGTGGAACGTTGCAATGACATAGCTGGTTGTTGAACAACTTCTTTAAAAGATAAGTATCTATGTGTTAATCTCTACAAATTGCATTTGCTTCATGAAATATGATGAACCCGTTTAATGTGTTGAATTGATGAATTGATTCCGCTGTATAATTGAAATTGTATGCATCTGTGTATGTTCTTTTCAATACATTTTTAAATTAGGTTATGGGACTTAGATGGTCAGATTGGTGATGGCCTAAACAATCAAATCTTCCCAAGACTTCTGTTAGCAGGTTGGATTTCTGTGGAAATTTCCTTCCACAACCTTTCCTTTCTATAACTTGCGAGGTGCGGAAACGCCCTTTCATGGATTCCCTTCCCCGCAGATTTCCTTCTGTAACCCACCTTTCGGCATGCGGGAATGTGGGAATGAAGGATACAGCTTCACGATCTCTAATTTCGTAATGTATTATTTCCGCAACGGTCTATTCGCGTGTAGGGTGCAGGATGCGAAATGCGAAAAGCGGGATACAGGATGAGGTACAGATATTTTCATATTTCCTCGATTCCACAGATTCAATTTTTCCACACCGTTGATTCTTGTGGGATTGATTCTCCATTGTCGATCTGTTTCCAGATGTGGAATGGATTGTGACCATCAATTTCCATCGCAATTTTCTCTGTTGTTCGATCTCCTCTGATATTTTTCTTCATTGGTCGTCAGATTGAGCACTAAGAGAAGCAATTTCTCTGCTATTGGGAAGTTGGGGAATTTTTACACAGAGTTGAATAGATTGAACTTTCAGCTGGATGCACATTCATCAAATGTGTAGGACTATGTTCTCATTTCTCATGTTGAAGGCGGGAGGGGACATGAAATTGGAGAGAATTTCCAAACTAGTACTTAAATAATACAGAGCCTCACTTCCAAACAGCATAACCCTCACCCTTAGGAATTCTAGATCTCTTTCATGCTGGATCTAGCTTCGGGGGGGTCCAATTTAGAACCAAGAACGGTTTCAAGTCATGGTTGGCAGGAACATGGAGGTTCCAAGGTCATCCGGTTATCATTCCTAAGGTTAGAAATAGAGATTGTTTTTATTATTTTTGGGTGTTGAAGTTTGCAGCATTCTTAATCCATTCCAAGATTCATAATTGTAGGTAAGATATTTCCTATATTTTAGATCTTATTTCTATTTTTTATTATGTTTACATGTTGATATTACAGCCATTAGGGTTTGTATTGGGAGTTGTAATTCACCAATCATCATTATGAATACATGTTTTAGGATGTTTTATTAGTTAAGATAGAATCTAAGTTTAAATTCTTATACAGATTTCAAGATAAATTTTTTATCAGGTTTGTATTAAATTATTTTTAAAGGTTGGTATAATGTTTTAGGGTTTAGACTGGATTTATCATTTAGTCATGATAAAGATAATGATCAAACATTTCCCAAAACATAGAAAATTGTATTGAATCCACACATAGAAACCCTAGATCCCAACAACAATTTAACATATCTATCTAATCATTCTCTCAAAAATAGGATAAGTTATCTTCCAAACAAGTATTCGCTCCAGCCAAGAAAAGTTAGGGCTGGAGATCTAATAATAAATATAGAATTATGAACTCAGATTAAAACTAATACCCTTAAGCATAATAATACAGAACACTCGCAAGGGCTTAGAACTATAACTAAAATCATAACTATAATTTAAATAAAATGTCCATCAAACAAACATTTGGCATACTAATGATAACACAAAATCATGAACCAATTATCGAATCCCTTGGTGTCCAAGTCCACATATACCAAACTTTTCCAGACAATGCGAATTTTAAACCACATAAAATATGCGTAACATTCACGGCTTAATGAACTAAAAAGAATTAAATAAATTATACAATCATGTAGTTAAGTAAAACAAGGTATCACGATATCAACCAACTATCAATTTCCACAAAGAATAAATTTCCAGCCATCTTGTAAAAAGGATAGGGAAATATTCCAACGATGGCATATTAGAATTCTCCTAGTGTTGATATAATAATTACTAATCCACAATGAATAAATTAAAATAACCATAAAACATTAAACCATCGAAATCCCATGATCGTGGATTGCAAGCTTGTGTAAAACTATAAATATTTTTAGACTCTAAAAATAAACCATTAATTAAGCATAGCCAGGGTATAATGACACCCTTTCACCCACTATTGAAACCTCAATAGTTGGTTGGAATATGTTCACGCCATACCTAAATTAATGATAACGAACCCACCATTGAGTGCCATAAACATTGACTAGGATCATATAAACCATTTAAATGAAATAACAAAAATAATGATAATCTAACATCGAATCCCATAAAGTGTTGGCTGGAATCCTTCTCATTTTTCTCTAGGAAATTAATACAATTATATCAACCATTCCAGGATAAGTAAGTTGGGTTTCCATTATAATAAAACCACCATCAAAACCATAGGTTCATACTTCAAACAATGGCATTACAACTAATTTTAAAACCACATCAGAAATTTAATTAAAGAACAGAGCTAGGGCTTTGCCCCTTTTCTACAATACAGAAGAAGAATAAACATTTAGAAACAACAAATATAAATCAACATTCAGGAGTCTACCAAATCACATTAACATTTCATAAAATATACAGCGTGGGAATAGACCCAAAAATTATCCACACCCAAGTAATATTTACGAGAAGCATTACCATAGTGACATTGCTAGCAATGGCATTGATATATTAGAACCCTCCTTATTATCATACTTACATTTCTCCCAGAAGCATTTGCCCAATTAAAATTCAGTAATAAAACTACTTAGTGCCAGACATGCTCTTAAAAAAAACAAAAAGCCATGATTTAAACGCAGATATTTATACAGATACCAACACATCAAAATGCAAGGACTAAGCCAAGTTTTAAAAATTCTTTCTACCAGCTAAAATATTTTACAGAGTATCCATTCTCACCATTACAAGTTTTCTCAAGAATAAACTATATCGGGATTTCATAAGTTAAACCAACATAGGAACATAGAACAACAATTCCACCATGAAAATCCAAACAAAAGGTTTTATTTGAACAAACAACTCACCCACAGTCATTACCACATTGCAAATGCACAAACATTCCATAATCATAAAACCCCAAACCCACGAATAGTTTGAGCTCCACTACATTTACCAGAACCTGACATTTCCAAATGGAAAGACATTACAATTTATAGACAGAGAATCCCCATGACCTTTCCAACCACATAACGACAAACCATATGGCTAAGGTCCTGTGTGCATGGGATTACCAGATGGTGGCTCATCGGTTTACTCCTCCCCACAGTGGCAAGATGCTCCAAGTCAAACTTGCCACAAAAAAATAGCTATGCATCAGAAGCATGCTGCAAGCAATTACTAAAACGAATAAGCTTAAGATTTTAAACTGTTAAATTTTTATCATTCAAGCTAGTATTATGATCTTAGGATCTTTTACTGAGAGAATAACATTCACATGAATAAAAAACAAGAGACAAGGGACACAAATAATTTTCCTCGGGGAAACCATAAAGGAGAAAACCCCACAAATTTGGCAGAGATAGAATCAACACCAAAAGTAAAACCCAAAAACATAAAAATGATCTCTCAACAGCAGTAGTCTCTCTCTCCGCTCCCAGTGTCTTCTCTCTCACTCATGCGCCCCAATCAATGAGTGTGTGTGTGTGGTAAATACAAAGGCTCACTCTCTATTTATATTCTTTCATTCACTTGAAACCCACTCCAACATTTCCTCCTCTCTTAACAATTACTTACTAGAGCCGACATCTCTAGGAGTGTCTAATAACCCTAGTGCCCCACAACTTGTGGGGACTTTGCTTCCTCTGACCAACAAGGAGGGTTATCCTTAACACAATGGTGGGGACTATTGCCCCTACTTACAATGACTCACCTAGGGTTGACTTCTCTAGGATAGTCTAATAACCCTAGGTCCCCACAACTGTGGGGACTTTAACCCTTGACCAATACGAGTGTTACCCAAAATGACTTGACATGACTTGTTTACATTATAGAAACTCCCGATAGGAACATCGGGGCATGACATGACTCAAATACATTACAGACACATCTTAAAATAAACATCGGGGTACAATACATAAGATATACAAATGAATACATTCCAAAGTTACAATTACATCAACACTCCCTCTTAACTAGGAAGGTATTCTCTCGACACAATTTATCAGCACAAGTCTTCTTCTCTGTATCATCTGGATCATCATCGATTCCTCATCATCTTTAAGTCATCTTCATCTGCAAGTCATCTTTATCTGGATCTGGATCATCACTGGATCTAGATCATCACTCGATCTGGATCATCACTGGATTTGGATCATCACTAGATCTGGATCATCACTGGATTTGGATCATCACTAGATCTGGATCATCACTGGAACATCATCATTGGATCTGGATCATCACTCAATCTAGATCATCACTGCTGAATCATCATCATGGGAGCTATCTCATGATTCTTCTCGTCACAGGAAGTTCTACAGAGCCAACCCTTTTTCATGTTGGTTGTAGGCCTAGACTCCATGTAGGTCTTCCTCAGCACTTATATCTGACCCTAAGTCAGAATGGCCTGTCTAGCACTTACATCTGACCTTGAATCATCAAAAAGGCATGACCAGCACTCGCATCTGACCACGAGAGGAACTTAATCCCATCACCATGTCAGAATGGCCCAGCCCTTACATCTGACGATGGAAGGAACCTCATCCTCTCACCATGTCAGAATGGCCTAGCCCTTACATTTGACCTACTCATCAGAATGGCCCAGCACTTATATCTGACCTATTCGTTAGAATGGCCCAACACTTATATTTGACCTACTCGTCAGAATAGCCTGACACTTATATCTGACCTACTCGTCAGAATAGCCGAGCACTTATATTTGACCTACTCGTCAGAATTTCCATGCACTCACATTTGATCATGTAATACTAAATCTTACAGTCACATTAGAATGGCCCTCAGTCCTAGACTAAGATTTCCTGGTAACTAACCAGGTACCTCCATTCTCCTAAAGAATGGCAGTAGCCCTTATATCTGATCAAGTGGGAACCAATCCCTCAATCACATCAGAATGGCCATGTACTCACATCTAATCATGTAAGACGACATCTTATAGTCATATCAGAAAGGCCCTCAGTCCTAGACTGAGTATTCCTGGTAACTAACCAGGCACCTCCATTCCAAGAATGGCAACAGGCCTTATATCTAATCATGTAGGAACCAATCCTACAATCACATCAGAATGGCTTAGCACTCATATCTAACATGGAAGGAACCAATCCTCTCACCATGATAGAATGTCTCAGCCCTTACATCTGACCATGGAAGGAACCTAATCCTCTCACCATGTAAGAATGTCTCTCAGTCCCAAACTGATTATTCCTGGTAACTGACCAGGTGCCTCCATTCCAAGAATGGAACTCAGCACTCATAGCTGATCATGTAGGAACCAATCCTACAGTCACATCAAAATGGCTTAGCACTCACATCTGTCATGGAAGGAACCAATCCTCTTACCATGACAAAATGGCTCAGCCCTTCATTAGAGAGAATTTGAGGTAAAAAATGGGCCTCCTAAGAGATGTACTACAAAAATATAAGATATATTAAAATATTATGAGTTAGGGGTTTTATGGGGTAGGTATATATGACAACTCATCTCCTACACTACTTTTTATGCACAATATAAATAACCATGGTTGAGTTATTTTTCTAAATTGACTATAAATAAAATTAATAAAATAACTCTACAATGATGTGACTAAAATTCATTGTAAATTCCCAAAAAATTATTGTCCTTTAGCATTTATTTGTATTGAACTTATAAATAAAATTAAACAAAAATGAATTTAATTTATATGCATAACTAACATATTTTTTTCATATAAATATCATTCATGAATTTAATCTAT
>LPNX010409356.1:22500-176149 GCA_001517045.1 Pseudotsuga menziesii | reverse complement strand
GGGGATGATGTCATCTACTAGAATGTAATTGGTTGATTTTTATAGTACATTTTGGTCCTTTTGAGGCCCATTTTTTACCTCAAATTCTCTCTAATGACTTTTGACCATGGAAGGAACCTAATCCTCTCACCATGTCAGAATGGCTCTCAGTCCCATCACTTCCCTTTGGAGGGAACCTCGATCTGGAGAACACCAACATTCTCCCTGAAGTACTCAAACTTCACTTTGGCCAATGGCTTCATCAACACATCAGCCATCTATTCTTCTGTTGCAACATACTAGAGATTCACTACTCCTCTCTACACCACATCCCTGATATAGTGATATTTGATATCATACTGAAGTAGCACCTCAAAGTGTTCTTCCTATCAATGGCACTGCCTTCCCAATACGAATCCACATAACCCTCTAGGTTAATGTTTTGATTCACCTCATACTTGAGCCCATATTCAACTGTACCCTTCAGGTACCTTACTGCATGCTTTGCAACCATCAAGTGAACATGTCTCAATGTGTTCACAACAAAGAAAATATATGGTCTCGTATTAGTCATATACATCAAGGACCGAATCATCTGATGATACATTGTAGCATCAATCGCTTCTGATGAAGCATCACTCAATGGCTTTAGTTTCGATGCCATAGGTGTGGTCATGGCCTTGCAGTCCATTTTCCTAAACCTCTTCAAGATCTCTATTGCATACTTCCCTTGTCCGAGGAATATTCCATCCGCATTCTGCCACACCTCCATGCCTAGAAAATAGTGCATCGACACATAACAGGAGCATCACTGGTCTTCTTCCTTCAACCTTGAAGCAAAGGTTGGAATCCGCTTTACCCTTAGTAAAGCCTAGAGTCATCAGTAATATATCCATCCCGTCTTACCATGTCAAACCTTAGTATATTCTGTAGTCACTCCCTCTAAAGTGGAGCATCATACTCCCTCTGTCTTCCGTACTCTATGCACTGAAACATTCTGTAAGTAGCTTCCTATGCTACTAATATTCTATGTATACATTTAGTGTATAGAATTTCATCTTCAACCTTGTAGAAAAGGTTAAGATCTTCATCAAACTCATCATGTATGTGTTTCAACTCCCATTGGCTGCAAATGTATCTTCGTAATCTATGCCTTCTTTTCATGAGAAGCCTTGTGCTATGAATCTTTCTTTGTATCCCATGATGTTTCCATCTACTGCATGATGGAACTATGAACTTCCCTTCACGTATCAATACTACATTCTAGACATCATTCTTTTTGAACTGTTCTTCCCTTTCTTCTTGGTTACTTCTTCATGGATGGAATGTTCTGCATCAATGATGTCACTACATCTGTCATATTATTCTTCATCTTGAACCAGGGATAATTTTAGGGGCGAATTTTATCCCACTGGGCTATTTTTCCATGTTTTTTCCCCAAAAAACGTTCGCCATTTTTCATTTTTTGAAGCCCTGTTTCGCCCAATTTTTATGGGGTAAATTTTTTTCACCCTAAAAATCGCCAAATTATTATATAAACGATATAAAATCCTTGGAAATTAAAATATTTTTTGAAAAATATCGTCAATCATTTTATAGTTGGTGTTTTAAGAATTGGTAATATTCGCCAACATTTATACACTTTTAAATAAGTATGGTTCCTTAAAATCATCCTTGTCTTGAACTGTCGTTACTTGTTCTTCGGAACAAGTCTCATCCTTCTTTGCTTGTAGGCGATTATGTATGCGATCTTTCCTACAATTCAAATGCATTAGTTGCATGGTTAGAAACATTTCATAAGACATATTCATACTGGAAAATTCTTATGCATAAATATATGATCATGCAACTATTTTCTCCAATACAACATTCATCCATATCTCACAGAAACATTTCTAGATGCCTTCCATCTCTACTAGGAAAACATTGAGATTGTGCACTAATCCAATATGTCAGCAAAGAGGTTTCATTCTAGATAAGTAGCAAGGGAGAGTTGTATAGCACCATGAGCTACTTACCCATCACATGCATATTAGTAGTATACTATCATTAATGCAAACATTCTATCATGAATAATACATCAACTAAATATAAACAAATGCATAACAAAACAATATCATGAAATGACAATTAAATACTTATCTTTATTTGTTTCGTGGGTGGCCTCCTTATTGAGCCTTCAGCTTCATCATCTTCTTCATTCATAATAGCATCATTTCTGATCCAAATGCTAAGGTGGATAAGAGGTTCTTCAAGAGTTGAGATCTTCATATTCCTCATTGCTTGAGGGATCTTCTTTGGATGGTGAGAGCTTGATCTTTAGTTGTTCCCATCTTCTCTTCTCTTCTTATGAGTCAAGCTTCTTCTTCTTCCCAGAGTCTGTTGAAAGTCATCACTTCCTTCTGGCACACATTCCTCACATGAATGAATCTCATGATCCTGGGAGGCCATTCAAGGTGGCTATCATCACTTTCGCATTCTTCACTTCTTCTTTTACTACTTCAATTTGTTCTTTGATTTGAGAGACCCTTGTAAAGTATGATGGTATGGTCTCTGCATTCTGGATCTTCACATTCTTCAACTAGTTTCTCAAAGTAATATTATGATTTATGTTCTTCCCTTCAAATAGCTTGGTCAAGGAATAAAACATCTTCGATGTCTTTAGGGAAGACACTTGTGGTACAAGGTGATCCGTGATTGAATCAACAATGATCTTCTTGGCCTTGACCAAGTTCTTCTGGTGTAAGGATTTTAGCCTCATCTCCCTCTGGAATTGAAACCTCTCCACTCATGTGGGTGTCCAATTCATTTTCTTCAGAGAGATCATATAATTCCATGCTTGGAATTTGTCAACTTCACCAAGCTTATCATCAAGATGATGTGATAGATCACTTTGAAATGAGAACCTCAAATGAAAATAGCAAAAGATTAGATCTTACCAATTTGAGGTGTTCATCCTGGTTTCGGAGCTGGATGATCTAGGGCTTGTCAGAGAAACCCTAATTTTAAAAAATTGGAATATTTCAGATATGATTGTATAGAAATATATATCTCTTCAAGTTGAGCGGTCCAATGTACTCCTTTTCTGAAAACAGTGGAGGGAAGCTCCCAGAACAGGAAGCCCTAGTTTTCCAATTTCTTCTACAGAAATTCCTGTTACTGTTTCTGCGTTATCTCCACAATTATTACTCCTCTATGTCTAAAAATTTATATTGAGGTAGGATCCCCTATCCCTATTCCAACACCATAGGTTTCATCAGAATTAGTTTCACCAATTGGGACTTATGATCATTTTCCCAAGGTGATGTGTTACAGGTCTGTTCAGAAAAATGAAGTTGTACGGACTGCCACATGTCATTGTTTCATCATCTGGGTCTGAAAATCAGACCACAGAAAGTAAATTCCATTTCCTTTCTAGAAAATCTTCAAAAATTTCATTTGGACCTTTGTATCCCACGATATAGCAACTCTCCCTAGGATTCTTGTTTAGGGATGAATCCTGGAAGAGGATGGAACCCTAACGTGGAGGGATCATATCTCTCAGAATATAGAGAATTTGAGGCTGAATTTTGGACACAGTGTAAATCAGGTTTTCTCACCAGCCTATGCAATTTTCAGCACTTGAGCCTTCTCCAATCCCAATATATAGTGAATGTACCAAACCTTATCAGTTTTAGTATTTTAGTGTTTTTCCAGCTCGGGTCAAAATAGGGTTTGACTTTCCCAGAGTTATACACAACCAAAAATATTGATCCAAGTCTTTGAACTTCAATTTTGATGAGGAGATCAATCCTATTCCAACTTCACTCAAAAATGCCTCTTCTGTAAGAATCCCTAATTTCTTGCACCAAAAACTGAAAATGCTCGGAATCGAATTCCGCTTCAATAGAAAGATGCGCCCTTCGATGGAGAGTCATCCTAGCATAATTTTGCTGATGGATTATGGAGAGAGACACAAAAGGTAATAATCCCTAGATTCTACAGCTGCACAATGTTTTCTTCTCAAGTTAGCTATGATACCATGTTAGATTTTTATCATTCAAGCTAGCATTATGATCTTAGGATTTTTAACTAAGAGAATAACATGCACAACAACAAAACACAAGAGACAAAGGACACAAAGAATTTTCCTTGGGGAAACCATAAAGGAGAAACCCCGCAACTTCCTCAGAGATAGAATCAACACCAAAAGTAAAACCCGAAAACATAAAGATGATCTCCCGACAACAGTAGTCTCTCTCTCTGATCCCAGTGTCTTCTCTCTCACTCATGCGCCCCAATGAGTGAGTGTCTGTGTGTGATAAATAGATAGGCTCACTATCTATTTATATTCTTTCGTTCACTTGAAACCCACTCCAACATTTTAGCCTCACTTAATAATTACTTACTAGAGCTGACATCTCTAAGGGTGTCTAATAACCCTAGTGCCCCACAACTTGTGGGGAATTTGCGTCCTCCGATCAACAAGGAGGGTTATCCTTAACACAATGGTGGGGAATATTGCCCCGACTTATAATGACTCATGTAGGGTCAAATTCTCTAGGATAGTCTAATAACCCTAGGGCCCCACAACTGTGGGGACTTTAACCCTTGACCAATAGGAGTACCCACAATGACTTGACATGACTTGTTTACATTATAGAACCTCCTGATAGGAACATCAGGGCATGACATGACTCAAATACATTACAGACACATCCTAGAATAAACATTGGGGTGCAATACATAAGATATATGGATGAATACATTCCAAAGTTACAATTACATCAACATAAACCACAGATTTGAATGCATACCTGTTAGCAATTTGAAAAACCTTGTAAATGTCATGGCCATGCCTTTGCTAGTGAAATCCCTGACCATGGAGCTTTCTTCCCTCTGCAAATTCACCATGCAAAAGAGAGTAGGTTCGAAAACCTAGTTTTGGGTTAAACTTGTGCCTGCGCCTGTGTGAAGTAAGCCTTTAAGGTCATCACATGGCCACTCTAAATGCAGCCACCAAACTCCCACTATAGATTATATTTTTACCCCTCCCCTTAGTTTTATTCCCTTGCTTATTTTGGTTAAGTTTTGTACCAAACAACTTAAACCCTTAGCGTTTAGGGTTTAGAAACATTCTAGGTTCTAGGTCTTGTTCCCCTTTAGAACGCACATGCAACATAGGCTCATCAACTTAACACCTACAAAACCACGGGTACGTTAGCTACATCAGTTGCAAGGTTGGTGCCTACGAATAATATATGTTCGATTGAATTGCTTTTCAGGCCTTCTATTCTAGATAAGATCACTAATATGAGGGTGTTTGATGATGATCAACAAATATTGGAATGCTTAACAAATAATTATACATTTAAAGGAGCCATAATAGACGACGAAGAACATCAAGCGGAATTACAGTACGAAAATTTCATTCCAAAAGGAGTTAGAACTTTGGAACAAATGTTTGATTTAGACAACAAGTTCAGAAAGCCAGTGAATGTCAAGACTCAGAGAACGTCTTTACAATTCGAGTTGATAAATCTAGGGACAGAAGCTGAACCCAAATATGTGAATTTGGGGAAGTGTTGTTCACCCAGTGAGAGGAGTAAATTCATCAGCTTGTTTAGACAATATAAGGATGTATTTGATTGGACTTACAAAGACCTAAAGATGTATGACACTAAAATTATACAACATGTGATTCCAATCAAGGTTGGAGTCAAACCTTATTAGCAGCCTATGAGAAAAATGCATCCAAAGTTAGAATCCCTAATTCAAAGTGAAGTGAAAAAGATGCTAGATGCTAAAATCATATTTAAAGTCAGACATTGATAACGGGTCTCTAATTTGGTACCAGTGTGAAAAAATTCTAGAGAGCTCAGACTTTACGTAGATTTTACAAATCTTAATCATGCATCAGATAAAGATAATTATCCTATCCCACCCATGGAACAAATACTACAAATGGTCTCAGGTTTCGAACTGTTCTCTATATTAGATGGATTCTCCGGTTATAATCAAGTATTAGTAGCAGAAGAGGACAGTCTCAAGATCACTTTCAGAACCAAGTGGGGAACGTTTGCATATAAGAGAATCCATTTCATACTTATCAATGCAAGAGCAAATTTACAAAGGGCTATGGATATAGCTTTCCATGGTCTGATTGGCCGTAGTGTTGTGGTCTATCTAGATGATGTTACAATATTTTCAAAGAAGAGAGAAGAGCATGCATTTCATTTGAAACAAATTTTTGAGCGCTGGAGGAAATATGGCATTTCTTTAAATCCTAACAAATGCGTGTTCACAATCACAGAAGGAAAGCTACTGGGTCATGTCATTTCTAAAAAATGAATCTCCATAGACCCAGAGAGGATTAGAGCCATAGAACAGATCCCTTTACCCCATAATAAAAAGGGTATGCAATCTTTTATGGGGACAATCAATTTTGTGTGAAGGTGTGTGCCATACTTTGCTCAAATCGTCAAACCTTTGCAGCAAATGGTTAAGCAGAATGTGTAGTTCAAATGGACTAATTCATAGAAGAATGCATTCAACAAGATCAAGACATCTATTACTCATGCACCATCACTCAAAATTCCAAATTTTGAAAATGATTTTATTCTGTACACTTTCGCTTCCGATGATTCATTAGCAGTTGTTCTGACACAGAAAGAAGATGGGGGAGATGAGTACCCCATATCATTTATGAGCACTGGTCTCCAAGGGCCTGAATTGAACCATCCCATAGTTGATAAATAATCTTATGCAATTTTTAAGGTGGTAGCACAATTTAGGCCATACATACTTAAGAATTTCACTAAAGTAATAGTCCCACACCCAGCAGTACGATCCCTTTTTGTGCAGAAAGAATTGGGAGAAAGAAGAGGTAACTGGGTGCCTGCTTTGAAAGAATACAATCTTGAATTCAAACCAACAACCATAGTTAAAGGACAAGGACTTTGTAAACTAATAGATGAAAGTCAAAACAATGAATATCACAGCTGGGATAATGAATTTGAATTACACATGGTGGATGTATGTCTTCTATTCATAGCTCCAAACTCTTGGTATCGGGATCTAGTTAATTATCTTCAAGGTGGATATTTGCCGGACCATTGGAGTCCCAAGCAAAGAAAAGAATTACGTCTAAAATCAGCCTTAAATCAGATTATTGATGGAGTGCTGTTTAGAAAGAACTATGATGGAGTCATTCTTAGATGCTTGGAACAAGAAGATGCAAAGAGGGTTGTAGCAGAATTACATGATGGACCTGCTGGAGGTCAGTTTTCAGGGGACACAACAGCGCATAAGATTCTCAGAGCTGGATATTATTGGCCAACATTGTTTAGAGATGCTCATGCTCATGTTAGAAAATGTGATACTTGCCAAAGGTGCGTTGGGAGACAAGCTAAAATAGCAGGACCATTAAAACCAGTGATTATCTTGGAACCATTTGAACAACGGGGAATCGACATTGTCGGAGAATAAATCCAAATTTCTCATTGCAGCATAAGTATATTCTAATGGAAATTGATTATTTCACCAGATGGGTAGAGGTCATTCCATTACGAAAAGTAAATGAGGATGCAGTTATGGATTTCTTGCAAAACCACATTATGACCAGGTTTGGGTTCCAATTTCCCTGGTTTTTTATAATGCTTCTTATTTTTCATCTATTAAATTGACTGCATTTGCTAATGAGAGAGGAATTAAGCTACACTATTTTGCAAACTACTACCCACAAGGAAATGCTTTAGCAGAATCCACAAATAAAAATGAAATCAAAATTTTAAAGAAAACATCAGATAGAAAATCAAAGGAGCTGGCATCTAGTTTTACCTAATCCCCTTTGGGCTGATAGAGTCACACCGAAGAATTCCTTAGGTGTGTCACCCTATACTCTTGTTTATGGGAAAGAAGTTGTCCTCCCTCCTAATATTATGTTTCCATCTTCTAGACTAGCCCAAGATTCTAGGGGTACTGATAATGAAATTCTACAAATCCGAATTTATAATCTGCTGAAGTCAGAAGAGTCTAGGTCCAAAGCCTAAGAAAGGTTTAAGCATCAACAAGAAATGGTGATGCATTGGTTCGACAAACACAAAGCTGGGAACAAGGAATTTGAAGTAGGTGATCTGGTTCTTAAGTGGGATCACCCGCATGATGAGAAGGAAAAGTACACTAAGTTTTAGCAACTATGGATAGGCCCTTTTCAGATTACAGCAAAGATACCCCCCTTGACTTACAAACTGTGAGACTTATAGGGGTGGGAGGAGAACTTACCAGTAAATGGTTTAGTTCTCATGCCTTATTTTTCTTGATGGTTTTTTATTTTGTTCTTTTGTACATAAATACGTGGTTTGATTTGTTTGTTTACTTTAGATTAGTTTTAGTTGTTTGCTTTTACTTGATTAGAGTTTTGATTGCTGGTAGAGTTTGGTTTGTTTATGTTTCAATAAATCAGCACCTTTGGTTTTTTGGAGTTCATCAAAGTTCTGGATAAACTAAAATCTTTGCTGAAAGATTGCCTAATATTTACGCATACAATGCTTATAGATTCTTCAAGACTAGCAGATTTAATAAATGGATTATGAACACATTGGAAGTCCTGCTTAATCCCTATAAAATAACTGAGGATAGAAAATTCTAGAGTACTATTTTGAGGCTCCATTCATCTTACATTAAAAGTTGTCCTAGGGGGTAACAAAAAAAGACCCATGGAAAGGAAGCAAGGTAAATAGTGTATTATATTTAAATGATCCCATGCCATAAATTGAAAGACAAAAGGATAATAAGAGTTAAAATCTCCTAAAAATCAATATGTATCAAAAACACATATTGAACCACATCAGTATGAATGAGATTTCTAAACTTCTTCTCCATCCGTGAGTCAAAATTAAAATATCTCTCACACAGAAGGACACTATGGATAGAGGAGCCTGAATTAAAATTCAGAAAGAAAGCAATCAGGAGGACTCAAAAGGACTAAAGTCCAGAAGCACCAAAAAAGTGTAAATTGGCATGGGAATGAGGAACGAATAGATATATCTGTTTACCATATGTTACGATCTAGTGGTGTCTAAGTTGGAAGCCACCCAAAGGAAAAGGTTAAATAAAACTCATATCTTAAACTTGAGAAGAGTTATCCAGACTTTGAAATATTGGTTCCCCTTCTTAAACTTGGACTATCATCAATGACTAAAGTTCATAAATCTTGCATTTTTGGAATCCAAATATCTTGAAGAAACCTAATAAAATGATATCACTAAAACAATCTATTGTATCAAAGAATAAGTTGTTTAGAGATCTGTGTTCACCAGGTAGTCTCCAATTGTTGCAACTGCAACTATTTCCCTGAAAATTTTTATTTTTAGGGTCTGCCCTGTTATCACTCAAAATATACCTAAGGTTATGAAAGGCAATCTCAAGGTAACAACAAAAACCACTTTTAGAAAAAAACTGGCTTTTCTTTCCAGAGAGGGATCTCTCAAATATAAATTTAACAAGGCCAGATATTGGAGTCAACAATTTTAAGTTATGCAGATGGTTGAAACAACACATATAACCATTGGGAAATGGATTCAAAATAGATAAAAATAATACAAAGCTGCCTACATAGAATCTCCACAAAGGCAAGATAATTATTTAGTCATAGCCATTCATTGATTTTCAGGCGATAGGAAAGAAACATGAACAATCCATTAATATAGAGCATCACAAGATGAATTCCATATCAACTTTAGAAGAAATTTTTGTGAATATCCAAAACAATAGCAAGAGCATACATGTATGAATTCTAAAACTATTAAACACTGCGTTCATATATGAAAGAAAACAGAATGGAAGGTAAACACTTGGAAAACATTCACAAGGAAAGAAAGCACAGACTGTAACATAAAAAACACATGAATCTTTGAATATCAACTAGCATTCGGCTCTATAATTTTATTCAAAATAGGTTCTCACAAAAACATTAGTCCAAACTTACGAGTTCCAACCCCCAATACCTCAATAAAATTCAAATATATACAAAAATAGTTTCTTCCAAGAACATCAATAACCAAATTAATCTATCAATCATAAGTTCTTGTAACCATATCCCTAATAACTAGGAATAATAATTACATGCTTAGTTTGAAATAACAGATTTCTTGATTATAGAAAAAGCAATAACTGCAAGGCATCACGAATAAACAACTTCCTGAGACTGCAACACCTGTCTTCATGAATGTAGTATGTATTTGGTTTTCCCAAATTTCTCCACGATCTTCCACGGTTCCACATTTGGAGTGTCGTACTCTGTCATCTCTCTTATTGACACCTCCAAATCCACATAAGATTCATAAGACATAGCTGGTAATCCATTTTTAATAATTAAAAACCTGTCCAATATTTCAAAGTCTTCTGTCAACTTTTCCACAATAACCTTTCCTATCAATCCTTTGACTAAATCTTCAAATTTTGAATGATCCATGCGATTCTGTACCAATAAGCTGTGATATTTTTCCTGGGAAAACAACCGTCCTTCGTCATCCCAAAAATAAGGGAGACCATCATCAAATAAATCCTTAAAATTCGTCCTAAAATCCTTGATTTGAGGAGACATTTGATTCTCTTTATCCTGCACGAATTTCATAAGTTGATGTTTATTGATGAAATTATTCACCCATAACACAATTGCTACTATGTCTTTGATCCCAATGTCCTGCAAATTTTGATATGTCAAAGAATTCAATAAATTCATAGCATTATGAGCAGTATTCAAAGGCTTATTTTCCATAGTTTCATTTGCCAATTTCAATCTTTGAGCAGCCAAATTTACCAGGACATTTAAACTAAAAATGGGTCTTTTAACTTTTATTCAAATTCCATGTCATCATTTGTTAGCCAATGAAATTGCTTTAAATTTGAAATACCGTATAGGTATTAAACACTTTTTAATATAAATTTGGGGATAGTTATCATTAAAAAAACTACTTTTTTGTTTGTATTTTCAACATATCTCCCCGTGTTTTTACTCAAATTTTGATCGGGAGAGCTCATTGGATGCAAGTATTTCTTGTTTTTGGGGTAGCAGGGTCCATCAAAATTATGCCGAGTTGGTACTCAATGGATGTGGAATTTAACTCCGCATCCAACGAGCTCTCCCAATCGAAATTTGAGTAAAAACACGGGGAGATATGGCGAAAATACAAATAAAAAAGTAGTTTTTTTTCTTTTATTCCTCCAAAATTAATAAATATTATTTTAGTATTTTAACTATTATTTTATCAATTTTTTGTAGGAGGCCCATTTTGAGTTGAAATTTCCTCTAATGACTTTCATCATCAATAAAATTTAAATAATGCCTGAATTTATTGATTTCTAGAGACAAAGTATCCCAAATCAAATGTTTAGCTCCCTGTAAAGGAGCTCTTCCTGTATTTCTTTCTTTTAATTCATTGAAATTTTTCTATAATTGGATTTTATCATTCCACATTTTATTCTTCTCTTCAATTCTTTTATCCAATTCAGGCTTGATCTTTTCATTCTCATCTTTCAATTCTTTAATTTCCACATATTTCAAGCTCACCTGAGACATAGGAACTAGTAAAGAATCTGTAGAAAATTCATTTAATGGGTTTTCAACATTAATAAGGGGTAAATCAATATCAACGAAAGGTTGATTCATCAGTTCTTCCATAACCTATTTTTCATCATTTTGATCTGTTTTCAACTTTGCAATCTGAGCTATCAATTCGACCTTTTATGTTTCCTACTTGTCTTTCTCCTCCTGCAGCTTTAATAATTTTCCTTTATAATCCATCATTTCCTGGTAGACTTTCTCTTTTTCTTCCTGTAATGCAAACAATTCTGAAGATTGAACATGTTCATCGTTAGGGACTTTAAGCTTCTTTTTCAACACCTGAATGGTATTATCCTTCTCTTCTTAAAGCTTCTTCGTCGCTTGCATATTATTTGGTTTAGTCCCTAGGATTATAATATCTTCCTATAACTTTTTTATTTGAATCAAATTGGCCTTATTTTCAACCTTCTCATGTTTCAATTGAATTTCCATTTTATCTACAAGAGACTCTAAGTTAGTAATTTTCACAATTGCATGTAACAAATCAGAATAAATAACATCTCCGGTTTGTTTGTGGAGCTGTATTTTATCAGGAACACTGATTTTGTCTAGCTTCACCTCCATTTCAGACACTTTCTTATCACTTACCACAGCAAATTTTAGGGTATTCCTCTCTCCATCTCGAGTAGAAATCAATGAATTTTTTTATTGATTAATTTCCTAACTTGAGGAAGCAGATTCTTAGTTTCCTCCATTGACTGCATTTCTTTATCAGCATAACTCGACATTAACTCTGTCTTGGATTTGTAACGAGAAATGGACTCTGTTTTACTTTCATCTCCAAAAGAATACTGATGCATTTGCACAGACTTTTTCTAAAACATGACCATCTTCTTTAAATCTTCTGAAAATATTTATTTTGAAATAGTTAGCTCATCCTGAGGATGCATTTTGATCTTTTTATTAGAAATCTCCTCATCTACATCCATGCCATCTGCTTCAGAAAGAGTCCTTTTATTCATAACACTGGAATTAGCATACGCTTGAACTGATACAGCCAATCTGTCCCTCTTATCTTCATTAGCTTCTGTATTTTCTTCAAAATTAGACAGATTTGCTATTTTGTCTAATCCCTCAACAATTTGATGATCAAATGGCTTGTTTTTGTTCAGTTGCTTCCTCAGAGAAATAATATGGTGTGGGTCATAATTCACTTTTTCCTCTTTTTGAAAATCCATAACTTCTAATAATTTCTCAATTACTAACATAGAGCTTTTATTATTAAAAATTAAAGGACCGACTTTGAGAGGGAATTTAACATTAGAAGATTTTTTAAATGCTCTGAAATGTTCCTCTTCTGCATATAACCTTTGTCTCATGAACTCTAATGCGAATATTCTTGGCGTCAAGAAAGCGGGTAACCTATATGGTTCTCTAGTGAACCCATACACTCTAAGGATAGTAAATTCTTTATGCAAAAACCAATATCATGTTTTGTCTTTTGAAGAAGAATGTAACATAATTCTCATGTCTTCCAACACCCTTGGTAAGACATCATCGGAAATCATTTTGTATATCTCAACCATAATTGTATTCATGAACTCGAACATGTTGATCTATTTTGAAAGGTCTAGAGAGAACATGGTAGATAAGAACTACAACTCTGAAACATTATAACACAAAAGCATGTTCAACAAATATGACTGGTACCTGAAGAACCTGACTTTAGGAAATTCAACCAATTGGGTATGGATTACTTCAGCTAAATACTCATCAATATTGAAACAACGGACTGAATGGTATTCATGGTCAGTCGAATACTTAATAAAAAACCTAAAATGACTTCATTGACATGTGTATCATCATCCAAACCCAAAACCTGACTAACAATTGAAATGACCAATTGGACTTCATCCTTGAAAATATTGGCATTGTATGGTAGAAATAAACCCTCTAACGATAGACCAACTTTTAGAATATTGGATAAAAACTAACATCTAACTTCAGTTTTGCAATTTTTATACAATTCAATCAGGACTTTCTCACTAAAGGATTCAGGGTTTACAGGAAAACTATCAGGCAGACTCAATATCATGCGAACAGATTTTGCATCAATTCTACAGAGGATTTTTTACGTTGTATGACTCATAATAACTATTTGTACACCACTCGACAAATTCAGGGAAAGGTAGGGTTTGTTTGATAGCAAAGTAATACAAGAAGGAACTACAGACATTTAGGATATCATTTCCCTGTGAATTATACTACCATAAACGTTCTTTTGAGACTGATACACTGCATATTGACAGAATAGGGTCAAACACATTCCTCTCCCTATCAATAACCACTTCTTCTCTCTCATCTAGAACCCTGCACAATATCCCTGAACTCTGCTCCTTCTCCATAATAAAACAACAACAATAAGTCTTCAACAAAGTATCGGTGTTTTAAGGCTTACCTGGTAACTGTTAGATACATAGAAGTGGACTTTCAGAAAAAATATGGCACACTGTCCCTTCTTATTTTCACCGGCATCGTGCAAACAAAATGACTTTACCTAGGTCAACTCACTTTTTATACAATAAATCATTCCGGGACCTCCAACAAGTTGTTTTTCCTTTACCACTTTCCTCAGCGAAACTCACTAAAAGACACCACATGGAAAGCGGTTTGAATTCTGTTACTGCACATCCATTTTAATTATCTCACAAGTTTGTGCTCTGAAGTAGACTATGACCGTTGATAAGACTTCATCTCTTGTTTGAACTGTTGGATCAAATCCGTTCTACACAACCTGCCAGCCTTTCTCCTCCTTTCAACTGTGCATCTTCACATCGCGGATTACCTTATGATCGTTGATTTTATTTTATTTAGCTCTTAGCTATCGATATTGCTATCTTTTTAACCAATTCCACTTCTCTGTCAAAACTTCTTTCTCATACAACTTTTCCCAGTGGATCAATTTGCAACCATAGATCTTTTACCAATTTTTAATATATGCCTTTATCATTTCTTGATCATATCCTTCCTCAATTGTTCAACATAGAGGGTGTTAACACCCCCTTTCATTTTTAATATCTAGATGGCCTAACAATGTTTTATTTCTACCAAGGTTCACCCCGGGCTCAACTGTTTTCTGAAAAAACTTTGGCTTTTTGCATGCCCATATCAGATGCTTACTTGACTAGTCTTCCGATAGAACGAAGGCATAGTCCACTATCTTTCCGATGTATTTATCGGAAGACTTCCGAACTTTGACCCGTTGTACCAGGAGTTGGCTTGTATGCGATCTCAAAGATAGTTGGCTGATGTTCTAGTATTTTAGTGTAAAACAGATTCGATGAATCGGGTGTCCATTCAACTATTTTTTTTCCGCTGTCCGGTGAAGTTGGTATTTTCGTCGTCGGTTTTGTTTTTCGAAATGAACCAAAATATTTAGTTTGTCTGCCATCTAACGTTGTGGAGAGTTAGTGTTGAGTCGATCGAGAGCTTTGTGATGTTCCCACCGATACCGAAGAATTTAGTCTCTCTGATTTTCGATGTAACTTTCCCATTCGATTACCGGGAAAGTAGAGTTGTTCCCATCCGACGTTGCAGATGCTTTCAAGACTATAGGTCCAGCATTTGGTTAAAATATTTTCCTGCTAGTGTTAGTTTTCACTCTCGGTTGAATTTTATAAAGCCATTTTGAGCCTGTGACTTGTCATTATCACCATGGAGCCATCCAGTCCTATGTGCGTAGCTATCAATATCCTCTACGCCGACAGAAGTCATCTCCTATCCACGTCGGCCGCCACTTTGTTGCCAGGTAGGATTCGATCATGAATTCATTTTTTGGGGGTTTTTGTTGTTTTAAATAGCTAGGGTGGATAGGTTTATGTTTTCCACGGGAGGGTAAGGTTTCATGTGATTTTATGGTTTTCCTGTGGTAAAACTTCTTTTATTTAGAGTGCAGCCGGTTTGTTTGGGAGTGCTTTTATTCTGGCTGGTTAATTTTTTGTTTTCCCACTCATCCTCTGTGCAACCATGAGTACACCTGTGATGGTTTTTTGGAAGGTTAGGGAACAATGCAAACGAGTGTTTTGCTGTCTACACCGCCCTGTTCTTGATTGCTCCATTTAAGCCTAGGGTTAGACAGTCATGTCCTCTTTGACAATTGGTTTCCATGGGATATGAGAGGGTCGTGTAACTATAGGAATTTGAGGATTTTTGTTGAAGCAGTAGGCAGTATGAGCCACTCCTCAGTCGAGATGCACATATAGATGTTTTAGGAAGCTGGAAGAGATTAGGATTTGAGCTAGCAGTGTTTTAGCAGGTTTGGGGAGCAGAAGGATTTTGCAAGTTCTCTTTGTTTAGAGTCTCTCACTTAGAAGGGTTGTGGGTGTTAATAATATTTTTCAGTATGCATATATATCAAATGGTAATATTTTTTTGTTTTATTGTTTTCTCACTACACATCTTGCTAGAGATAAATAGACTGAGATCATGTTATATAATGCTTACAGGTAAATTATCAACACAACAATATGCCACAAAAATAGAATAAGAAATCCCAAGCAGCCGAAGAGGAACCGGAAGTGGAGGTGATAACCAGAGTGGAAGTCATTTATGAAGATACTAAAGCTAGTATCAGACTTGAGCCAGAATATCAATAAGGAGAGGTATATAGGATGGTTTCAAGCTAGAGAATTCCAGATACTGTTTTTGAAGATATGCACATATAGGCAAATATTGAGAGGTCAGCCCTTATGAAAGTGGCTACCAGACTTGAGCTTTTCCCATGTTCGGAAGTGATAGGTTGGATTTTGCCTAGGGCAGATGTAACAAGGATGATACTGGAAAAAATCACGAAGTAGGGTTACGCTACATATATCCTAGCTTATGTATATATGGCATATAATTTACCAACAACACAAACTTATCTGACTAAAAGTTGGTTAAATGAGCTTAATTTAGACATGGTGGAAATAGTCAAGAAGATGATGATACTAGGAAAAAACTTTCGTACAAGGCCTTCTGGAGAGTATGAAATATCAAGTCTCCATACTCCATATAGGTTCATTGCTTTGATGCTGAATAGAATTTTTGGAAGAGCTAATGGAAAAATTTTTAAAATGGGTTGGATACCAATTATATATTTTGTTGCTACACAAGGTATAATTTTTAACTAGGAAAGTATAGTATCCAACAGTCTGTTAGCTTGTATAAGCACAGCATTGGGAGGAGTGTCCCAAAAGAAGTCAGAATTTTACATGAGTTCTATTTTGATTGATTGCATTCTGTGCACTCAGTGATTCCCAACCTTAAAGTGCCATTGGGATAAGGACCGAGCTCCAGTGTATGCAACCGATAAGTTATTATGGGCCAACAAATATTATAGCTACTACAAGGATATTTGTGAGAACTTCATCATGCCATCGTACACATTAATATTCTTGGCTGAATGCAGTTGTATGTCAGAAGAATATTTAAAAGTTGTGAAAGAACACTGAAGCTATTATCTTACAGAAGAAGGATTATATTTAAGAATGATGGTGGTTCGAGAGCCCCTTCTCTTCTACCAAAGTATGCCACAGACTATGTAATCCACAAAGAGGCTATGAGATAGTTGTATATTGATGGAGTAGGGAATTTCCTTTTTGAGAAAAACAAAGCAGTCTGTCCTGCAGTTCCCTTTTTTGTAGGAAGTTACAAATTTTCTAGGGTAAAGAATGCAGCAGAGTTTGTCAAAGAATTAGAGTATTTTCACTTCAGTGAAATGAATTTCCATAGGAATGACTCTGAGGGAAAAGTTGTTGATTATTGCACCGAAGCTGGAGTACATTTCGAATATACAAATTTTTGGGATAAGGATGAAGAGACCTTCTGAAATGATAAGAACATGACACCTTTAAGGAAAATATTCAAGCAGAAGATAGATACTGTTGGTGGTAAAGGCAAAGCTACTGAGAAACGGAAAAGGAAAGAAGAAGAAGAAGCAAAAAAGAGGCAGGAAGAAGCTAACACTAGATTAGTGTAGGAGGCAGAGAACTGATTGAAAACAGAAGAAGAAGAAAAGAAATGAGTAGCTGAAGAAGTAGCAAAGAATATTGAGGAAGAAAAGAAAAGAAAAGAAGAAGATGAAATATAGAAAAAGTAGGCAGAAAGTGAAGGGTTCGGATTAGAAGACGTCGAAAAGGAAAAACAACCAGCAGAAAAGGCAAGTGAAGGATTAAGAGAAGAGACCCAAGAAGAACAAGACCCTATTAATCAAGGATAGGTTCAATTTGATATTGATCCATTAGAGCCTATTGTTCCTTCTAGTTGTGTAGTAGGATAAGGTTCAGTGTCAATTTCTGGAGTTGAGTTAATTTCTTTCATGCCCACTGAAGGGGAGGAGGTACCAAATTTTAACACTATCTTTTACAACAAGTAAAAAAAGAGAATTGTCAAAAGAACCAAGAAGAAAGTGGACACTGGGGGTAAGACAGGAGTGATGGTGACTGATAATACAATGGTTCACGGTACACACAAATATCCATGATTAATAGCGAGGGATGGGGTAGCTCTAACCCTAGCCATGGAGGATAATGTGGACATAATCATGAGAGACCTAGAACAATCTCAAAAAAGGGTCACACAGTTGAAAGAGACTTTGAAGAAAGAAAGGAGTGAAAGTAAAAGTTTGAAAAGGAAGTATGAGGATATGATCGATGAAGTTAAGGTATTAAAGGAAGAGTTTCAGAATCTACAAGCTAATAAAGATGCTTTGGTAATATCTACAAGTAATATAGAAAAAGAAAACCAAGCCACCTTGGCAGAGTTTGAGAAATTGCAGCAAAGATATCAGATGTTGGAAGCTGAAAGAGATAATCTTAGGCTATCAGTTGAAGAGTTGAATAATGGAAAGAGAGAGTTAGAAGGTAAAGTGACATATCTGGAAGTACAAAATACCACAACAGAAGGGAAAGCTAAGCTGTATGAAAGTCAAATAGTATTCTTGGAGGAAAAAAGGAATTCACTAGAAGCTTCACTGAAGATGTATATGGAGCATAAAGCTGATGTTGAAGCTTTAAAGAGGCATTCTCTTATGCTCTGAAAGAAGATTCATCAAATGCATTTGCAGAACGGGGACATCACTTAGTGAACCTCTCACATAGCACGTGCGATCGTGGGATATTAAAGAATACCCTTAATTTTTAGAGATGTTGACCCAAACTCTTTTTGTTGAAACCCCCTCCCAATACTTAAAACCTCCTCCCCACCCCTTTTTATACCTCAATACTTATAAACCACCCTACCCACCCCCACCTTAAACCTCTCTTCCCCCCCAATACCTGCAATATATTGGTTCAATTTTTGATAATTTTAAAACCCACAATATGAACTAACGTGATAGGATATTGGTCAACAAGTGAAGATCCCATGATTTGCAGATGGTGAAAGAAATATTTAAAGTTCAACAAATAGACATCAGATTAGAGGAAATTGTAAATACAGCTTCTTATTTTTTGGATAGGACACAGGATATCTTAGAAACTCTACAGGGAAGGATGACATGGGTAGAAACAAATAAGGAATCTCTCGTTGATACACCTGTCAAAGACCTGGAAATGATAAAGCTGGAATACGAGCTGATCAAGTTTTCTAGCAAAGCACCAAAAGAACTAAAAAATACAATGAAGAAAACAAAGAATAACTATGTTGAATTCTATAGGAGAGTGCTCCTAACTTATAATCGATGTCAGACATCCGCTGCAAAGAGACTAGAAGTGCTGCCAGAGCATGAAATGTTTTTGAAACAAACACAAGAAAGATGCAACGAATATGAACAGGCCATTCAAAAAGTCAAGGAGTTAGATGAAAAGGTACTCAAAACTGAAATAGCACATGCTAACGTGAGTATCCACTTGTTGGACTACCAGCTACGCTTGATTCTTGGCAGGGTATCGAGTGTAAAAGCACACGTTGCTCAGCATGAAATTACTATTAGATTTCTCGAACCTTCTGGTTTTGAGAACATAGCACCAGATGCAAATGTATCGAAGAAGTTTATGAACGATAAAGTTGGGCCCTCTTAGTTGGACTGTCTAGCATTTTGATAAATAATGTAATATTTGTATTTATCTGTTTGTTCACAAGCTAGAAGACAAAATTTTGTAGAGGAAAGGTTGGGGAAGCCCAAAAGGAAACGAGGAAAACCCAAGATTTTTTTATTTTTGTATAAATATAGGTAGACTTTATATATCAAAGGACCTTTTTTCAGACTATCTTTGTGCAAGATTATTGTAAGAGGAACTATTTCATCTTATAATAAAGAATTATATTTTTTGGCTAGAGAAAGCAGTGTGGGGTTTCAAATGCTTGACGTGGACTGGTTGGATGTGAATTGTTTCTGTTTCAGCTTGTTTCCATGAACTGTGATATCATTCTAACTTATGAATTCTTTCATGTTATGAATGTGCTCCTGTTTATTTCTGTGAAATTTCCACAATCATATTTGAGTAATGAATGTTTTAATCAACAATGAGTTATCTCTTTGTTTATTTATCTATTGATGTTCATGTATTTAGAAATATTAACAGCTATCTGTAGTGTTCTAAATGCATGTTATACAATACATTACTCAGCATTAATTATAGTATTTCTCCCTAGGGATAGGTTAGTGAGTCTTAGTTATTTTTTTCTTTGTTTATGATTTAGAAGCAAGAGGTAAGAACCTCTGCATCACATTGTGACACTCCTCATTATCTCTATCGACTGCATTTAGTTAGGCACTTGCATATCATACATAAAAATAAAATAAAAAATACACCTAAACGGTGGACCGGGCCGCAACCGGTCAATCATTTTAACCGTTACTCGACCTACGGTAGCCGGACCGTAAACCAGACAGATTCCCCTTACCAAACAATAACAAGCTAATTGGGAACGTTTATTGGGGAGAATCCCTACTATTGTTACCTGCGATTTTCCATGCCTCAATAGTTTTTGTGCTATAAGGAGGGCCACCAGTGCATGGCTGGCCGAGGAAGTCTGCTTTCTCGAGATTACTCTACTGGTGACAGTTCTAAAACCAGTTTGCCTCATAAACCCACTCTTAAAGAAAAGGGAAAGGGATATCTCTATCCCATTGATAACGAAGTGGTTGAATATTTAAGGAGGATTACTAGGGCATATGCAAAAAATATTGGAGGGTTACCTATTATCCTTGTTCTACCTAGAAGAGAGTATCATAAAAAAGGACCGTCCTCAATTGGAAGATCCAATGTTAGTAGAATATCTTGAAGAATTGGTAGAAACAGCCTTACAAGAAGTTGTCCAACCTTTGGATCAGTTGGGGCCAAATTCCCCTCACTGTTCACCTTTTCAAACCCCTGTTTAGTTTCCACCTCGTACTCCTCTCAGAATCATGGCCAATGTGAATGCAAATCAGCCACCTCCATAGCCTGCTTGGAGAGCTAGATCTCCTTTAAACCTAAAACCTCCGTTGCATGATATGCCTCAGAGTTTTGACAAAATTTTACCCAAGTTTGAACCTAGTGAAGGAATTCTTGTGGATGATCACTTGCAGAGTTTTTATCTGGCTTTAGAAGGTCTACAAGCAACAGAACATGAAGATGTAGTTTGTAGATTATTCCCGCATACCCTAAAAGGAAAAGAAGATTCATGGTACTTTTCCATACCAACAAACTCAATCACAAATTGGAATATTTTTAAGAGACTATTTAGAAATAAATACGGAATCTAGAAAACTTATGCAGCTTTAATGAAAGGATTGATTTTCTTAATGAAAGAAAAGAAAGATAGGGTACATAATTTTACTCAGAGGTTTGTTGCATACCTTAATAACTTCAGTGTAGCTGATAAACCATCTGAGCATGCTCTAATTGAGTATTATACCTCAGCCCTCGGGCATGATCTAGCCATGTTTTCCAAGAGATCATTTAGGCCCACTTTGGTAGATACTTATGAAGAAGCTGAGAAGGAAAAGGAAGAATTGGAGAGTATAGAACACTATCCTACACAATCAGATGAAAGAACTTATGGAAACAAAAGCCCCTATTATTAACTAAACCTAAGGATGAACGATCATAGGAGTTAGATGGGATGGTGAAGATGATGTAGAAGTTATCAAACTAGGTGATTGATTTAGAAAAATAAAATGAAACTCATAAACAATACAAACCTTATTATAAAAAAAGAGAAGACAATAGTCAACCTAAACCTCCTCCACACAGCCCTTCAGCAATGAATTTTACCGATGTAGGAATGGATAACTTTTGCACTTTCCATCAACAACCTCATTATGAGAAAAATTTCCCACAGTGGATTAATTCTATGACATTAGTAATGAACCAATTATTGGCTTCCAATTTGACAGAAACTGAGGAGGAGAAAGGGAAAGATCACAAACCTATAGAAACACAAGAGGAAGACACCTTGGTTTTATGGGACTATGGGTCTATGTTCAACATAGAAGATGAAGATATCCCTAACAAAGAAGAAACATCAGAGACAAATGTCACAACAAGAAGTCAGAATCCATTAAAAGAAGATAACTTGATACTTCCAAAGATCAAGAAACTCCAAGAGAACATGAAGAAAATGAAGAGTAATACTTCAACTGTTAACATACCTGAGTTTTTCATTTCAAACCAAAACCCTAAGAAAGTCAATACACCTATAAATCCTACTAAAAATAAAACTGAAAACGTCAAGAATAATCTGAATGAGAATGAAATGGGATATGATATTGTGGAAGACATTAAAAATGCTAAAGCATATATCTTATTGTTTGAAATGTGCAATCTACCTCAACGAAAGGAAATACTTTTAAAAGAACTTGAGACAACCAATAAGGAACCTCCCATTGAAAACCAACCTAAGGAAGAGATTGGTGAAGTGAGTTTAGGAGGAAAGTCTAAGTATAAAACTCCAACTTTTCTTCTAACTTTTGAGATTTTCAATTACAATGTGCATAATTGTTTGGTGGAATCAAGAGCTTCAGTCAATGCCATGCAAATCTCAATTTGCAAGAAAATAAATGGTCAACCTAAACCAACTACTGGCCAAGTTCTTCAATTAGACAAAACAACGATGAAAGTAATAGGAGAAATGGAAGATGTTCTGATATGTTTATCCGCGAATGAGAGGGTATGTCAGTACATAGATATTGTCGTAGCAGATATTCCAAATGGTTATGGTTTGGTTTTGAGCTGGGATTGGTCAGCGACGTTAGAAGGATATTTTTCATCAGATTGGTCACATTTTTTGTTGCCTTTTAAAGGATGTCAAAATCAGATAAAGGTGTTAAGAGAGCCTCAAATGAAGTATAATGTGACTCAGTTAGAGGGAAAAAATGAACTAGTAAACTCTATGTTGGGAAATTATTTTCTTGAACTCGAAACAGGAAATTACCAAGCTGAAGAAGCTAGCAGTATACCTGATATCCAGCATGATCTCCTTCAATTTTCATGGGCTGATGATTTTGATTGTAACATAGTACATTTAGTTTCAAATGTAGTTAGCAATTCAAATTCAGTAGGAGTAGAAAGTTTTTGGATTCTTTACTTTGATGGTTCTAAACCATTGGAAGGATCAGGAGCTGGCTATGTCCTGATTGATCTAGAAAAAAAAAACATTTTCTTTCATGTAGATTAGAATTTGAATTCACAAATAACACAACTGAATACGAAGCATTAGTTCAGGGACTTAAAAAAGCGATATAATTAAAAGTAAAAAATATGAAAAGTATATGGAGATTCTAAAATCATTGTTAAACAAATTCATACCAAAATTAAATGCATATCACTGCATTTGAAGTCTTACCAAAATGAGGTCTGAGATTTATTGATAAATTTTCATGCATTAAATATTTCTTCGATTCCTAGAGAAAAAAATGCAGCAGCTGACTTGTTAGCTGCATCAACTGCAAGGTTGGTACCTACGAATAATAGATGTTCAATTGAATTGCTTTATAGGCCTTATATTCTAGATAACATCACTAATATGAGGGTGTTTGATGATGATCAGCAAATATTTGAATTCTTAACAAATAATGATACATTTAAAGGAGCCATAATAAATGACAAAGAAAATCAAGCAGAATTATAGTACGGAAATTTCATTCCAAAAGGAGTTAGCACTTTGGAACAGATGTTTGATTTAGACAACAAGTTCAGAAAGCCAGCGAATGTCAAGACTTATAGCTCGTCTTTACAATTCGAGCTGATAAATCTAGGGACAGAAGCTGGATCCAATTATGTGAATTTGGAGAAGTGTTGTTCACATGGTGAGAGGACTAAATTCATCAGCTTGTTCAGACAATGTAAGGATGTATTTGTTTGGACTTACAAAGACCTAAAGACATATGACACTAAAATTATACAACATGTGATTCCAATCAAGGTTGGATTCAAGCCTTATCAGCAGCCTCTAAGAAAAATGCATCCAAAGCTAGAACCCCTAATTCAAAGTGAAGTGAAAAATATGCTAGATGCTAAAATCATATTTAAAGTCAGACATTTAGAATGGGTCTCTAATTTGGTACCAGTGCGAAAAAAGTCTAGAGAGATCAAACTTTGCATAGATTTCAAAAATCTTAATCATGCATAAGATAAAGATAATTATCCTGTCCCACCCATCGAATAAATACTACAAAAGGTCTTAGGTTCTGAACTGTTCTCTCTATTAGATGGATTCTCCTGTTATAATCAAGTATTAGTAGCAGAAGAGGATAGTATAAAGACCACTTTCAGAACCAAGTGGGGCACTTTTGTGTATAGGAGAATGCCTTTTGGACTTATCAATGCAGGAGCAACTTTCTAGAGGGATATGGATATAGATTTCCACAGTATGATTGGCCATAGTGTTGTGGTCTATCTAGATGATGTTACAATATTTTCAAAGAAGAGAGAAGAGCATGCATTTCATTTGAAACAGGTTTTTGAGCGCTGTAGGAAATATGGCATTTCTTTAAATCCTAAGAAATGTGTGTTTGTGGTCATAGAAGGAAAGCTACTGGGTCATGTCATTTCTAAAAAATGGATCTGCATAGACCTGGAGAGGATTAGAGCCATAGAACAGATCCCTTTACCCCATAATAAAAAGGGTCTGCAATATTTTATGGGGACAATAAATTTTGTGTGAAGGTTTGTGCCAGACTTTGCTCAAATCGTCAAACCTTTGCAGCAAATGGTTAAGAAGAATGTGCAGTTCAAATGGACTAATTCAGAGAAGAATGCATTCAACAAAGATCGAGACATCTATTGTTCATGCACCATCACTCAAAAGTCCAAATTTTGAAAAGGATTTTATGTTGTACACTTTCTCTTTCGATGATTCATTAGCAGTTGTGCTTACATAGAAATAATATGGGGGAGATGAGTACCCCATATCATTTATGAGCACTAGTCTGCAAGGGGCTCAATTGAACTATCCTGCGGTTGATAAACAAGCTTATGTAGTTTTTAAGGCGGTAAAGAAATTCAGGCCATACGTACTTAATCACACTAAATTAATATTCCCACACCCAGCAGTACGATCCCTTTTTGTACAGAAAGAATTGGGAAAAAGAAGAGGTAACTGGGTGACTGCTTTGCAAGAATACGATCTTGAATTCAAACCAGCAACCATAGTTAAAGGACAAGGACTTTGTAAAATAATAGCTGAAAGTAAAAACAATGAAGATCACAGTTGGGATAATGAAGTTGAATTACACATGGTGGATGTATGTCCTCTATTCATAGCTCCAGACTCCTGGTATTGGGGTCTAGTTCATTATCTTCAAGGTGGATATTTTCTGGAGCATTGGAGTCCCAAGCAAAGAAGAGCATTACATCTAAAATCAATCTTATATCAAATTATTGATGGAGTGTTGTTTAGAAATAACTACGAGTGAGTATTTCTCAGATGCTTGGAACAAGAAGATGTAAAGAAGGTTGTAGCAGAATTACATGATGGACCTACTGGAGGTCACTTTTCAGGGGACACAACAACACATAAGATTCTCAGAGCTGGATATTATTGGACAACATTGTTTAGAGATGCTCATGCTCATGTTAGAAAATGTGACACTTGCCAAAGGTGCATTGGAAGACAAGCTAAAATAGCAGGACCATTGAAACCAGTGATCATCTCAGAACCATTTGAACAATGGGAAATCAACATTATCAGAGAAATCAATCCAAATTCCTCATTGTTTCATAAGTATATTCTGACAGCAACTGATTATTTCACCAGATGGGTAGAGGCCATTCCGTTACAAAAAGTAAACGAGGATGCAGTTATGGATTTCTTGCGGAACCACATTATGACCACATTTGGGGTTCCAATTTCCCTGGTTTTTTATAATGCTTCTTATTTTTCATCTATTAAATTGACTGCATTTTCTAATGAGAGTGGAATTAAGCTACACTATTCTGCAAACTACTACCCACAAGGAAATGGTTTGGCAGAATCCACAAATAAAAATCTAATCAGAATTTTAAAGAAAACAGTGATAGAAAATCAAAGGAGCTGGCATCTAGCTTTACCTAATTCCCTTTGAGTTGATAGAGTCACACCCAAGAATTCCTTAGGTGTTTCACCCTCTACTCTTGTTTATGGGAAATAAGCTATCCTCCCTCCTAATATTCTATTGCCATCTTCCAGACTAACCCAATATTCTAGGGGTACAAATAATGAAATTCTGCAAATCTGAATCTATAATCTGCTGAAGTCAGAAGAGTCTAGCTCCAATGCCCGGGTTAGGTTTAAGGATCAACAAGAAATGGTGAATCGTTGGTTCAACAAACACAAAGCTGGGAACAAGGAATTTGAAGTAGGTGATCTGGTTCTTAAGTGGGATCACCCACATGATGAGAAGGGAAAGCGCACTAGGTTTCAACAACTAAGGATAGGCCCTTTTCATATTGCAGCAAAGATAGGCCCCTCGACTTACAAACTACAATAATTACAAGGGTGGGAGAAGAACTTACGAGTAAATGGTTTAGTTCTCAAGCCTTATTTTTCTTGATGGTTTTTTATTTTGTTCCCTTGTACATAAATAAGTGGTCTGATTTGTTTGTTTACTTTAGATTAGTTTTAGTTGTTTGCTTTTACTTGCTTAGAGTTTTGATTTCTGGTAGAGTTTGGTTTGTTTATGTTTCAATAAATCAACATGAATTTTGGTTTTTTGGAGTTCATCAGAGTTCTGGATAAACTGAAATATTTGATCAAAGACTGCCTACTATTTATGCATACAATGTTTAAAGATTCTTCAAGACTAGCAGATTTTCTAAATGGATTATGAACACATTTGAAGTTCTGCTTAATCCCTATAAAATAATTCAGGATAGAAAAGTCTAGAGTACTATTTTGAGGCCCCATTCATCTCACATTAAAATCTATCCTAGGGGGTAACAGCAAAAGACCCATGGAAAGGAAGCAAGCTAAACAGTGTATTATATTTAAATGATTTCATGCCATAAATTGAAAGCCAAAAGGATAATAAGAGTCAAAATATCCTAAAAAGAAATATGTATCAAAAACACATATTGAACCACATTAGTATGAGTGAGATTGCCAAAGTTCTTCTCCGTCCGTGAGTTAAAATTGAAATATCTCTCACACAAAAGGACACTATGGATAGAGGATCCTGAATTAAAATTCAGAAAGAAAGCAATCAGGAGGACTCAAAAGGACTAAAGTCCAGAAGCACCAAAAAAGTGCAAATTGGCATGGGAATGAGGAACAAATGGATATATTTGTTTACCATATGTTATGATCCTATGGTGTCTAAATTGGAAGCCACCCAGAGGTAGAGGTAAAATAAAACTCATATCTTCAGCCTCAGAAGAGTTATCTAAACTTTGAAATCCTACAGTTCCCTTTCTTAAACTTGGGCTATCATCAATGACTAAAGTTCATAAATCTTGCATTTTTGGAATCCAAATATCTTGAAGAAACCTAATAAAATGATATCACCAAAATAGTCTGTTGTATCAAAGAATAAGTTGTTCAGAGATCTGTGTCTGCTAGGTAGTCGCCAATTGTTGCAACTACAACTATTTCCCCGAAAAAAATTATTTTTAGGGTTCCCCCTTTTATTTTTAATATCTATATGGCCTAAGAATGTTTTATTTCTACCAAGGTTCACCCTGGGCTCAACTTTTTTCTAAAAAAACTTAGTATTTTTGCATGCCCATATTGGATGCTTAGTTGACGAGTCTTCTGATTCAACGGAGGCATAGTCCACTATCTTTCCAATGTATTTATCAAAAGCCTTCTGAAGTTTGACCCATTGTATCGAGAGTTAGATTATATGCGATATCGAAGATAGTTGGCCGATGTTCCGGAGTTTTAGTGTAAAACAGATCCAATGAATTGGTTGTCCATTCAACTATTTTTTTTCTGTTGTCCGGTGAAGTTTGCATTTTCGCCATCGGTTTTGTATTTCAGATTGAACCAAAATATTTACCTTGTACGCCATCCGATTTGCAGAGAGTTAGTGTTGAGTCAATACAGAGCTTCGTGATGTTCCCACCGATACCGAAGAAGTTAGTCTCTTTGATTTCCGATGTAACTTTCCCATCCAATTACAGGGTAAGTAGAGCTATTCTCTCCGACGTTGTGGATGCTTTCAATACTATAGGTCCAGCGTTTGGTTAAAATATTTTCCTGCTAGAGTTAGTTTTCACTCCCGATCGAAGTTTATAAAGCCGTTTTGAGCCCGTGACTTGTCATTCTCACTGTGGAGCCATCCAGTCCTGCGCGCACAACTGTTAATCTCCTCTATGCCCGCGAAAGTCATCTCCTCTCCAAGTTGCCCGCCACTTCATTGCTAGGTAGGATTCACTCATGAATTCTTCTTTTTTTGGGGTTTTTGTTGTTTTAAACAGCCATGGTGGATAGCTTTAGGTTTTCCGTGGGAGGGTAAGGTTTTATGCATTTTTAAGGTTTTCTTGCGGTGAAACTTCTTTTATTTAGAGTGTAGCCGGTTTGTTTGGGAGCATTTTTATTCTGGCCTGTTAATTTTTTGTTTTCCCACTCAGCCTCTGTGCAGCCATGAGTACGCCTATGATGGTTTCATGGAAGGTTAGGGCACAGTGTAGAAAATCATTTCGCTATCTGCGCCGCCTTCTTCTTGATTGCTCTGTTTTAAGCCTAGGGTTCGACAATTGTGTCCTTTTTGATAGTAGGTTTCCATGGGATACGAGAGGGTCGTGTAACTATAGGGGTTTGAGGATTTTTGTTGAAGTAGCAGGCGCTATGAGCCATTCCTCAGTCAAGATGCACATATAGATTTTTTAGGAAGCTGGAAGAGATTAGGGTTTGAGCTAGCAGATTTTTAGCAGGTTTGGGGAGCAGAAGGATTTTGCAGGTTCTCCTTGTTTAGAGTCTCTCACTTAGAAGGGTTGTGGGTGTTAATAATATTTTTCAGTATGCATATTGATCAAATGGTAATATTTGGTTGTTTTATTGTTTTCTCACTACACCGCTTGCTAGAGATAAATAGACCAAGATCATGTTGTATAATGGTTACAGGTAAATTATCAACACATCAATATGCCATGAAAACATAATAAGAAATCCCAAGCAGCTGAAGAGGAACTAGAAGTGGAGGTGATAATCAGAATGGAAGTCATTTATGAAGATACTAAAGTAAGTATCGGAGTTGAGCCAGAATATAAATGGGGAGAGGTATATAGGATGATTTCAAGCCAAAGTGTTCCAGATGCTAGTTTTGAAGATATGCACATATATGCAAATATTGAGAGGTCGTCCCTTATGAAAGTGGCTACCAAACCTGAGCTTTTCCCATGTTCGTAAGTGATAGGTTGGATTCTTCCTAGGGAAAATGTAACAAGGATGATATTGGCCAATACCGCAAAGTAGGGTTATGCTGCATATAGCTCAACTTATGTATCTATGGCATATAATTTACCAACAGCACAAACTTATCTGACTGAAAGTTGGTTAAAGGAGCTGAATTTAAACATGGTGGAAATAGTCAAGAAGATGATGATACCAGGAAAAAACTTCCATACAAGGCCTTCTGGAGAGTATGAAACATCAAGTCTCTGTACTCCATATAGGTTCATTGCTTTGATGCTGAATAGAATTTTTGGAAGAGCTAATGGAAATTTTTTTAAAATGGGTTGGATACCAGTTATCTATTGTGTTTCTACACAAGGTACAATTTTTAACTGGGCAAGTATAGTATCCAACAGTCTGTTAGCTTGTATAAGCGCAACATTGGGAGTAGTGTCCCAAAAGAAGTCAGAATTTTTCATGAGTTCTATTTTGATTGATTGCATTCTGTGCACTCAGCCATTCCCAACCTTAAAGAGACATTGGGATAAGGACCGAGCTCCTGTGTATGCGGCCAATAAGTTATTCTAAGCCCACAAATATTATAGATACTACAAGGATATTTGTGAGAACTTCATCATTCCATTGTACACATTAATCTTCTTGGATGAATGCAATTGTATGTCAGAAGAAACTTTAAAAGTTGTGCAAGAACACGGAAGCTATTATCTGACAGAAGAAGGATTATATTTAAGAATTTATGGTGGTTCGAGAGACCCTTCTCTTCTACCGAAGTATGCCATAGACTATGTAATCCAAAAAGAGGCTATGAGAGAGTTGTACATTGATGGAGTAGGGAATTTCCTTTTTGAGAAAAAGAAAGAAGTCTATCCTGGAGTTCCCTTTTTTGTCGGAAGTTACAAATTTTCTAGGGTAAAGAATGCAGCTGAGTTTGTCAAGGAATTAGAGTATTTTCACTTCGGTGAAATGAATTTCCATAGGAATGACTCTGAGGGAAAAGTTGTTGATTATTGCACCGAAGCTGGAGTACATTTCGAATATACAAATTTCTGGGATAAGGATGAAGAGACCTTCCAAAATGCTAAGAACACAACAGCTTTAAGGAAAAGATTCAAGCAGAAGATAGCTACTGTTGGTGGTAAAGGAAAAGCTGCTGAGAAGCAGAAAAGGCAAGAAGAAGAAGAAGCAAAAAAGAGGAAGGAAGAAGCTAACAGACTAGTGTATGAGGCAAAGAACTGGTTGAAAACATAAGAAGAAGAAAAGAAACAAGCATCTAAAGGAGCAGCAAAGAAGATTGAAGAAGAAAATAAAAGAAAAGAAGAAGATGAAATACAGAAAAAGCAGGTACAAAGTGAATGGTTCATATTAGAAGATGTCCAAAAGGAAAGACAGCCAGCAGAAAAGGTAGGTGAAGGATTGAGAGAAGAGACCTAAGAAGAACAAGACCCTATTGATCAAGGACGGGTTCAGTTTGATATTGATCCATTAGAGCCTGTTATTCCTTCTAGTAGTGCAGTAGGAGAAGGTTCAGTGTCGATTTCTGGAGTTGAGTTAATTCCTTTCATGCCCACTAAAGGGGAGGAGGTGTCAGATTTTAGCACTATCTTTTATGACAAGGAAAAAAAGAGAATTGTAAAAAGAACTGAGAAGAAAGTGGACACGGGGGGTAAGTCAGGACTGATGGTGACTGATAAGACACTGGTTCATGGTACACACAAAGATCCACGATTAATAGTGAGGGCTAGTGTAGCTCTAACCCTAGACACGGAGGATAATGTGGACAAAAACATGACAGACCTAGAACAGTCTCAGAAAAGGGTCACACAGTTGAAAGAGACTTTGAAGAAAGAAAGGAGTGAAAGTCAGAGATTGAAAAGGAAGTATGAGGATATGATCGATGAATTTAAGGTATCAAAGGCATAGTGTCAGACTCTACAGGCCGATAAATATGCTTTGGTAATATCTACAAGTAATATAGAAAAACAAAACCAAGCCACCATGGAAAAGTTTGAGAAATTGCAACAAAGATATTAGATGTTGGAAGTTGAAAGAGATAATATTAGGCTATCAGTTGGAGAGTTGACTAAGGGAAAGAGAGAGTTAGAAGGTAAAGTGACAGAGCTAGAAGTACAAAAGACCACAGCAGAAGGCAAAGCTAAGATGTATGAAAGTCAGATAGTAGCCTTAGAGGAACAAAGGAATTCACTAGAAGCTTCACTGAAGACGGTTATGGAGCAGAAAGATGATGTTGAACCTTTAAAGAGGCATGCACTTACACTCCGAAAGAAGATTCATCAAATGCAGGTGCAGATGGTGGAAGAAAGATTTAAAGTTCAATAGATAGACATCAGATTAGAGGAAATTGTAAATACAGCTTTTTATTTTTTGGATAGGACATAGGATATCTTAGAAACTCTATAGGGAAGGATGACATGGGTAGAAACAAATAAGGAATCTCCCATAGATACACCTATCAAAGATCTGGAAATGATAAAGCTGGAATACAAGCTGATCGAGTTTGCTAGCAAAGTAGCAGAAGAACTAAAAAAGACAGTGAAGAAAACAAATAATTCATGTGCTAAATTATGTAGGAGAGTGCTCCTAACTTATAATCGGTGTTATACCTCTACTGCAAAGAGACTAGAAGGGCTTCTAGAGCATGAAATGTTTTTGAAACAATTACAAGAACAATGCAATGAAGATGAACATGCCATTCAACAAGTCAAGGAGTTAGATGAAAAGGTACTCAAAACTTAAATAGCACATGTAGTTGTGAGTATCCACTTGCTGGAAGACCAGCTACGCTTGATTCCCGCCAAAGTAGTGGTTGTAAAAGCCCAGGATTCTCAGCAAGAAATTACTATCAGATTTCTCGAACCTTCTGGTTTTGAGAACATAGTAGCAGATGCAAATGTATGGAAGAAGTTTATGAACGAGAAAGCTGGTCCCTCTTAGTTGGACTGTCTAGAATTTTGATAAATAATGTAATATTTTGTATTTATATTTTTGTTCACAAGCTAGAAGACAAAATTTTGTAGAGGAAAGGTTGGGGAAGCCTAAGAGTTTTTGCTTTTTGTATAAATATAGGTAGAATTTATGTATCAAAGGACCTTTTTTTAGACTATCTTTGTGTAATATTATTGTAAGAAGAACTATTTCATCTTATAATAAAGAATGATATTTTTTGGCTGGAGAAAGCACTGTGGGGTTTCAAATGCTTGACGTGGACTGGTTGGATGTGAACTATTTCTATTTCAGCTTGTTTCCATGAACTGTGAGATTGTTCTAACTTATGAATTATTTCATGTTATGAATGTGCTCCTGTTTATTTCTGTGAAATTTCCACAATCATATTTGAGTAATGAATGTTTTAATCAACAATGAGCTATCTCTTTGTTTATCTGTCTATTGATGTTCATGTATTAAGAAATATTAACAACTATCTGTAGTGTTCTACATGCATGTTATACAATACATTACTCAACATTAATTACAGTATTTCTCCCTAGGGATAGGTTAGTGAGTCTTAGTTAGTTTTTTCTTTGTTTATGATTTAGAAGCGAGAGAGGTAAGACGAGAGGTAAGAACCTACGCATCGCATTGTGACACTCCTCGTTATCTCTATCGACTGCATTTAGTTAGGCACTTTCATATCATACATAAATATAAAACTAAAGAATACACCTAAACGGTGGATCGGGCTGCAACCGATAAAGAATTTTAACCATTACTCGACCTACGATAGCCGGACTGTAAACCAGACGGATTCCCCATACCAAACAATAACAAGCTAATTGGGAACGTTTATTGGGGAGAATCCTTACTGTTGTTACCTGCGATTTTCCAGGCCTCAACAGTAGCGTAATAAGAATCCAACATAAATAAGAAGTATCAAAAGAATCATTGAAGCAAATAAATGACATAAGACACAAGAACATCGGTATATAAAGGAACGAAAATAAACATCATTGCAATTAGAAAACCAAGTAATAACATACAAGAAGAAAAATAGAACATGAAGATAGATATTGTTTCCTATTAAGTTTTTACAATTCCAAAGCTAAGAATAGATGTCCCTTAGATCTTAGCACTGTTATTGACCCAAAATTGTTTTTGTTTTATTTACAAATTTTACAGACATTACAAAAAATAAGAAATTTAATTTTTTTATGTAAAATTTATTTTATGAACATGCTCATTTCCTCTCCCTCGTTAGATAATCTCGAACAATATATAAAATCAATGTTTATAAAATATGGACTTTATATCATTCCTAATGAAAAACACCCAAGCACATACCATCTGCTCAAATTTTTGATCTAGTGTGTCCCTTTTTCTTCGCGAAACACGCCACTCACAAAACCAAAAACTCTCATATCTAAATTTTATGTTTCTGAATCATGAAATACAACCCATAGAATGTGTTGGGTATCAAATATATATGACTCTAAAAGACCAAAGAACAAAAACCCCAAAATTGTTTCATGCATACTCACTTCAATATTTACCAATATGCAATTCTGTTAGCTTTGGCATAATTTAACTTATCAAGAAATGACAAAAACATTCTATTTGGGGACACTCACCAAGGTCAAAGTTGACATTGAATTATGTGGAACGATCTCTATTAATTTATAAGTTGGACACAATGGTTATTAATTTCATGCGGATGTAATTTCTTTACTCTCTGGGGCCATCCTTAACAAACATGTACGTTCAAGCTTTCCAACGGACCAACATCGAAGTCAATGGTTAACTTTGTTGTTGGTTCGTTGGATGGCTTGAACGTACATGTTTTTTAAGCTCAGGTCTCCATATGTGGATGCAATACCATGTATTTATTCATGACTGGGTATATCCACTTATATTTAAAAAAATACTCTTATCTCATATATCATGATATGATCTAGAACTATAATTTCTGCAAAGTTTCATACACAAAATTTAGGTCCAATCACATACTTGTTGCACACAAAATACATTGTTTTTGTTAGCCAAACATTGTACATGGAATTCAAAATAGTTCTTGCTTCTGTTATCCTGATTTACAATGTTTTGGGAACTTCTATGGCCCTAGCTCTCTATTTCTATTACCCATATTAAACACACTTGTGTGTTCTATTTCTAGGAGTTTGTTAGCCTGATTTACAATGTTTTTGGAACTTCTATGGCCCTAGCTCTCTATTTATATTACCCATATTAAACACACTTGTGTTCTATTTCTAGGAGTTCCTTATTATCTCCTGCCTCTTCCCCGTGTTTTTAGTACTTTTTTTTTGACTTATCATCTTCCATCGTACGTGCAAGGGTTCTGCTTCTTTCATTACTTCAAATTCATTGGCACATCTAGAGAAATTTCTAGCACCACTGATCATCTTGGAGTTGCACGCATTAACTTTGTAATTTGGTTTTAATTTTTTTTAAATAAGAAAGGCCTACTTAATTGTAAACATAAGATATAAACTACTAGGAAGGTCGAAGCCAAGGAAATAACAAAGATTCTCTTACATAACTTCTACCCTTTAGTTTTCATAGTTATATAGTCTAGGGGTTTTACATGTTTCTTCTAGCCATTGGGGAAGAAAAAAAATAGTGGTTAATATTGTCCCAATCCCATTTTGAACAATATTTAGATTTCTCTCCAAAGCATATGTTGGCACATTGAATGTTTCTTGACATACTTGCGATATGTCTGAAGAACCTTCTGATGTTCCTTGTGAAAGGTTTATATTTTCTCATTCCTGCCATCAATGTATGTCTAATTTACTTTCTGGCAGCTTGTGACTACACAAATTTAACCTCAATATTTTCAGTATGTGATGCAAGGCTAGCCAGCCCTACTACAAATCTTTATAATCCCTTCAAGCATCACCTCATATGTTTTACCTTTGCATCTTTAGTACAAATATTTATTCTATTTAAATATTTGTCTGTGAATACACTTGGTCTCTTATTCCCTTCTAAAATTATGATTTCCAACCCACTTCTTCATTTCCATCATATACAAAAACCATTAATCTATATCTCCGAATGTATTTTTCCTTCTAATACCTCTCTATAAAAACATGAAACATTGAACCATTATAGTGAGTTAGTGTAAGCCCTTAGGACCGAGCTTTTGAACTTAGCTCTAATACCCCTTGTAATATACCCGATTTTTTGGGCATTATATTTATAACATGGGATAAAAAAATATTATTTCTCTTAATCATTTTCCATCCAAGGAATGTGTTAATGTTATATTAATTTATCATGATGATTTAATATAGACTATTCCATAATAAAAATGCACACAATCCATGCCCGTCTTATATATTAAATTTGCTCAATGTTAGTAACATCTTATCTACATAGTATAAAAATATGTAATAGCTACACCATGAACAACAATTTAGCTGAACACGAGATAAACACATCTTCTTGTGAGGAGACAATGATCAAAATATTAGCATTGAAAGGTTACTTATCTGAATAGAGGAGACAAGGTGACTAAGGACTTGACTTCGACATTCCACCCAAGAAATCCGGTGACATTAGAGAAAATTTGGGGTCTAAAATGAGCATTATAAGAAAATGAGTCAACCATAATTTCTTTATGAGTTGAAATTCAAGAAACAATAGAATTACAATAAAATAAGTCAACCATAATGGTTGACTTGACATATTTGTCATAAAAAACTATTTTTTTATCTGTATTTTCAACATACATCCCCATTTTTTTTACTTAAATTTTGAATAGGAGCACTCGTTAGATGTGGAATTAAATTTTGCATCCAACGACCACCCACACTGTATACTTTTGAAGGACCTCGCTGCTCCAAAAGCAAGAAATGACTGAAAAACCGTCAAGTGTTTTTATCTCTTCCTCCAAAATTAATTAATATTATTCTATTATTTTATTATTTTCCTTAGTAGGCCCATTTTACACCTCAAATTTCATCTAATACTCTATCTGACATGCATTTCATCCGCCGAGAGGCCACCCCTGAGCTGAGTAGGAATCCACTAGGAAAAGTGAGAAGGTTAACAAATCCTTTAATTGGAAAATATAAAGAGGACTTCTAAGCTCCCAAAAGCTCTCTCCCTCCCAGGAACTTGTGTGCCCAAAAAGTTCCATTATTGACTCTTATATAAACTTTCGTTATGCAAATTTCCATTATTGATCTCAAAAATATTTTTCTTTTAACTTTAGGTAACGCTTTTTAGTTAGCTTAATTTATCCATAGTTAACTTTATATTTAGTTAGCTCTAACTAATTAACAATTTTTATATACATTTTAATATATATCAATAATCTTTAACTTAGCTAACATAACTAGTTAACTTATTCATAACTTTAATTTAGACAATTTATTATCTAAGATAAATGTATTCTTAACTTTAACATAACTTGATTAATTTTAGTTAACTTCTTCAGATTTAAAGAGGCTCCAGGAGCCCTATGAGATCTTGGAAGCAGAAAGGGATGCCTTGGTATTGTAAAATACCATTATTATTGGAGAAAAGAAAGACTTAGAAGGAAAATTTTCAGGGCTGGAAATGCAAAGGGCCACAGCACTATCCTAACATAGTAAATCTAAATTTAACTTTGTGAGTTTATCTTTTTAATCTCAAGATAATCATCTTAATTTAATTTTACTTTTAAGATAATTTATCTTTAATTTTAGCTAACTCAACTAGTTAGATTTAACTTAATCTTTAAGTATTTTAGATTGAGATTTAACTTAATATTTATCTCAACTAATGGTTATCTATCATGAATCATTAGTTACACATTCATCACTTGCTAGTTATCCATGCATTAACTAGGAATTATCCATGTATTAGTTACTGGGCATCCATGGAATTATTTATTTATTTATTCTTTTATTTTTCTTATAAATTTCAAAAGTAAATATATTATTTACTTTGTTTTATATGCGAACTCTTGCATGGTGATTTCCATGAGCACTTAGAATTACTTAATGTAATTATTAAGGTCTTTTGTTGCAATATAATAATAATACTTACATGTGTAATTTATTAGTAATTTAATAGGGAACTTAACTTGTTCCTATATACAAGTTCAATCTTTCCTCTTGGCATCCTTTGTTGAGGCTAAGATATCAATGAATTCTAGTCTAACTTCTTGATTTTACGTATGAGCATTTAAAACTAGTTAGATTTATTATTTTAGTTAGGTCATATTAACTTGTTTCTACCTTACGTCGATTAGTGGTTTCTTCAGTGTCCCCTCCTAGGACTAAATTTTAATCATATTTTATGCGACACTTATAAACTTAAATGTCGTCTTAGTTTATTTTTATTGTTAAGTTCTTGTGGCACCAAGAAGACAGCCTTCATCCACTAAAAACCACTTAATTGATCAACCTATCCCACTAGTGGATTCCATGCTTCTATCATTTTAGTAAACTCAATTCTTAAGTCTCCTAATTCTACAATTCACAATACAACTTGGGAATTCGTATTACTACTTATAAAGTTTTTCCCGTGGAACCTCTACTTGAGATATTTTCCACGAGCTGGTACATAATTTCACTTTTGATTACAAATATAGGGGTGCAAAGGGGGATATTGCATCCTTCCCCTACCCTTAGTCATGTTAAGATTATTAATCCTCCCTTGTCCAATTTGGTCATATGTCTCAATCAGGAGTCATGTCTAAATCGGGAGTCCATCCAGTCTATATTTAGTCACTAGCACCATTGGGTCCACTTGGCCTAATTGGGGCACATGTTCCAGTTACTAAAGTGTGGGGAGCACTAATTAAGGCCTACTGCCACTGATAGCACTTGCATGCATCAGTTTAGGAGCCTCCTAGATCAATTCCTATAGTTTAGGAGCCACTAGGAGTGCCAATACCAACCTTCATCAGTTGAGTTCAGTTAGTGACTAGTCAAGCTGAGTTAGGAGTCAGTTCCATTTAGTTCTAGTCCTCTACATTGATTTAGCGCTAGGTTTGCATGGCTGCAACAAGAGAGGTGCATTTATCACCTACCACAGTCAGTTAGCCTTAGTCAAAATTGAAGTAGACAGTTGAGTTTTGTTTTAGAACTCTGTTGAACTTTGGTAATGGTTTAGGACAAGGTCAGTTAACTATTGAGTCCTCTGACAGTGATTTAGACAAGGTCTTAGTTACCTACAATCAAGTAGAGTCTAATCAATTCAAATTTCCTCATGTGGATTCGAATTGCATGTGGCTATTTAAGCCATTGTACTTCATTCTAATTATTATCTAATTACTCTTTGATTAATGAAAAGCATTCATAGCTGCAATCCATTTTTGCACTGTTTCATTCTTCAATAACTGAGTAAATTGTGTGATCTATCTTGTGAGTTGTGTGTCTGTCCATAGATCTAGATGTGCTCAATTTAATATGGTATCAGAGCCTCGACAGACAATGCACTTCTCCTTCCTAGATCTGCTATTGGATCATTTTTGAGAAAAATTGCTCCTTCCAGCTCTGCAGCAGAAGCATAAGGTTTACCACTTAATACCCTAAGTTAAGGAATTGTTGATCAAGATTGCTTGATCAATTATTTTGGGTGTGATGAAAACCTGAAATGTGCAGGATTTACAACCTTACTTTGTCTTTTTGTGTAATTGCAGGTACAACTTCAAATGGATTCATTAGTTCCTCTTCTCACACTATTCACAAACTATTCAAAATGGAAGAAGAAGATGATTGCATATCTGATGAGATGAGGTCTCTATTGGACTCGATGAAGAGTGCTTTAGTGAAAATGACTAGCTGAATGAATGTGATGCAGCTTTTGGAACAATGACATTGGCTCTTTCTCCTAGATTGCGCTACCTTAGTAGATCTATTGAAGACCCAAAGGAGCTATGGATAAGATTGGACAGAACCTTTGGAAAGATTGATGAGGATCATAATATCACTTTGGAGAGCACATCCAGCACCATAAGATTTACTGATTCAAAATTCTTGACCTCTACTCTCTATGCTAAATTTGTTCAAGATAAAAAAAGAAACAAAGACCTCCTCCAGTGATTTTCCTTTGAATTCTATGCAAAATTTGCCAGTAATTGCTTCTGAAAGTGAAGAGAAATTTGATTTTTCTCCCTCTAATGTTGCTGCTGGTGTGAAAATATGTAATACCTTGGATATTTTGGAAGAAATATCAGATTACCAGAGTGATCCATTCACTCTCCATGATCTATATCTTCCACCAAATTCCTGCAAGATTGCATGTACCAAAATTAAGAATTTTGAAGAAGAATAAAACTGTGCATCTACCGTCTCGGTTTACCATTTATTTGGATCTGATATGAACCTTAATGGATCTGATATGATATTATTTGGATCTTATATGATATTGCTTGGTTTAATATTTAAAATTCATAATCTTTCAGTACTGCTTGTAGTTGTTCTCATCAACGGTGTGAAGAAACAAGTACGACAAGTTTCCTACAAAACTGTTGTTGGGGATTTGATTTGATTTCATAGTTTTGGATCTGTTGTGAACCTATTTAGATCTGATTTAATTTCTGATCTGATATTATTTGGTTCATATTTTAAAATCCAAGAGCTTTCAGTCATGCTTGTAGCTCCTCTCACCAATTCCGGTGTGAAAAATCAAGTACCACAATTTCTCTTCAAAATTGCTACTGGGGATTTGGTATTAGTTTCCTCTTATGAGGTTTCTGATATTTTATTTTTTGAATCATTATATATTTTTGAAGCTATATCAGACTATGGAGCTCAAGCATTTGCTCTCCACAGTCCCAGTGCTTCTCTACCATTGATCACATGCTCATCTCCTCATAGAACTAGTAAAGAGGAAGACATTTTGCATCTACCTGAACACTTGCTCCTAACACTTGGGGCTGATTTTAACACTCATGGTTTTTTGTTCGTGTCTACAACATATCAATTTCTTGAGTGTTCCTCACATGTTTTGAATTCTCAAGAACATTTTCTCACTTATCAGTTGATTTCAGTTGCTCTACATGGGTCCAGTCTTCATCCGACAACTGTCTATATTTCTGATTTAGTTGACATTATCATTCATCTTCCAAAGAGGAAGATTCCTCCAGACATAATCATTCTTCACATGCCAAGCCCCAGGATACCTATGCACAGAAGAACCAGATTGATCCTAATTCTACCTGCTTAATTAGAGGGGGGACTTTTTTCCCATGTGGTTTTTTCCCCAGCTCCTTGTATTGAACAATTACTTTATTTTACTTGATGTAATGGGTGACCTATGGTATTAGTTACCAGGTCCCACATATTGTCCAAGTTAGCATTCATGGGGGGTGTTAGGATTATTAATCCTCCCTTGTCCAATTTGGTCATATGTCTAAATCAAGAGTCATGTCTAAATCGGGAGTCCGTCGAGTCTATCTTTAGTCACTAGCACCATTCGGTCCACTTGGCCTAATTGGGGCACTTGTTCTAGTTAATAAAGAGTGGGGAACAATAATTAAGGCCTACTGCCACTGATTGCACTTGCAGGCATCAGTTTAGGAGCCTCCTAGATCAATTCCTACAATTTAGGAGCCACTGGGAGTGCCAATACCAACCTTCATCAGTTGAGTTTAGTTAGTGACTAGTCAAGCTAAGTTAGGAGTCAGTTACATTCAGTTCTAGTCCTCTACATTCAGTTAGAGCTAGGTTTGCATGGTTTTATGCAGGAGAGGCGCATTTCTCACCTACCACAGTCAGTTAGCCTCAGTTAACACTGAAGTAGACAATTGAGTTGTATTTTAGACCTCTGTTGAACTTCGGTAATGGTTTAGACAAGGTCAGTTAACTATTAAGTCCCTCGACAGTGATTTAGACAAGGTCTTAGTTACCTACAGTCAAGTAGAGTCTAATTAATTTGAATTTTCTTCATGTGGATTTGAATTGCATGTGGCTATTTAAGCCATTGTACTTCATTATAATTATTATCTAATTAGTCTTTGATTAATGAAAAGCATCCACAACTGCAAGCCATTTTTGCACGGTTTCATTCTTCAATAACTAAGTAAATTGTGTGATCTATCTTGTGAGTTGTGTGTTTGTCCACAGATCTATGTGCTCAATTTAATGAATCACCCACATTGTCCCCACCCTCAGGATCTCTCTTTATCTAACTGTCACCCCTTTACTCTATCTACCCCTAATCCCCACCCATCTCTCTCTCCCCGAACCCCTAATCCTACCAACCCCCTCACATGTCTTTTTTCGAGGGTAAATTCAATATTAGTAATATTGCGCTATTGTTTTAATTCTAAAAATTGCATGTGCGCTTTATGAACAAAAATTGTGCATGTGTTTTTTATGACACCAAATTTTCTAGGTAGGAAAATGAAATTTGAATTTAAAATAAATGTGTTCCTTACCACCTAAGCCTATCCTTCTCACATATTTGTGTGGTATGCCTCTTCCTATGTATCTACTTTGGATTTTTCTTCAGGTTAACGAAACCCATGCTATGGAATATGGTAAACCATAGCTAATTGGCATTTCATCCATTTTATCAATATGCATATGTTTTACCACTTGTTATAGTATGCTACACACAATAATGTTTAATGAAATTTTAGAGGTAGATTGCATTTTTTCTACATATTTCAAATATGTATTTATTTATTATAATATTTTTTCTATTTTTCTTGTGTCATTACTCTTTAACTAAAAATATATATTAATAGTGTTTCTTCCATAACTTTTTCATTTATCAAGTATTTTAAAAAAAATTGTATGTTGCACTATAAGAGATTGACCTCTACATGCTATAAAGGAATAATTGCATGCTCATTGCATTCAAACCTTCAAAAGTGGGACCCACTTTTGACGTATTGTTTTCAAGTTTTGGTCACTTAGATAATTAAGAAAAAATACTAAATTTATTTTGGAAAAATAGTGTTGCATTAGTACTATTTATTCTCTATATGTATACCATTTTTTGTAGGTTGATTTAACCTTTTAGGCACTGAAAGGAGGGACCCACAAAGACATATAACTTATCATTTGCCAAAAAAATAATATGTAACTGTTAGAAAAATATCAAATTTAGGATAGTTATGAACATTTTCAATGGATTAAATTTATATATATATAGAAACATGATTCAATTTCTTACACTTCATCTTTTTTACTCAAAGCAAGATTTATTGTGTAAGTATCTCAAAATATCCGTGTAAGTTGAGGGATGCATATTTTTCAATATTCTATTGCATCTAACACATCAAAAGAGACCCTTATCAGCTTGCACCAGCCTTTAAACTATTTGAATTGATAAAGTGCTAATAGTATGAAAATATAATATCTTACTTTACATTCCAATCAAAACCACCTAAGGTTCAAGTAAGGTTGGCATAAACATGCCATGTCTTAAACATGTGACATATTGACAAAAATGTCACTTTGCAAAATATAGATGATATTTAAAATATTATTACTTCGAAGTTAGAGAGAAGCTCTGATGTGATGAAAATTTAGAGGGAAAAAGAAAATTAAAATATTACAAGGAGGTCATCAACCGTAATCTTGAAGATCAAAATTATCTTTTTGTTTTAACTAGCATAAAGAAGAAGATCCACATAGCTAAAATATGAACGAACACCCATTAGTGAAATGGGGAATTGGACCTTCCTAAAATTTAATGGGACAAAAGAATTTGTCATATTTATGAGACTATTACTTTTGAGGATCAAAAACACTTCGTCTTAGATTTCCCTACTTACACCCACATAAGATCTTAGTTTAATTTTTTCTTTACAATACAAACTTTCCCAACCTTCTAACTCATCAAAATTATAGTAATTTAAGAACGGTTCTCTCTAATCTTTTTTAGCACAAAAATAAAACTATAAAGCAAACCAAGTAGTTCTTTACTTTTCATTCTTAGGGTGTGATACGCGAAAATTGACAAAAAAAATGGTTTAAATAGACGCTAACTATCATCATCATCATCATTATAAATAAAAACCTTTATAAAAACAAAAAATAATTAAAAAATATTATCACACAATCATTAAAGTAAATCTAATTAATAGAGAAAACTTATCATAATTTAGTTGTCAGATTAACAATAAAAACAACTAAAACTTACTTAGTATGACTATTAAATTGTTTTCTTATATATAGAAAACAAAATCTTGACAAAAATAAATAAATATTATTCCACACTCATATATACATATTTCTAATTACTTAATCAAATATATAATTTTAATTATTTCTAAATAATAAAATACAATCACTATTTATTATAAATATTAAATAATGACTATACATATTAATATTTAAATTTAAAATTTAAAAAACCATTTATATCTTTATCAATGATCTAAGACTTGTAACGCTATCATTTCCTCTTCCCCCCACACACATATATTCAATTTTCTTTAAATAATATCCATATATTCGTATGAAATAATTTATATATACTTAAAGACAATCCATAACTTTATCTTCTATGAAATCAATTAATGAAATATATGTTGTTAATTAATTCAAGGAAATTATATCTTGTTAGAATTGAATATAAATTGTTTTTTTAATACTTAATATTATATATGTTATAGACATATTATATATAATAGGACATTGTATTATAATTAAGTAAATATAATATATAAATTATTTCAGTGATTTGAAATATGTTATGGAAACGATTTGTTATTAAAAATTAAATATATGATTTTTAATAAATATATTATTAATTAATTATGAGATATTATAATAAGTAAATATTTTAAATTTTTTTTATTTTTATGTTTTTAACTAAATTATATTTTTTCGTTCTATCAAAACCTTCAACACATTGATTGTACACATTTTAACAATTCTACTTTAAATTATTCATTAAATTCTTATAATATAGGAAAATATATTTAAATTAAATCATTATAATTGTAAATATATTACAAAACTATCCTTTAACTTAATAATTATAATTTAGAATATTTATTTTATCTTTAAATACATTAAATATTTTTAAATAACAATAATAGCTATTTACCTATTTTGAATAAATAACACTTATATTATTGCAGGACTCCTTGTTTTACGTTATTTACTGTATGTGCAAGTTAGAAGCTGATGCCTTTCTTGTAAGGCATCCTTGCACGCACGCTCCATTATATGATTGTAATCTCCATTATATTCTTTAAACCGTATATACAAAGCACATTTTATCTTTTATCATATTAAAAGTATAATACTATATTCGAAATGTACACCTGGAAAATAACTCTTTTATAATGGAGATGGGAAACACAATCATAGAAAGTTATTAGTGAGCTAAATCCTCGTNTATATATAAGGGTTAATAGTTAAATCAATTTTAATAAATTGTTTTAAATGAGAATTTACTTTGAGGTTTTTTGTTATAGTTTTATAAGATTATGATTTGATTTAGTTTCATTATGTGAAGTTGTTAGCTCAATTATTTGAAGTAGATAATGTTAGGTTAGTTAATCTAATTTGAGGTGTTTTATAGTTTAAAATGGGAAATATAGTGTAATGTATACATGATGTTCCCATTAAAAATATATATATATAAATATAAATTATACAACATTAAAAATATATATATAATAATTTTATCTTAAACTTCAAAATATATCTTAATTTTTTACAAATAAAAAAATATTTAATATCTCAATATAAAATTTTAGTCTAGAGCTAAATCAATTGAGAAAACTCCTTAAAAGCCATCATATTCATTGAAACATTTACCTATCTTCTTATAATTCTCTAAATAACTAAAACATAAAAACATAAAAAAACAACCAAATAAAAACATAAATAAGACATTTAACAACTTTCTTAAAAACAAAATAATCTCTCTCCAAAAGGAATGTAACCATTAAATCTTTATATAAATCCAAGATCTCAATTTGTGAAATGTGTGAGTAATCAATAATATTAAAATATTAATAGAACGAATAAAGCAAAACAAGAAAAGCATGTTTACTTTTTTTTTCTAAACCAAGCCAATTTAAAATTTTGAATTTTTTAATCAATATTTATAAAATTAATTTACCAAATTCAAAAATTATTTCCACAAAGTTAACGAATTAAATAACCTGGACTTTTATTTTTAAATTCAAAAAATATATATCAGTAAGTGTTCCCATTATAATGTTAATATTCCATATCCTACTTATGCTTTAACAAGATAGCATATCCGTTAGAATAATGTTGGATGCTCAATACTGATTCGTCCACTTTTATAATTTTGCATTTGGAATGAATTCTCTCATAAAAACTAAAGTAATATACACTAACACGATATAGATTCTCAGTTTTTTATCATGTGATTTCACTTAGTGTGTTTTTTTTCCCGAGGTTGTTCAAGTAATATTATAGATTTAATATAAAAATAAAAATAACAATCATGAATTTTAAAATAGATATGATTTGGTAAGTACATTGGCATATAAAATATATTTGACAAGGTCGCCACTTAGATTTTTAAAACATGTACAACCATACACAACATTTTTTTAAGACTATAGTATCCTGAAATCCACTCAATTTTATTATCATCAAGGAATATCACATTATAGTCGAGGCCTTGAAATGCTATCATACTCAGCACCACTTAAGTCAAGTCATTATTTATTTAATTAATGTTGGTAGTACATAGTGTACCTATAGCGGTGAACATTTGTTTGTATTCATTAGGCTTAGGAAAGTTCCAAATTTATGTACCATGTTTTGTGAATTTGTTCCCCATCAATATCTTTATGTTGATTTTTCAAAATATGAAAAATAGTGTATAGAGAATCTCAATAATGTGATGGTGTGTTGAACTTGTTCCCCGTCAATATATTTATGTTGATTTTTCAAAATATGAAAAATAGTGTATAGAGATTCTCAATAATGTGATGGTGTGTTTCATTATTGTTTAATACAATCATATATATGTGTGAGAGAGAAATTGAATAGAGAGAGAGTCTTCTCTTTTAAGCTAAATACATAATAGTCCAAAGATTATCATTTTACAATATCTATATATAATATGTCATATTATTATTTATTATATTTTTTTATGGATCCTTAAATGTAGTATTTCGAAAGAAAGAGTTTTCACTTTCTGTTGGCTTAAAAGATCAAATTTGTACTCCAAGTAAAAGAAGAAAACATAACAAAGAGAAGATGATATAAACATCCCAACATCAAAACAAAGATTTTATATTAGATAAAATTTAATCCCTCTTAAATTTAACTCAGAAAGGAACCCATATGCAACCCCATATATATATATATAAGACCATTGGTTGTAGCTCGAGTGGTTGGGAGATTTGGTTATTGCGCTCCCCACCCGGGTTCGAATCTCGTCGGGGACATTTTCTCCTTGGGAGCCCTTGTTTGTAATGAAATCTTAGGTTGGTGAGTCGTTTATAGTGATTAATGATGCCCATGTTCATGTATACTTGCCTAGCGAGTATAAGATATTTTCGCAAGCGGACGTAGCCATGGTGTAAAATTGGGCCTCCATGGCGAACCACTTTTAAAATATATATAATGTTGAATATATACCGGTGTTGTTTTTTGGTAATGTCCCATTGATGCTCCTCATTTGTTTATGAGCATTGGTGCTCTATGAACCATGTGCACTAGTGTGATTTTATACAACAACAAAAACCGATGCTCTACTTTTGTAATGGCAGGATGGTGCTCCTCTTTGTATAAGGCACACCGGTGTCGGTGCTCCTCATTGGTGACTTGACACACTAGTGATCCACCCAACAATTGGTATTGTTTGTCAGAGACGATGGATGGCAACATCAACTTTAATAGGTTCAATATCGACTTCGACAAGTTCTGCACCTCGACATGTTCAATATTGACTTCGACAAGTTCCAACCTCAATAAGTTGAATATCAACTTCGACAGATTTGGCACCTCAACATGCATCATCGACTTCAATGATCAACGAACTATGACAGGTTGTCTTTTTGTCTTCTAGTTGTCTGTAACGATTGAACTTTTGGAACCATTCCAACTTATCTTGTAACTGAACGTAACAGGAATACAAATCAAGTTTTATTGGCACTCTATATAAGCATGTACATTATTGTAATATACGACAGTAATGAAGTGTATAACAAAGGAACATATATAGAAATAAATAAGAGATTGGTTCAAATACTTGCATATTGTCTGTGGGTGTATCTTTTTGTGTGTAGTGTATTTCCTGCTTTTCTTATTATTAATATGCTTCCACCATAACAATGCCTGATTCATACAATTGAATTGTTGTTCCAGTCGTGCACCTGGGAGCGGTGGAATCATTGGTATTAGATCTTGTTCATTCTTAAGTCATGTGTAGACACTTCTATTAAGGCTACCTGACTTATACCTATTCAAACATGCTCCAAAACTCAGCTATCCAAACATACACTAACTTTGACTTCGGAGTATCTATCTACCTGCACCACTAGACTCAAGATGGCCAAAGAAACAAACAATAGACATGTAATTGACGAGATAGAGCAACTCATAGAGTAAGGACTCACTCGACAAAGAGCCGAAATGTTCACCCATTTCAATGAGATTCTCATACTATTCGCCTCAACACCAAGAGGATTCTCGACAAGATCCAACTCCAAAAAAATAAGTCCATTCAAGGTGCAAATAAAATTGGACATACTAAATCTAGAAGGAAAGATTGACGTGGAATCCATAGACAATTAGGTGCAACAACTGGAATCCTATTAGTCTGTCAACCAACCCTCAGAAGCTGAAAAGATCACCATTGCATCCTTAAAGATGTCGACATTTCTGCACTACTGGTGGGAGAACCTATCGACAAATATGGAGAAAGACATAGACCCATAGATACATGGGAGAAATTTGCCGAGTACACCCGGAAGGAGTTATATGGGCCCAATCATATTGAACAACAGTATAAGAAGTGGCAGAAGCTAAGGCAATGGAAAGACCAGTCTGTGTAGAATTACATCGACGAGTTCTATCGACAAATGGCTAGGCTTGGTGTTCAAGAAGAAGAGAAATTCCTTGTTTTGAAGTATGTTAGTGGATTGTCCTCGTACGTTCAACAAGATATGGATTTTATGAATTTTAGTGCGCTTGCAGATGCATTCCACTATGCCAGTAAGCTTGAAGCCAAACAGAAATGAAAATCATGGTTCATGACTAAGCCGACAGGATGTACATCCGACAAGAAGTCACCATCTAACTCCAATAAGTCAAGACACCCTTCTTAGTCGACCCCTCCAAAGCAATACCATGGAAAAAATCACTCTCAGAAATACAAGAGGGAATGTAGCAAGCAACCCCCTCCCTAGAAATGGTGTGATTACCATATTTCATCATGGCATGATACATCTGAATGCAAGGCTCGGAAGACATTTTTGGAAAAATTTTCTACCTCCAACTTGTCCGACAAAACCCTAGTATAATCTGACCCAGAAGCATCGATCCTTTTGACATCGACATCGACTACTCCAACAGCCTCGACTACCATCAACGAGGATGAATAAGAGAGCTTGTTCCATACACAAATATGGGTTCAAAACAATCCATTGCATTTGATTGTGGATAATGGAAGCTAGAAGAATTTTTTTTTTGAATATCTCGTGAATAAAATAGTTCTTGTCACCACTCAACATATTCAACCTTATAATATCGGTTGGATGAAGGATGGGCAGGAACTGAGGATCACTTGAGAATGCAGACTCACCTACTTCATTAAGCCTTTTGAAGATGAAATACTCTATGATGTGGCACCGCTTTCCATCATTAATGCCTTATTTGGGAAACCTTACATATGAGATTGACATGGGAGTTATCAGTCATGGCCTCAAAAGGTGATTGTCAAAATACAAAACCCGTGGTCTAGTATACCAGAGCGACGACCTACACCAACAGTTATGATGATATATGCTAAACAGAGAAAGAAGCTCATCAAGCATGCTTAGATATTCACATTGATCATGATTAAGCCTCAGCATCCCAGGAAGACTGCAGCAACTAGTCGATTCACTGACCAGTGCAGCTCCTAATAACAGTCGTAGATCGACAATATTATTGATGAATACCAGAATGTATTTCAAGAGCCATATGAATTACATTTATATTTCTAGGTAAAACACTCCATTAAACTTGTTCCTAGTTATCCATTACCTAACGCATCTATTTACAGAATATCTATTATCAAGAATGAAGAGATTTGTAGAGATATTTAATATTTCATCAACAAAGGTCACATCTGACCCAACTCCTCTTAGTGTGGAAGTCGAGTCATCGCCATTCCAAAGAAATACGAGACTTAGAAAAAGTGCATCGAGTATTGGGCCCTCAACAAGATTTTGGTAAAGAATAGATACCCTCTGCCAAGAATCGAAGAACTAATCGACTATCTGGAAGGTGTTAAATTCTTTACTAAGCTCGACCTCAAATTGGGATATCATCAAATTACAATCGATCCCACCAATGTATGGACACCTGCTTTCAAAGTCAAAGAATTTTTTTGAATGGTTGGTCATTCCTTTCGACTTAACCAATGCACCCGCGACCTTCATGCAATATATGATGACATTCTTTGACCTTTCAACAACAAGTGTCTCATTGTCTACCTAGACGATATCTTGATTTTCAGTCGATCATGGGAAGAACATGTTCAATAATTTCAACAAGTCCTCAACACTCTTCAAGAACATCAACTCTATTTGAACATGGGAAAATGTTCCTTTGTGATAAATAGCATCAAATATTTGGGGCATGTAATCAACTTTGTAGGAATTCGCGTTGATACAAACAATGTACACATTCGTAAAGAGTGTCCCATTCCTCAAAAAATTCATCAACTAAGAATTTTTCTTGGTTTGCCAAATTTTTATCAAATATTCATACTCTACTTCAGTGACATAGCCTGGCCTTTGAATCAATTGACTAAGGGAAATGGGAAAATTGTCTTCAAATGGACTCTGCACAACAACAAGCTTTTAAGCAGCTCAAACACAAGCTCTGTAGTACACCAATAATTGGGTTACCTAATTTGCATCATCCTTTTAAGATTGAGACAGACGCATCAGAATATTACTTGGGTGAAGTGATCACTCAGTCTGGTCACCCAGTCGCTTTTCATTGCGAAAATTTTAACGACGCCATTAAAAGGTATTCGGCGTATGAAAATGAACTGTATTCCATTGTACAAGACCTTAATAAATGGATACATTACATTCTTGGCAAGCAGACTTTCATTCTTACTGACCACGAGCCTTTATGGTTTTCCCCATCCTAGTCGAAGTTACAAAAAAATCGACAACTCAAGTAGATTAATTACCTGCAAATATTCTAGATAGTTGGTAATTAAGTATCATAAAGGTAAATCAAATTTTATAGTCGATTGTATGAATCGATCACCCATTACTCTCCTTTTTACAGTGATGAGTATGCATGGCTACGACACCACTACATGGCCTCAATTGTATTCGCTAAACTATGACTTTTTTGCAATTTATCAACAGCTTCAATCTGGCCTGCTTTCTACTACCGACTATTTCCTCAAAGACACCTTGCTATACAAGATTGGATAGCTTTGTGTACTGAAAGGTGAGCACAAACATAACCTCATTTGGGACGTTCACTACAACAAGACTACATGATAGTTTGGAGTAGCAAAGGCCCTTGTCATCCTCCAAAAGTATTTTCATTGGCCTTCACTTAATTTTGATGTCAACGGGTACATTTGATCATGCGTGGTTTTTTCCATTTCTAAACTGTTGAATCGACGACAAGGATTGTACCAGGGGAAATTTTAAGGATCCATAATTATTTAAAAGTTTATAAACCTTGGTGAATCATGTACCTATTCTTAAAATCTCAACTATAAATTATTTGGCGATATTTTTCTAAAAATATTTCAATTTATAAGTATTTTATATATTTTATATAATAATTTGGCGAGTTTTAGAGTGAACAAATTTAACCCCATCAAAATTGGGCGAAACAAGGCTTCAAAAAATGCAAATTGGTGAATTGTTTTTTAGAAAAAAACATGGAAAAATAACCCATGGGCTAAATTTTTCCACTAAAATTTTCCTTGGATTGTACATTGCTTTGCTGATTCCTAGTCGACCATGGGAATCTATTTATATGGACTACTTGAAGGGATATCCTACTACCAAACATCAACATGATGCGATGTGAGTAGTAGTCAATAGATTTTCCAAGATGGCCATTCTCATTCCATGCAAGAAGACTACAACAATGCAACAAACTACTCAGCTCTTCTTCGAACATGTTTAGTAACATTATGGTTTACCGATGACCATAATTTTCGACAAAGATGCCAGATTTGTCAGCATATTTTGGAAAATTCTCTGGAAACAACTCAATACAAAACTCTTTGTATCAACATCTTTCTATCCTTAGACGGAAGTTGTGAATCACTTGGTAGTACAACTGCTCCACATGTACAACCACAAGAATCATCGGACATGGTAGGAAAGTCTCCCATATATACAACACAATTACAATCGATCTCAACACATCTCTACATGAAAGAGTCCATTTGAGATCTGTTATGGATTTCAACCCTCAACATCCATTGAATTGATTAGTTCATCAACACATTCAAATGAGAATTTGACTGATGAGATCAAATATGCAACATCCAAAAACAAGCACAAGAAATGTTGCACTGAGCTAATGCAAACGATAAGGCCCGACAAGATAAGCATCATATCTCTCATTCATTTCAAATTGGGGATCATGTTTGGTTTCATCTAAAGAAGGAATGCTTCACTGGTCCATATAGGAATTTGAAGCCTTTACGAGATGATCCGTACATTATTTTAAAGTAGATTGGAGAAAACGCTATCCAACTCGACATTCCTTCATCCCTGGTTCTGCATCCAGTATTTAATGTGGATATACTTTGACCATACCATGCACTACTGTTGGAATAGAACTACTTGCATACAATAGCACCCAAAGACATCCATCCAGATGTTCATGAGCCTCTTCCTTATGACACCATTGTGGGACGATGAATATGCCATACAAGGATGAACACAATTCCATTGTTTCAGGTTGCTAAATCAAGATAGCTCATAGGACAAAGAAAATAGTACTATGCTACTGAACTAACCAACAAATTTCCTCATCTGTACGAGCAAACAATGGGTACCATTGTCTCTTAAGGAAGGAGGTATGATCCACCCAACAGTTGGCATTGTTTGTCAGAGCCGATGGATGACAACATCAACTTTGACAGGTTCAATATCAAATTTGACAATTTTTGCACCTCAACAGGTTCAATATCGACTTCAACAAGTTTCAACCTCAAGAGGTTGAATATCGACTTCGACAGATTCAACACCTTGACATGCATCGTCGACATCGATGACCGACGAACTACGACCGATTGTCTTTCTATCTTCTAGTCATATGTAATGGTTGAACTTCTGGAACCGTTCCAACTTCTCTTATAACTGAACGTAACGGGAATACATCCCAAGTGTTCTCAGTACTCTATTTAAGCATGTACATTATTTAATATACAACATTAATGTATAACAAAGGAATAAAGATTGAACTAAAGAATAGATTGGTTCGAATTCTTTCATATTGCATGTGTGTGTATGTTTATGTGTGTAGTGTATTTCCTATTTTCCTTAGTATTAATATGTGTTTCCCATAACAATACATGATTCATACAATCAAACTGTTGTCCCTATCGTGCACTTGGGCGCAGTCAGATCAACTAGTTTTGGTTTTCCTCTTTGGTGAATGCACGTTAGTGTTGTTTTTAAGGTGTGGGTGCATGAGTGTTCCATGACCCATGTGCACCAATATTATTTCATGAGAAAAAAATTAGTGCTCCATTATTGAAATGGCACACCAATGCTCCTCTTAGGTTAAGGTGTACCAATGTTGGTGCTCCTCTTTAGTGAAGGTGCATCGATGCTCTTTTATAGTCTAGGAGTATTGGTGCTTTTGATAAACAAAAGAATTGAACAATAAGTCATTTTTTTAAACCTTATTGAAAAAAGTGGGAATTTTTAAATGTTTTTAAATAAGCAGTAAAAATGTCTTAAAAAGAGGGAAAATAAGGGTTTGTTTCATATCTTCATTTCATGTGGTTCTACTAGACAGAAGAGGAAGAGGAAGAGAAAAAGAAATAGTATTATAGTCAAGCAACCGATTTTTCCCATCTTCTTTCTTTCATTTCTTCGCATTATCTATTTTTTATACTACTTTGTATTTCTTACTATTGTTCCTAATTTCTTATTTATTTTGTTGTTCGATTTTGTTTGTTAGAAGGATTTTTCTCTATTTTGCAGATTAATGGTGGATTTCTTATAAGGTTTTACATTAAAATATATGGGTTTTCCCTGCTTATTCAAAGAAGTAGGAATTTTTAATTTTTTAAATAAGTCAGAAGAACATCTTAAGAAGAGGAGAAAAAGGAGGGTTTACTTCATTTATTCATTTCATATGGTTCAAAAAAAAAGAAGAGGAAGAGGAAGAGTATTTCAACCAAGAAACCATTTTCATTGTTATATTTCTTCCCATTATCTGTATATTATTTTTCATTTCTCACTATTGTTGTTGATTTATCATTTGATTATATTGTTCCTTTTTGTTGGTTTGAGGGGTTTTCCTCTATATCATAGGTTAATGGTGGATTTATTTTAGGATTCTTCTTCAAAATAAATGGATAGCAACTAAGGGTCAAGTTTAGAAAAGAAAGTGATACATAATTTTTTTACAACATGGGTGCATATCCATAAGGGTTTTCACCTCCTTTAACAAGGTTTTTGTATTCCCAAAAACAATTTTTTTTATGGCATTCTACTTTCTGTTTGCAGTGCTCCTACTCTATGTGAACACACAAGTGATTCTCTTTGGTGAAGGTACGTTGATACTATTCTTTTCTTAAGTCACATCATTGTCAATGCTCCTCTTTGGAGAAGGCACACTAGTGTCGATTCTCTTCTTTGGTGAAGGCACACCACTGCTCATTTTTTGTATAAGCGCACTGGTGGTCACGTTTCAAGGTGTGGGTACACTATTTCTCTTCTTTGTTCTAAGAGCATTGATTCTCCATGTTAGGCATATTATCTCTAGTGGATGATTAGTTTTGGAGAGTTATCATCAAACATTTTTCATGTAACAAATGTTTGGGTTTGTAATTACAAGATATCCACTCATTAAGTTGTAAATGGAGCAATTTAACACCCACCATGGTTTTGTATGGGCGGTTTCATCATCATTACAATAAATTGTAATGCTTAATATTTCAGTATTAATTATTGTACATTTTCATAATATTATTTTTTTATGGTTATTGAGAATGTCTTATTTTATATGCTTTTAACTATAATTTTTATTTCAAACAATCATTGAATTATATTTTTTGTTTAATATTCGACAAGCGTTTAATTTTTAAATTGTAAATAAGAGATTCATTAATAAACAAGGGTAAAAAATTTGACGTGAATTGTATGTAGACACCCGACTCCTACACATGAATATTGTTGTGATAGGCAAGGAACTGCGATTACCATTTCTTCAACAACTGGGTATCGTAGGGAACAAGGGCACATATATGCAGAATAGAAGGAACGACTCTGCGTGAGGCCAGCTGCATGATGGGAACATTTCTTTTTCTTTGATATTCCAGGTTGCTTAATGGTTTTTCTTTGGGCTCTCACTTTAGGATGGTTGCTGGTTTTGTTTATCAATTTTGTTGGGTCTAGTTTCGTGAAGTTTATGGGGTTTGGTTAATAGAATTTTGGGCCATAGATGTTTGGTTTGGTGGTATTTAGATTCTTATCGAATGTTGCAATGATGGGTATGTAATATTTTGACTTGGGTACTGTTATTAGTCTAATTGTTTGTGTACCTTGTTTTCCTCTTTCAGAGACGGGTCTTGTACTTGGTTTATTTAATGTTAAGGTAGAGTATGGATAGCATGTTGATTCAGAATGTTAAGGTGGCGATTTTGGAGGCAAGAACATGTAATGTTTTAGTAGAATTCTAATATAAAATGTATTACTTACAAAAAAATAAACCAGGTTAAGAAAAAATACTTGGAATATTAAAAATCAAATTTATTATATCACTACATTTTAGTAGTCATGCATTTATTAAATGAACTCTGTTTATTTTCACATTCGCAAGGTTTATGTATAGTTTTTAGTTATTAGTGATCGTCTTTCATATGGGCAAATCGATGTTCATTGTTGATTAAGTTGCACCAAGACTCATCTTTCGTACGAGTGTTCCATGACTATAAATTATAATGCTTAACATTTCGATACTAATTATTGTCCATTTTTATAATACTATTTTTAGGTCCATTGATAATGTCTTATTTCATAATATTTTAACTATAATTTTTTGTTCAAAACATCAAAATTATAATTTTTATTTAATATTATGTAAGTATTTCATTTTTAAATTGTAAATAATAGATTCATTAATCAACAAGGATAAGAGCTAATACTCGGAACATTCAAAATCAAATTAGTATATCACTGCATTTTAATAGTCATGTACTTATTAAATCACCTCCCTTTATTTCCACAATTATGAGGTTTTTGTACACGACAAATCATTTTTGTAACTGATGCTCCTCTTTGGTATGGGAACACCAATGCTTATTATTTGTTAAGGTGCATTGGTGCTCATCTTTGGTATAAATGCATTAATTTTTTTTATTGTTCTCCAAGACGCATGTATACTAGTGTGGTTTTGGACAAAAAAAGATGGCACATTGGTGCTAGTTCTCCTTTTGGTGAAGGCGCACTGGTGTCGGTGCTCCTCTTTGGTTGAAGCACACTAGTGCCAGTGATCCTCTTTGGTGAAGTTGCACTAGTTTCAATGCTCCTCCTTACCAAAGGCACAACAATGTTCGTGCTCTTCTTTGGTGAAGTGCATTGGTTCTCAAATTTGGAATAAGCACACTGGTGCTTATTTACTATAGGAAAACCAAATCTCTGCTAAAAAATATGATTGCCAACAAAAAAAAACTGCTAAAAACCTCATTTATTGCATCTACTAAAACCTATGTTACCAATTGCATAGGTTGTAGTTGAGGTTTTTTTGTCGATTTCTTCAAATCTTGTAACACTAAAAACCTCCACTAAAAGGAATTTTCCTTGTAGTACAAAAGGCGCATGTTGTATGCATAAACCCAATTTTTTTTATGTATGAGTATTTAAATATATATTTATGAGTTAATTTTTTGTGCAAGCTCATGGTTTGAATATAGCCCTTTGTTATTTGTAAGATATCACTTTCTTTAAATAATGCCTCAAATTCATAATTAGTGGGTTTAGGATTAATTAAAGCCAAATATTAGTCTAATTACGTTTTAAAGGTAACTTGGACTAGAAGTTAGAGTTTTTGCTCTTATTATTATAAAACAACCCGAACTTGTATTTATTCAATCTATTGTGAATTAAACATATTACCCTTTTTGAGTATTTTTTTCATGAAGATGTTTTTCACCATATTTTAGAAATCACAACATATTCCAATCATTACAATCCTAGGTGTGTAGGGCTTCCCAACCGTTATTTCTTACTTCATTGTTATTATTTATCTTATTATGAGTACTATGTGGCATAGTGTAGTGCCTTTCTTTGTTACATATACATTGAAATGGAGAGAAAGAGGAAGAAAGGATGATTACATAGAATTATTAGGTTCTCTATCTTTTAATTCACATTTAATCAATTAGTGAAGTAGGGAATACTTAAGATTAAAAGAATGTTTTTTTACACTAAAAGTGATTTTGGTCTTATTTCACAAAACACAATTGAGGACAACTTAAAAGCATGTGGTTTTATTAGTGATATGTGAAAGAGAGTGTAAGAGAGGAGGAGAATGATGACTATTATATTCTATTTTTTATACTCTTAATATGTAGCAAAACATATTAAAAATACGTAATGTCTATTCAACTACTAAATATTATTCATTTTTATAACATCCAAAGACCACTCATCTTGTGAACAACCATGTATTATCTTGACATGCATGTGTAATGGTATCAATAATCATTAGTATGCATGGGTTGAGATACTAAATATTATTCAATTCCATATAACACCCAAATACCACTCATTTTGTGAACAACCATGTACTATATTGGCATGCATGTGTAATGGTATCGATAATCATTAGTATGCATGTGTTGAGCGTGGACACTAACCACTAAACTATGTAGGATGGAACTTGGCATGAGCGATAAAAAAAATTTGCACCAAACGATGTAAAGGTTTTACAAGTTGGGGGTTATTACCCTTAGAAACATCTTTATGTAAGACCATTGTGTCCACATTCTTAGGATTATTGAGGAGGAAAATGAAAAGCATGAGAGTTTTCTAGTATGTGGGAAGCTAGGAGATAAATACTCGACTTTTTTAATTGTTTATGGGCTCATTGTCTATCTTCTTGGAGCATCATGCATGTATTAGTATGCACAACTAAGGGTGATGTTGGCCACTACCAACTTGTATTGTCACAAAAAAAGTCCTATCAAGGGCACATACAAGATGCAAAATTGTTTGCACATGATGTTGAACTCAACATGCATAGTTTTGTCTCCACCAAGGGCTGAGCACAATCATGGACTCCTTTAAATACACTTTAGATGCCACATAATACTGGAAAAACCTGGAACCTTTGACTTTAGGTGAGAATTAGGGGTACTTCCCTAACGTATATGAAGATGAAGTAAAAATAAAAAAGATAGGTAATTGAATCAGCTTTCATAATATATAACATTTATGCAGAAAAAATGTGTGTAAATGATTATAAAATTAGTTTCCGTGAAATTGGGTTTTCAAAATTTCATCACATCATATCATATATGTTTTTACGGGTGCAACAATATATGAGGTAAATGATGTCAATTTTGTATAAAATCTTGCAGACATGTAAAGGACATATGGGCCTAGTGAAACACTATTTATTCATATTGTTTCATGAATTTTTTTTATATTAATTATTGGAGTCAGAAAAGCTCGAAATGAAAACGTTCTGTGCGGGTGCAACACTTTAGAGGAAAAAATCAATGAAATCCTTGATTTCTATATATAATATTGTAGAAATTGCTCTCTCCTAGTGTACCATATATTTTTCTTGGCAAATGGTGAAGAAAATCAAAAGTTATATAAAAAACCATCGATCTATTTATTTTCGAAAACTAACCTGTTTCATTTAGAAAAATAATAATAAATAATTAAAACATACGTTTGAAGGAAAATATTACATATTCAGAATCGTAAGATCGTACTCTACAATATTCTAAATTTTCATAAAAAAACACTATGTTTGTCAAAGCAAAACACGCCATCGAAACTGGGCATATTGATAGAATTCTAAAAGACAGGCAATAGCCCTGGTTTTTATGTCCTAGTAAATAGTTTCGGTAGTTCGAAGCTAATTTCGAACATAATGCCAAACCTTATTCCTACCAAGTTTTTAAATTGTTAAAACACACATGCGTTATAACGCACATGTGCTAAAGCTTATTCATATCGCATATGTGTTTTTGCTTAACTAATTTGGTACGAGAGTAAAAAAAGGTAATGACATCCTTATCCCATTATAATACCATTTAGACTCCCAATATTCCATGCAGATGGTCTATGGGGTGGCTCATGGCCCAACATTACATTAGTTAAGAGCGGGGGGAGTCAAAGGAGGAAGAGGAAGGTGCAGAGCGAATCATGAGAGGGAGGGATGGGTAGGGGACATATATGGGGGGATGAAGGGAGGAGAAATATAAGGGGAAGGGATGGATGGTCATCATAATCATCATCATCATCATCCTAATCATCATCATTATCATCATCCTCCACATCATCATCATCATTGTTCATCATCACCATTCCATTACAAATGCTTGAAAATAAAATCAAAGAAAAGTTTCAACTAAACCTATCATCATCATCATCATCATTGTTCCTCATCATCATCGTCATCATCCTCCTCATCATCATCATCATCACCACCATCATTGTTCATCATCATCGTCGTCATCATCATCATCATCATCATCATCGTCATCATCATCCTCCTCCTCATCATCATCACCCTCATCATCATCATCATCATCATCATCATCATCATAATCACCATCATTTTTCATCATCATCGTCATCGTCATATTCATCATCATCCTCATCATCCTCATCCTCCTCCTCCTCCTCCTCATCACCCTCATCCTCATCATCATCATCAAAGTCATCCTCCTCCTCCTCATCATCATCACCATCATTGTTCATCATCATCGTCATCTTCATCGTCATCATCATCATCATCATCACCATCATCATCATCATCATCATCATCATCACCACCATCCTCCTCCTCCTCCTCCTCCTCCTCCTCATCATCATCATCACCATAATCCTGATCATCATCATCATAGTCATCATCATCCTCCTCATCATCGTAATCATCATCATAATCATCGTCATCATAGCCATAGTCAACGTGATCATCATCATCACAGTGATCGCGATCATCATCATCATCACCATCATTGTTCATCATCATCATCATCATCATCATCCTCATTATCATCATATTCATCATCCTCATCATCATCATTGTCATCATCCTCCTCCTCATCATCATCATTGTTCATCATCACCATTCCATTGCAAATGCTTGAAAATAAAATCAAAGCAAAGTTTCAACTAAACCTATCATCATCATCATCATCATCATCATTGTCATTGATCATCATGATCTCCATCATCATCCTCATCCTCATCATCCTCATCATCACCATCATTGTTCATCATCATTGTCATCGTCATCATCATCATCATCATCATCATCATCCTCATCATCATCATCATCATCACCCTCATCCTCATCATCATCATCATTGTTCATCATCATTGTCATCGTCATCATCATCATCATCATAATCATCTACATCATCATCATCATCATCATCACCCTCATCCTCATCCTCATCAATGTCATCATAGTCATCATCCTTCTCCTCCTCATCATCACCATCATTGTTCATCATCATCGTCATCGTCATCATCATCATCATCATCATCATCGTCATCATCATCATCATCCTCATCATCATCATCATCATCATCACCCTCATCCTCATCATCATCATCATAGTCATCCTCCTCCTCCTCCTCCTCATCCTCATCATCATCATTGTCATCATCATCATCATCATCATTATAATCACCATCATAGTCATCATCATCCTCATAATCATCGTAATCATCATCATAATCATTGTCATCATAGTCAAACTATTCGTGATCATCATCATCATCATCATCATCATCATCATCATCATAGTTATCATCATCGTACCCATCCCTCCCTCCCATGATTCCCTCCACACCTTCCTCTCCCTCCTTTGACTCCCCCCGCCTCATAACTAATGTAATGTTGGGCCATGATCCACCCCATAGACCGTCTGGATGGAATATTGGGAGTCTAAATGGTATTATAATGGGATAAGGGTGCCGTTATACATTTTTGGATGGGAGGGATGGGTATCTAGACTACAACTATAGTCATGGAACAGTAGACAATAAGTCCCTAAATCAACACACATGCCTTATAGATGGAATATTTGGCCTTTAGTGGGATATGGGTGTCATTATGAGGTTTTATGCACTAAGGATGGGTCTCAGGGTCTTAACCATGGTAATGGGACAATAGTGTAATAGAAAGAGATAGTTCTATAGACACTACCATGGTCCAAGGATAGGTTTGGAGGTCTTAACCATTGGTATGGGGTCCATTGTAAGGTTATAGAAGTTTAACATATTTTAGTCCAAGTTTGATATGCATTTGATATTTGATATTTTAATATTTGATAAGCATGGATAAGTCAAGTTGCATATTTGATATGCACTAAATCACATATGCGATATACACTAAATTGCATATGCGTTTTGGAGATCACGTAAAAAAACTGCCCGTTAATTAAAAAGCATTGTATCCATATCGCATATGCGATAAGTGTTATATAAAAAATGTTGGGTTGCATGTTGTGGGCCAGGTTTATTGTAGCAAAAGACATAATTCTTCTGAACCCATGCACAAAGAACTGTTCAACTTGTAATTTAATCATTACTTACATAATTCCATAGGTTTTGTACAAGTTTGGGTGGATTTCAATGGGGAATGTACGTTATAGAGGTCGAAAGTAAGCGAGGAAGGTGCTTACACTGGAAGAAGCTGAAAATTAAAAAGAAAAAAAGAGGGAAGATTCAAGAAATCGTCGGCATTCAGTAGATGAGCAAATAGTTCCCATTCCCTCTCAACAGATACCTGACGTAGAGGCCGAGGAAGATAATGCAACATTAAAGGAAGCTAGTTATAGGGTAGATGATATTATGGATCCATTAGTAAATGGACAATCTTGTGAAGAGTTCAATAATTATGTTACTCCCGGTGCAAATGTGACTCAGTAACAATCATGGCTGGTGGTTCAATCTCCTAATCGAAGTTGTCAGCCTGTAGTGGATGTAAACGTCACTCCAGCATTTCAAGCGGCAAGAAATTTCACATCAAAATGAAAGAGAAGTCCTAAACGCATACAATTGGATGAGAGAGAATTGACTTCCATGGAAGGTAAGGTGGATAAATGAACTATCCTTCGTCATTTTTCTCAAATAATGAAACAATATTTTGATAACAAATCCAAAGCCGGTAAATGCCAATTGTTTTTAGCTTTTCTTAAATCTAGAAATATCGCAACTGTTAGAAGAAATTTAGGCATAAGAATAATGAAGAATATCGAATAAAGCAATCACATTGTTAAATCTCTTGCTGCTGTATTCACATCGATTGGTAAAAAAACTCATTCATAGGATTGTAATGTGGCTCACCATGTATTGGATGAATCAATTGTATGTAGATCCACAAGACAACGTCGTTTACTTAAATGCACATCACAAATTGTGCCTTTACATCCAAAGACACTTAAAAAATATTCAGTTAGAAGAGACAACCTTGATGTAGAGGGACAACTGGAAACATTATGGGTATTTAGTGGTAGGTTGCCCTACAAATACATGAAGTTAGTCGAAGCAGTGAAGGGCCTCGTGCACACGGTTTGGCACGATAATACTAGGCCTTCTTCTAACACGAAGGATGTGTTAAAACATTTTATGGGTTCTAGAAATAATGAACCTCATGTTAAACATTATCTTGACATGACACAAACTCAACTTTTTGAGATGTTTAAAGTTTCCCAAGTAGAGCTAAGGCTTGGGCAAAGATCTTTTGAAAAATGCAAGCCTTGGTATGTTAGAATCAATACCATCCGGAACATGTGTTGTTGTAGATACCACATAGAGTTTAACCTATATTACCATAAATTTGCACATATACGTCGTTTTTTGCATCCTAACCATGTGCAAGAATGCTCAAGTACAGTACCGCCAATGTCATCCAAATATTTCATCCATAGCATAATGTGTCTGAGGCAAGATGGGAAGACACATTACTTAAAACAATGTGTAGACGGTTCTTGCAACAATTGTGGTGGGCTATCATTATGGTCTGATTGCATCCATGAAAGTGAATATCAACAATTTGGGAATGCAATTGTCGAGAAGTAGAACTATCAGTATGAGACATATCAGCTACAAGATGGGAAAGAAAGTAGGAAGATTAAATTGGTGACTTCACAGGTAAATTGTTGAATATTGACATATTAATATTCATGTACACATATTTTTATGTTGTTTTATAACACTGTTTATTTTTTTACACCAGGTGCAAGTATATGATTTTATTTTAGAGTTTCGTGGAAAGATCCAATAGTACAATCAACATGTTTATATGGCACGGTGGCAAGATGAGCAATTCAAAATATGTCGGGACACCTTCCCTCTCAGAACAATACTATCAGTGGTTGAATTTGCGGAAAATTACACCCTAGAACCACAAAACGAAATACAAAGTCAATACTATCAATCAAAGTAGGTGAGCATAATGGTGCATATCACGTATTGACATGGGCTAGATAGCAATAAAGAGAAACGTGTGATACCGAAAGAAAGTCACTTCTACATAAGTGACGACTGGACCCATGACATCCATTACGTGCAACATTGCTTTAAATTATTCTATGATCATGTGATAGCTATGGATATACCATTTTATCGTCATTTCATTTGGTCAGATGGTTGTGCTGGAATGTTCAAGAATGCACATGTATTTGAATGGTTGTGTTTGTTGCACAGAAAATACAAGGCGCCACATGTATGGAACTACTTTGAAACTGGTCATGGTAAAGGAGAGCACGATGGTGCTGGTGCATGCATAAAAACTTCCCTTCGAGGGGAAGAGATGAAGTTTATAGGTGCTCTCCTTTGAGACACTGCATCTATAGTGAAATGGTGTGCATTTGTCATGGGAGAACAAGCAACAAGGAAACACCTGGTAAGGAGAATATTCTAGGAGGCAACAAACACATCAAGTGAACACAGTGCATGGAACTCGACAGTTTCATTCATTTAGAAGCTCAGAGTGACTCGGCCCTACAAATTTGGACAAGATGGAAGGATTTCTTTTACAATTCCAGTAGCATTGATGAATGGTATGATTGTGAGTATACAAATACCGTTGATACATGGGATCAAGTGACACTTGGCATGAATTTCAACGGGGTTAATGAAATAGACCATTTGGAAGATGATCAGAGACACATTTCTATAGACTATGATCACATATCAGATCTCATACAAGCAGGTACATGAGTAGTACCTAAATAAGAAAATGCATTTATGTATTGTTTACTCGACCTATGTAGAATTTAATTTATGTAGAAATTAGAAATGCAATACCTTATTTAAAAAATGTATTGTTAACTCGACCTATTTCCTTTCACAGGTCAGATATATGCAGTGGTTTCCCCAAAAAATAATGAATGGGGTTTTGACTATTGGGTGGCACATTGCTTAGAGGGGAAACAAACCATTCTTGAACCTGTTACAGATGATGAAAATATTGAATTCCCAACTGGCTCGATGGTTATAAAAGGGGAGTACTTGACACTTGCAACACAATAGAAAAGGAAGGGTGGGTATGTATATCAGGATTGTAGATGAGGAGCTATTGTATACCACTTCACGAACCTAGTAGCCTATAAACATCAAGCTGTGCACACTTAGTCACAAAAATAGGTCACATGCATGATACTTGCTACCTCATATAGAGCACAAAATATTGATGGACATCATCGACAACATAGATGATCCAGATGGCCTACTCGACTAAGTGCATTGTCAGGTGCATTATTTAACCTTTAAAGTGAATGCTGAAGCACAATTTCAATTATTTAGCCCTAGTTTATTCCCAATGTAATAAACCTGTGATTGACGGATACCATTCACAGGCATAATATTATTCAGAGGATACTGGACACTATAAACACGATCGTACAACCTCAGATGAGTTATCTATAAATCATGTTTGCACATTTTCATTGGGTTCTTTTTTTTCTTATGATGTTACTAATGTCTAGCCTTTTGTATGCCTAAGATACAAACACCATCTATGGCACATTGGAGGTGCTGAGAACAGTGTCTTTAGACACCAACAAATAGAAATCGGAAAATAACATGCTCTTGAGTTGTTGAAATTTACATTTTTTGATCTTTTTAGTTTACTATAGATTTAATTACATTGTTGGGTCAACTCTTGCAACTATTTCATTTGGGGTCAATACATGAAAACCATCGACCGTGGTTGTGTTGGTAGGGTTTCCATATCAGCCTTGCCCATACACACTTGCAGGAGCCAATGACATGCAATTTTGCTGCTCCATTTGGTTTTTCGCTCCTGGACCGGAAGTCACCAAGTGTCCATGAATGACATTTTCATGCGACTTTCAACTGGACATAACTCAAAAACTGAGGTCGGATCGAAGAACCATCGACTCCGTTGGTCTCTTGGCATGTGATTACCTTTAGGTGGCCCTCTCCCTCTTATTTTCAAGGACCAGTGACTTCATTGTGCATTGATTTCGTAAACTAGGTTTTTGCTCAGTTTCTTTCAATGCAATTCTTGCATTGGTGGGTTAACTCTGCAAAACCCTCAACTGTGCCTCTTAGAAATTATGAGGTGGAACTAGAAATACATGTACATGTACAAATTGAAAAACAACTAGGGTTTAATGAACTACAAATTGCATGCTATCACTATGGTTGACAAGTTATGAGATGGAACTAGGGTTTAGTGACCTCTTACAAGTTATGAGATGGAACTAGAAACACATGTACATGTACAAATTGAAAAAAACCTAGGGTTTCATGAACTACAAATTGAATGCTATCATTATGGTTAACAAGTTATGCGATGGAACTAGGGTTTAGTGAGAGTCTTACAAGTTATGAGATGGAACTAGAAACACATGTACATGTACAAAATGAAAAAAAACTAGGGTTTCATGAACTACAAATTGCATGCTATCACTAGGGTCCACAAGTTATGACATGGAACTAGGGTTTAGTGACCTCTTTACAAGTTATGATATGGAACTAGAAACACATGTACATGTACATATTGAAAACCAACTAGGGTTTCATGAACACCAAATTGCATGTTATCACTATGGTTGACAAGTTATGAGATGGAACTAGGGTTTAGTGACCTCTTTACAAGTTATGAGATGGAACTAGAAACACATGTACTTGTACATATTGAAAACCAACTAGGGTTTCATGAACACCAAATTGCATGCTATCACTAGGGTTGACAAGTTATAAGATGGAACTAAATTTTAGTGACCTCTTTACAAGTTATGAGATGGAACTTGAAACACATGTACAAATTGGAAAACAACTAGGGTTTCATGAACTACAAAGTGCATGCTATCACTATGGTTGACAAGTTATGAGATGGAACTAGGGTTTAGTGACCTCTTTACAAGTTATGAGATGAAACTAGAAACATATGTACATGTACATATTGAAAACCAACTAGGGTTTCATGAACTACAAATTGCATGTTATCACTAGGGTTGACAAGTTATGAGATGGAACTAGGGTTTAGTTACCTCTTTACAAGTTATGAGATGGAACTAGAAACACATGTATATGTACATATTGAAAACCAACTAGGGTTTCATGAACTACAAATTTCATGTTATCACTAGGGTTGAAAAGTTATGAGATGGAACTAGGGTTTAGTGACCTCTTTACAAGTTATGAGATGGAACTAGAAACACATGTACATGTACAAATTGAAAACCAGATAGAGTTTCATGAACTACAAATTGCATGATATTACTAAAGTTGACAAGTTATGAGATGGAACTAAGGTTTAGTGACCTCTTTATAAGTTATGAGATGGAACTAGAAACACATGGACATGTACATATTGAAAACCAACTAGGGTTTCATGAACACCAAATTGCATGCTATCACTAGGGTTTAGTGACCTCTTTACAAGTTATGAGATGGAACTAGAAACACATGGACATGTACATATTCAAAACCAACTAGGGTTTCATGAACACAAAATTACATGCTATCACTAGGGTTGACAAGTTATGAGATGGAACTAGGGTTTAGTGACCTCTTTACAAGTTATGAGATGGAACTAAAAACACATGTACATGTACATATTGAAAACCAACTAGGGTTTCATGAACTACAAATTGCATGCTATCACCAGGGTTAACAAGTTATGAGATGGACCTAGGGTTTAGTGACCTCTTTACAAGTGATGAGATGGAACTAGAAACACATGTACATGTACAAATTGAAAACCAACTAGGGTTTCATGAACTACAAATTGCATGCTATCACTAAGGTCGACAAGTTATGAGATGGAGCTAGGGTTTAGTGACCTCTTTAAAAGTTATGAGATGGAACTAGAAACACATGGACATGTACATATTGAAAACCAACTAGGGTTTCATGAACACCAAATTGCATGCTATCACTAGGGTTGACAAGTTATGAGATGGAACTAGGTTTTAGTGACCTCTTTACAAGTTATGAGATGGAACTAGAAACACATGTACATGTACATATTGAAAACCAACTAGGGTTTCATGAACACCAAATTTCATGATATCAGTAGGGTTGACAAGTTATGACATGGAACTAGGGTTTAGTGACCTATTTACAAGTTATGAGATGGAACTAGAAACACATGTACATGTATGGTATGGTGTGGCATGCTATTATGGTATGGTGTGGCATGCTATTATGGTATGGTATGTTAGTATGTTACGGTGCATGTTATGTTATTATAGGGTATTGTAGGGTATGGTATGGTATATTAGTATGGTATGGTATGTTAGTATGGTATGATGTTAGTATGTTATGTTATGGTATGTTATTGTATGTTAGTATGATATGATGTTAGTATCATAGGGTATTGTAGGGTATGATATGGTATATTACACATGCATGCATGACTTAGAAGTAGAAACACATATAAATTTAGTGTTATGATGTTAGTGTGTGTAATTTAGGTAGTGTATGGTATGGTTATGATGTTAAAAGGTTGAGGATAGCCATAATGTTAAAAAGTTGATGATAGTTAAATTTAGGTAGTTTTATAGTATGGTTATGGTTATGGTGTCTAGTGATTATCTCCCGTGACTTACTTAATCGTTACTTGATCTTAGTTGGATGAGTCATAAATTCTTCCTTTGAGTATTGGAAATTCATACTAACACACATGTGAACCACACATATTATTATATCACATAGGTGAACCACACATATCATGTTCCAAGATCAAATCAACCATATATGTATAAATTTGAACCTTGCTTTATATTATATATGTATACAAATAATGTTACAAAAATTGGCATTCCACATGGCCATAATACAAAATAGTGGATCAAACTGTACATATGTGTGTATAAAAACAAAAAGTTACATCTATGTATCCCCCCTATATATTTATTCTAGTTATCCCCCCTTTCGCTGCCACTGCTGATGTCTTTGGAGAAGTATATATTTCTTTTTCGACTGCTCACTAGTGATCCCCTTCACTGAACAAGAGGGATAGGTTGCATCAGTGAAGACTGCAGAAAAACCAAAATTTGTAAGTTAGTTTACCAACCTATAAAAATTCTATGTACATTTGTTCAAATTCCAAACCAATATAACATTTTTACTTACTTTACATGAGTAAGTAATGGTGGGTCGTGGTGCCTCACTAGCAGTGACCCCGATTGGGTGCTCTTCAAGCACCACTTGCTCATTATCAAGCTGCATAAAAAATATATATATGCTAATGTCAACAAATATATATGTACATTGGGGGGGAAGAGGTGGGTCACCAATTTGGTTCTCTTCAAGCACCAAATCAGAGAAAGTGATACATAAACATACAAAGAAAGCAATACATAAACGTACATGTTGGCTCGTCAAAGGTGGGTCACCGATTTGGTGATCTTCAAGCACTGGTGCCTCACTAGAATCCTGCATAAAGTAACATATGTCAATTTCAGATAATAAAAAAGAATTAGAGACATATATACTACATGGACGGAAAATGATGTTTTCAAATAAAGTGAAACATACATGTACCTGGCAGGGGGGAAGAGGTGGGTCTCCAACAAAATCACTTTGGTGCTCTTGAAGCACAACTGGCTCAATAGATTCCTGCATAAAGTAACATATGTCAAAGCGATACATAAACGTACAAAAACCTACAAAGAGAAAGCACCAAATCAAAGAAAGCGATACATAAACATACAAAGAAAATGATACATAAACGTACTTGCTGGCTCATCAGAGGTGGGTCACCGATTTGGTGCTCTTCAAGCACCGGTGCCTCACTAGAAGCCTGCATAAAGTAACATATGTCAATTTCAGATAATAAAAAGAATCAGAGACATATATACTACATGGACGAAAAATGATGTTTTCAAAGAAAGTGAAACATACATGTACCTGGTGGGGGGGAAGAGGTGGGTCTCCAACAACCTCGCTTTGGTGCTCTTCAAGCACCACTGGCTCAATAGATTCCTGCATAAATTAACATATGTCAATGTCAGATAATACAAAGAAAATAAGACATATACAACATGGAGGGATAATGAATTTTTCAAATAAATTGAGACATACAAGTACATTGGGGGGGGGAGAGGTGGGTGAGCAATGACCCCGATTGGGTTCTCTTCAATAACCACTCGCTCACTATCAAACTGCATAAAATAATATATATGTCAATGTTAGCATATCAATGGGGGCAACAAGGAAAAAGATACTTGCATGTACAAAAAGCAATATAAGCAAGAGTTGCAATATACAAATAGTGTAGTTGAATGGAGTTGATGCAATTTTATTATGCTCAAATAACCTAGTGCAAGACTATTCACACCTAAATTATAATTTTATGAATGAAATACTCTCAACATAGGATGAACACCTTATTTTATAGATACAAAATAAAAAAATTATATAATTTTCAACATTGAATTAGCAATTTATATATATATATATATTAACCTAAACATTGAATCAACAATCTTCTTTATATATACATATTCAAGTAAACATTAAACCAACAATTATATATGTATACTCGTAAATATTGGGCAACCATTAAACATTCGGCCAACAATCTTTTACATATTAAAATAAACATTGGAACAACAATCTTTTACATATTAAAGTAAACATTATACAACAATCTTTTACCTATTAAAGTAAACATTATACCAACAATTTTTTTATATACATATTAGCTTAAACATAAGCTAAACATGGGATCAGCAATCTTTTTCATATATACATTTTTAATATAGACTGGATCACGATTTTTTTTTATATACATATCGATTCTATATACATATAAATATAAACCTATCCAGATACGTCGAATAAACAATCCTTTATAATATTAAGGCAAACATTGTATCGGCATTCTTTTATATATACCTATCAAGGTAAAGAAGATTTTGATGGTAAATATAGGTTTTTATAATGAATCTGATTTAAGAACTTAAGACTTGTAACTAATTAGTGAGGCTTATGTTTCCGTGTCAAAGATGGAAATAAAAAGTTGAATTCTTTATATTAAAGTGGGTATTTATACCAGTTAAGAAGTACTTAAATGTTAACATATACCAAGAATATTTTGCAAAATTATTGGAAGCAAAGAAGGTACCATGGGTCGGAAAAGATATAATGAAATCTTTGCCTTTTGTCCAACTTGTACAGTGACCTATTGTAAAGCAAAACAATTTTACAATAACTTGGGGATGATAAGACTTACAAAACTTAAACCTCAAGGAAGGATGGAATGTGCTCCATTTCCGTTGCTGTTTATTGAGACTGTCGGCTAAATCTAAGGCTTTATGGCCGGCTCAAAAGAGAATTCTCATTCCTTTCTTATTTTCCTTTGTTAACGTTGCACCCTCCCACGCTTGGATGCTGGGAATATGAATATTGTCAGTCAGCTAGGGTGAGATCATCTGTTTATTCATCCACGTTCTTGATAAATTTGCAAATTGTCAAAAGAAAGAAAGCAATAGAACAGGATTTCTATAATGAAGAAGTTGATTTTTATATGTATATTAACAAAAAGAGGTTAGATTTTGAAATCTCTTGTTGTGATTAAAATATATTGAGAATGTTCAAATCATCGGCGTGGAGTGGGAGTGCTGGCACTTTTAAGTGGAGGGGAATTACTGGACACAAACGGGAACAACGTAGCGGATTTGAGTGGAGAAACGAATTGTGTAGTGGAGGTTGTGCAATTATTCCCCGGGGAGTGTTAGAACTGTAAGATTTATCTATTAAAATAAAAATCGGTTTATGGGATAAGGAATGGCCCATCGAACCAGCATTTTATAGAATATCTGAAACGAATTCCTGGCCACGAAGATTTCAGTAGTTTCTAAAACGAATTGGCGATAAGATAAGTCGCTTTTCGTCTTAATGGAATAGGTAGATCCACGGTAATATGCTTTAGTTTAGAGGAATTCATTGCGTGGAGAAATATGGCAGCTTTTGGGTGGGGGATTATGAATCATCCGTCCCATTCCATTCCTACAAGTAGCCAATCTGCCACCATTCTCAATCAGCGGGCAACCGGCAGACTTTTGCATAAATAATTGCCCAGAGACAGAGTGGGATGTGCAGTGTTATAGAGCTCTGTGTGCTGGAAAGCATTGAAAAGAAAGCTGCTTGTCGTTTTTTCCAGCTCCTGTGCTCATTTTCATATTGATATTCCCACTCAGGAAACTCAAGTCAGTCAGTCTCTAGTGTCCGGTTTTGCGTATTGATTTTGATACGCACGACTGGACTGGTAAGGTAGTGCTCCTGTCGATTGATTCCCCCCCTTCAAGAAAAAAATGGTGAAGTTCTCGAAGCAGTTTGAGGCTCAGTTGGTCCCAGAGTGGAAGGATGCTTTCGTGAATTATAGGCAATTGAAGAAAGAAGTCAAGAAGATTCACAAACAGAGGCTTCTGCAGGCTGCCGATCATAGAGCCGAACGACAAAGTCCTGGTTCGATTCAGTTCGATCAATTATCGCGTATAACTGCGCTTCTCAAGAAGAAAACCCGCCATTTCTTGCATGGTGATATCGAGCCAAACATCATTCAGGTAAATATATAAATATCCTTCACTGTTTACGTAGCAAAGTAGCGGATTGCACAAGTTTCTAAACTTTTGTTTATTACATTATTTTGAAAAGAAAATCGATGAATTTTATAAGGTTTACACGTAAGGGAAGTGTTTTCTATCATAAAATTGTGTTTCAATCCTTAATCCTTGAAATTAAATTAAATCTGAGAAGTTGTTACTTTCTCCATCTGTTCAAAGGTCATTTGGTCGTCAGCTTATTCAGTATGAATCCCATCAGTTGTAATACATGTTTATTCAGAGACATTAGTTATCCCCGATCCTTATTTTGTTGGCTCTCCAAAGATCCGGAGGATAGATGGATTTAGCCATGTGACATTTGGTCTTTCAAACTGATTTTGATTATGTATTATTTCAATCGATGTATTTCTAGCCCTATCTTGATTTTTAGATGGTATTTTTCAATGAAACAAACAAACAGAAAAACTCTGAAAAAGTTGTTTTCCATCTTTTCTAAACTTGTTTTTCATCATTTCTAAACTTCACATCTCCAAGGATTCAATATTACTTACAAGGCAACAATTTTTCATGGTAGAATTTAAGATTTTTTAGATCTTGTTAATGGCGAATGAAATGAATATTATTGTTGATGCAGGTAAAAAAAGCTCCAGAGGATGTGTACGAGACGAAGGTGGCTCAGGGCCAGTTCGATCAGACAGATGCTGCACAGACATTCTTTTCGACGCTAGACAACCAATTGAATAAAGTGAACCAGTTCTATAAAAATAAAGAAAAGGAGTTCCTTGAAAGAGGGAAGGCATTGAAGGAACAGGCGCGAATTTTGAAGGAGTTGAAAGCTGCTCTCAAACAGCAAAAGGACAAACAATCATCTCAGGGTGGTGAAAGTGAGAATGATTCCACGCATTCTGTCGTTTCAATCGAAGACCCTAAAGCTGGTAATCATATTCCACACAAACCTGTCAACTGAGTAATAAACGGAGTTTAATCTTTTTAAGTTTTAGCAACTGCCTTTTTTTTCCCAGAAATGGATGAGTTTAATCTATTCAAATGACCTCTTTCAAGACTGACTTCGCCATAATATCTATTATTATGACTAACAAATCAATCCCACTACATCCATCAAAGAAAAAAAAATTGTAAAACCAGATTTCTGAATCTCACCTCAGATTTTTATCCATGAATACAAGTTTAACAAAGAATCCAAGAGCCAAAATGATCTGTTCATATTTTACTCTTCACGTAGTTTGTAAATCCATTGGTTGATAAATCCATGAAGTGAACAGTGAAAATCCATGAAGTAGGAACGAAACAGAAAACCCCGAAGCATATGCAAATGAAACTAAGGTTTCATTTTCAGAAACGAACAGAGAATTCAAACCCCTTACACGTTTCAATTCTGTGTGGGTTTCAATTCTCTGAGTTTCATTTCCTAAATTGAAACCCGTGTTTGATTTTCACGTCTCTTCGGTGTCTGTGTTTCGTCAGCTCTGGCTTGCAGAAAACACAAGATGTGATTTCACATTCTTTCCAGGTTTTCTGTGTTTCATTTCTACTTGTAAGCTGGAAGGTTTACATTTAACGTGTGGTTGTAACTTGTAATAGATTATGTGCTGATGTTATGTGACATTTCCTCCATCGAGCCTGTAGAGCACTTGGCTTCTGTGGCCACAAAATCATTTCTGTAGAGCACTTTGTTTATGTACAGGAGTATGATTTGTTGTTAGACCCAATCAATTAGAGGACTGTAGTACTTTGCTTCTCTCAAAGACGTTAAATTGGCAAACAATATTCACTATATAGATTTGTAATGATTGTTGGTTGGAAATTAGGTAGAACGAGTTGAAAAGTTCCATCAGTTACAGGGATGGGATCTTTATCAAATAGGCAAACATTAATGATTGCTGGTTGGAAAATGGTCAGAACCGGCTGAAAACTTCCACCCGTTTCAAGCAAGTAATCATAACTATAAGGAAGTGACCCTTCCATTTTATGTTGTTAACCTAGTTATATTATTTTCCTAAGAATGGAACTGGTCATAGTGGGCTAATAATTAAGAGTATGTGTTATTTCCAAGGAAGTCACTAGTTCAAAAACTAAAACAACCTAAAAAAAACTAGGTGAAGATACTTGTTAGCCACTTGTGACAAGGTTAGAAAGATAGGCAACCCTATCTAGGATTATATCCAGAGTGGACTCCTGGACATCTACTATCCTTGATAAGGTGAGTGTGTATGTATTAATTTCCTGTCTACAAGTAACATTTGATTCTGGTTAAGTGCTTAGAGCACTGATTTTAAATCTCCTTTGGCTGAACAGATAGTATCCGTGAGGCAGTGGAGGATGTTGATCTTGGGGACGAGCAGGAGACGGCGCATTTTGAGGAGGAGGGTATGACTGGTTTTGAGAATAATGGCGAGAGATTGGTCGAATCGCCCAAGAGACGGTCTTTCGATGGATTAAAATCCAAGAAAGGAAACGAAAAACAACTGAGCAAACTCAAGTCCAACCCAAGAAGTCGAAGTTTTAATTCACAAGGTCGAAACATGAGGATGAAAATCCCAATCACTACACCTACCAGGACTATTTCGGCAATCACATATCTCCTATGGGAGGATTTGATGAATCAGCAGAACAAAGAAACCCCAGAAGGAAACCACTTTGCGCTTAACAAGAAGAATCTTCACCGTGCCGAAAAATTGATCCGTGGAGCCTTCGTGGAGCTATACCGCGGGTTAGGTTTCCTGAAGACTTACAGGTACACTGCATTGAATCCAAACGAACATTTGATCTTCTAATTGCTGAATGAAAGGCTTATTAAAGCGGATTAGTACACTACGTTTGATCTAAATTATTACTATTTTGTATAAGGATGCGTTCGAACTTCGTATTTTCCTTTCTGAAATTGCAGCTATTTCGGTAGATTTTATTCTCGTTTTTCAGCAAATTATATTGGCTGCTTATACAAAACGCATTTTTCTTTCTTATGATGCAGATCGTTGAACATGCTTGCATTTGTGAAGATTTTGAAGAAATTTGACAAGGTACTCACTTTTTATAAACCCAATTTTCTATCTCCTAATTGCTAATATCTAAATACCGTATGACAGTATGGATACAGTGTTATATCTAAATACCGTATGACAGTATGGATACAGTGTTATAAGAGTGAAAATTATAGTTACAGGACTGTCTACATTACAGCAGTAGTTAATTGAGGTAGGGTACTTTCGGTGATGGAGTGACTGCATTTCGTTCTAAGACAATGTACATTTTTCCCACACAAACCTTAATGGATGTGGAAAAGAAATGTATCAGCATTTTTCATCACCCACTTACTATATAGTTATAATAAGTCATCTGGTCTCGGCTCACCTCACCTTTATATAATAGAGACGATGCGCATTTCTCTTTATCCCACTTTCATTATTAAGAAACTAGAGAAGGAAAGAAACGAAAATTGCCTCGCCCTAAGCTCACAATGCATTTCTCCCTAACTCCATATACTAAATCACATATCCTAAATCAGTAAGAGATTTAGGCATTGAAGCAGCGTAATTGACTCCGTTGTACATTAAAGCACTGGGGCATTTATGCATTATAAAAGAATAGTTTTTTTTGTTTTTTAAGTAGTAATAATAATAATAATAATAATCTATTTTTAAGGTCACCAAGACACCAAATTGGTGTATGAGACCCCCTTGTTTGTGGGATAAGGGACCCCGTGACCTCCTAAGAGGAAACACATGCTCTTAACCATTACGCCCACTCATGCTGTACAAGGTTGTCATAGGCTGAAATCACTGTGTTATTTTTTATAGTATAAAATTAAAGTTGTACTAATAGTATTATTAGCATAGTTAATATAGGTTATCTCTCATTTATCTTCGAACTTATTATGAATTTTTATATATCTTATATTAACTATTTTTAGAAATGTAAATGTACTAATTATATTGATCTTTTATAGACAAAACTATCCCTATACCTACAACTCCAAATTTAACAAGCTCTTTTAGCCAAAGTAATGCAGTATCTGGACAAACTAAACAAAGTATATGCATAAGCAGTCATGTTCAAACTAAAAATCTGCACATGAAAAAATGAATCTATAACCTAAACCAAGACCAACCTTAATGTTGCATATGTTCAATGTAACCATGATTATATACACCTGAGTCTGTCCATAAAGAAAAGGCATATATATATTCATCTTTAATGTTAGTCACAAAGAACTTGAGCAGTGAAATTTACAAAACTTGAACTTTAATAGTGAACGATAAACACCCTGCTTTACTGTGCAGGCTAATCACATCTTACATTCTATATAAACCCTGGGGATGGATTAAATGCTTCCAGCTAAGCGCTTATTGTTTGGAAAAATAGCAGCGATGTATTAATGATAGGATATACACCTTAGTCCCCAAAAAATGGCATATATGCCAAGTATATATACCCGTATTTAATGCTCGTTGTTTGGAAAAGATAGGAGCGATGTATTAATGATGGATATATAAACCTCAGTGTGCCCCTGCCCCCCCCAAAAAATGGCATATATACCAAATATATATACCCCTATTCAATGCTCGTTACAGCGAACTTGAACAGTGACATTTACAAAACTGAAAATAGCAGCGATGTATCAAAGACGGGTATATACACCTGCGATATCTGTAAAAAATGGGCATATATGCGAAGCATATATCCGTCTTTAATTCTCGCCACAGCGAACTTGAACAGTGAAATTTACAAAATGGAAAAGAGGAGCGATATATTATAGATGGGTATATACATATCCGTCTGTCCGTCAAAAGGGGCATATGTGCCAAGTATATGCCCGTCTTTAATGCTGGCCAATAGTGAAATTTACAGCTGAAAATAGAAGCTTTTATGTGATATCATAGTATTCATTCAGAAAGGTCGATGAAAATAGAAAGCGAATAAAGATAAACGTCTCATCGACCGAGAATTTGTCGTCGAGCTTTACCTTGTCCGAACTTCACCATTATCATGCAAATATTTTTTTGAATATAAATCAGTAAAAGCAGATGGCTGCCATTGATTAGTTCAGCTAAAGGTATTAGTGCAAGGATATAGCCTACGCTATCTTGAGAGGAATATAGGTTGATTTTCTTGACGAATTCCTAAGACAGAATTCTGCTTTAAATCAAAGTTATTCTCCAGCTGTCCTGTACAGGATATTAAGAGAATATAGTTTGTACTTTTAAAATCTTGGTTGTGTACTTTTCTATGGTGTAGTGGAATGAGGATACGAACAAGAACATGGCCAAATCCAAACTGAGTGCTTTCCTCGTTGGAGAGAGAGATTCTCTTTGCACTTTCTGCTGCTTTTGTCAGTAAGTGGAGCTGATGCCTAGTCTGTACAAGTAGACTTCTTTATTCCATTTTTAACTTTAGAATCTGTAACTAGTTGTGTTTTCTCATGAATATTATCTCAGCAGCACTCAGATTTATTCGACCTAGCACGGTAACTGTTTGAATGTGACCACGCTTCTTACAAAGTACACAAGCGTTATCTAAAATATGCTTGGAATTTTTCTTCCACCACTTTCAGGTCATTTGGGAATTAGGTAAGTGTGTTTAGGGTTTATTCTTTTACCGCTTTCAGAGCAACACGGAATTCTTCTTTTCCAACAATGGTGGAAAAGTAGTTTATACTTTATTTATTTATTTATAGATTCTCAAACTTTTGTGAAATAATTAGGTGTTCTAACTCTTTTGTTCATGACTAAACTTTTCAATTCATCCATCCTATCAAAGGATTGTGTGGTGGGTATACAATACAGTACTGGATTGCTTGGTGGGTATACAGTACAGTACTGCGGGAGTCACTCCATGGAATTTGAATATAAATAAATGGAAACTATACCCACGACTTACCACATACACTACCCTGAAACACCAATTTTTTTACTTAACATTAAATTTCCCAACGACTAGTGAAAACTTCCCCTATAAATTTACTCTATGATGCCCAATTGTTAACGCCAAGAGGCTAATTGTGTTAATTTGGAATATCAGTGATGAATCTCACAGCATTCTACACACTTTTAATTGATATTTGCGGTCGTGTATGTTTGAACTTTTGAAGTGATTCCCCAAATTAAAATGTCTTCGCAGGTTACAGGGCAGCAGCAAGTTTTACCTATTTACTTGGACGTGGTCGAAAGGTCATACTTCAACAGCTCCGACAAGGTAAGGCTTTGATTGAGAGGATGCTACTCAAACTTTCATTAAATACCAGGAGCTTATCTGAAAGAGCGACAATTGTTGACATTAATACATGAACCGCTGACCACGAGCCTTGTGATGTACAGGTAGTAAAACTGTCCGATGAGATTGAAGAACTGTTTATTCAACATTACGCAGCTGATGACCGCAGAAAGGCCATGACATATCTCAAGCCAAAACAATCCAAAGACTCCCATACAGTCACATTTTTTATCGGTAGGATATATTGATATATCCTACACTTGAGCGAAATTAAAATATATCTTCTTACACTGGTAGTCCAGAGAGGTCTGGTTTTTTTTCATATCATTGCATGTCTTGAATGAGGGGAAGGGCTGTACATCAGATTAAAAGCAGTCATTTCTGAGAATGATTTAGCCCGGAAAGGGGATCATTATTTTATTTTAAATTACGATGTGCTGCTGGGAGTCGTACTTTTATCTGGAATTATGATTTATTCGTGGTTTTAACTTTTATCAGGGTTTTTCGATAAATGAGGTTTTAGGGTTTTCAGGGTTTTAGCCTTTAGGTGTTTTCGATAAATGAAGTTTTAGGGTTTATCAAAATTATAAGGCTCTTTTTTATACATTTCCAGTGAAGATTACTTCGGGTCTAGGGTATTTTTTTGAACAATAGAAACCTAACCATGTCAGTGAATAGTGGTTAAAATAACACACTTTATGAAAATTGTTTGTCTCGGAAGTTAACTTAAGTTTCAGGGGCTTTACTGTATGTTTGGTTAATTCATATGATTAGAAATTGAATCCTTTTCATTCTTCACTTAAACTTAGCAGTTATTAAAAATGTAAAAGAAAAAAATAATTCTTACATTTTATTAAAATTATAAATATTTTAAAATATTAAAAAAAGTTAAACTAAAAAATTCAAAATTATATAGTATCATGGCTTTATGTATGAAGCTATATTGATATTATATCATATAATTTTTATTTAGTTTTAGTGATGGTGGAAATGGATATGTTTTTATGTATGAGACTATATTGATGTTATATCATATAATTTTTATTTAGTTTTAATGATGGTGGAAAACATGGATATTTGGTATTTTGGGATCAGGGTTGAGATTTCAAATGGTTTATATTGGTCAAAATTATTATTTACAATCAAAACTTGAAAGGTTTTTTTTTTATTTAAACTAAATTTTGATTGTGGTTTTAAAATTTTGATGGTATCCTAAAATTGCAATTCACCACTCAAATTTCATGACTGCTTCGGATAATAAAAGAGCTTGAAATCATTTTTTGTCTTGGAGTAAGAGTTACAACTACATTTGATTGGCTAAAACTCTTATCAGAATTCTTACAAAAGTTTGCCTAAGTTTACCTAATTTTGCTTAAATAATGATGATCAGTCAAATCCCATTTCATAATAAATTTTAACAAGTAAATTATAAGAAGTTTTTGCTTCCTCATTTAAAAAAAAACATTCAAACTTTGTTTTTATTTTATTTTAAAAATATAAATCAGTTTTATATACTCTACTATCTATCCTAAAATAAAAGAAAATATTCTTATCTATTCTCTTCTATCATTTTTTTAAAAGACACTTACATAATGTTGTATTTATATACTCTACTATCTATCATAAAATAAAAGAAAATATTCTTATCTATTCTCTTCTATCATTTTTTTAAAAGACACTTACATAATGTTGTATTTCGACTTTTTGCAGGGCTTTTTACAGGATGCTTTTTAGCTTTGTTTGTAGGATACATTATTACGGCCCATTTAGCTAAGGTATACATGGATAGAACGTACTGGGCAACAAGTTACCCAGTTTTTAGGTATGATTCTTCTCCGATGTTCAAGCATTATAAGTTTTACAGCCTTAGTCTGGACTCTGACCCTTTTAAACATTATTCATACTTTTTCTTTTTCAAGTAAGGATAATTGGTATATCAGTCAAATTTTACTGTATGTTAAGTAATCTCTGCCAAGGGATACTAATGGGAATAAATGTTTGGGTCTGCTTACAGCTTGTTGACTTTACTGAATTTGCACATATTCTTGTACGGCTGTAATATCATCATGTGGAGAAAGCATCGAATCAACTATATATTCATCTTTGAATTTGCGAGGGAAAGGGAGCTTAAATACCAAGATGTATTTTTGATTTGCACCACTTTTATGACAGTGGTAGTGGGTTGTATGGTTGCCCAGCTGGCCCTGAAAGAAAAAGGGTTCTCTCCTCTTCAAGTGGATACTATGCCTGGCTTTTTGTTGCTGGTAACTATGTTTCTCCTTAGAAAATATATCGACGTTTGGATTTGAAAAGCACCACTCTGTCTTCGTTAATTATAAATTGTTTAAATCTTCACAAACGTTTATCTGGAAATTGTCAGGCATTCATTGCAGTCCTACTGTGTCCACTGAACATTATTTATCGGTCAACAAGATTCACTTTCCTTAGAGTTCTTCGTAACATTATTCTATCGCCTTTGTACAAGGTATGCATTTCAAACATTTTTTACCAACACAAGTGAATTCTTTCTTCGCATAGTTACAAAACGTTTTAAAGATCCACACACATTTATAAGTGGCCTTGGCTTTATTGTGAATGCAGGTAGTGATGGTGGACTTTTTCATGGCTGATCAACTAACAAGCCAGGTAAATTTTCTACATTAAAATATTAGATGCCATCGTTGCCTCGTGCACACTTTTATTCTGCTGAAAAAATATTAGATGCCATCCTTATGCACACTTTTATTTTGCTGAAAAAATATTAGATGCCATCCTTACCTCTAGCACACTTTTATTCTGAAAATAAAAATAGAATCATCAATAAATTAGTTAAAACAATACATATGTTGGTAAACTTTACAAACAAAGTTTTATAATCCTATGATTTCAGTTGCCAGTTAGTCCAGAACAATAATTGAACTTGGGTCAATGTTCTGTGACCATGTCAAGTTTTCAGAGTGAACCTAGCCAGTAGAAAGTTTGGCAGAGAGGAAAAAAAATAATAATAAATTATATTTATATCCTAATAAGTAAAATTACTTATTTTATATGTCGAACTAATGATGTCATATATGTCATAAGGAATAAGAATGATTCAAAAGAAATATTTCATAAAAATAAGTAATGATTCTAGAGAGATCTTAAACCCTCATGAAAAACAGTAATGATTCTACCCTCATGAAAAACAGTAATGATTCTAGAGAAATATTAAACCCTTTGTAAAAACCATAGAAATAGGAATGATTCCAGAGAAATCTTAAATCTTCATTAAAAAAACCATAATGATTCTATAGAAATCTTAAGCCTTTAATAAAAAACCATATTTTATAGAATTCACTTGAATTAGTGCATATATGCATATGCACTTGAATTAGTGTATATATATATACATAAAGTAGTGTATATATATGCATATACACTAAAGGTAGTTTTATTGAGTGTGTAATATTTTTAATATAATGACTTATTCATAGTCAGCAAATCAGATATATTAGTAATTTGTAATTTAGCAAATATTGAAATGTCCAAAATCTCAGAGTGAACCTCTATCCCAAAAATTGCCTACTCTTTAAACCTTAAACCTTATCACAACAGAACAAGGACAATGAGAAACCCTATCCCCACCCGTTCTATGGTTCCCCACCCGGTTCTATGGTTCCGGTGAGACATTCGTATCGATGAATAATATAATATATATCTATAGTTCCTGTGGGACATTAGTCTCCATGGATAATAATGTTTGCCCCTATTTTATGGGAAATTACACTCTGCCTTCATCTTGATTTCTATCAAGGAGCTCATGTAACGCACGCTACACTTATATCCATTGGTTGGGTTTTGCAGGTTCAGTTGCTAAGGCAGTTGGAATATGTAACATGCTATTACGTTACCGGAAGCTTTAGAACGGAGAACTCTGATATTTGCAAAGATAATAAACAATACAGAGACCTAGTATACGTTGTGTCGTTTCTTCCATACTACTTGCGAGCTATGCAGGTATTTTATATTTCTATTCCGTTGAGCCAGATTGTAACTAGCTTGAATTTATCAGGTCTGAGTAGGAAACAAATCTTTTACATTACAACTATCTAAACTAAATTACATTGAATTTTCAAATTTTGTTATACCGGTAGTGTGCGAGGCGATGGTTTGAGGAAGGAGATATAGATAATATAGCGAATTTGGGAAAGTATGTGTCCGCCATGATAGCGGCTGGAGCACGGCTGACATATGAGAGGCAAAGAACAATCGGGTGGCTGGCGCTGGTTGTGATCACATCGACTATTGCAACCATATATCAATTGTATTGGGACTTTGTCAAGGACTGGGGACTCCTCAAACCTCGTTCACGAAATCCTTGGCTGAGAGATGAACTAATTCTTAAACACAAGATCATTTACTTCTTTGCCATGGTATGCACTCATGAATCGTTTGTAAACGGTTATTCTAACATGTAGATCCAGTTTTCTCAGAACGACTTAGGTATTAATAAGAATGTAAAGAACATTTGCATTAAAAATAAGTGCACCTTGAAAATTTAAAAAATTCTCTCTCTGCAATAAATTTGCCATTAAACGTTATTAACATAATGAAATTGAACCTGTACTGCAGGCACTAAATTTACTACTTAGATTTGCATGGCTTCAGTCAGTTTTGTTCCCCAGTATTGAGGCTGTTGATCAGAGTGTCACCCTCTTTTTTCTAGCTTCACTTGAAGTCATTCGGAGGGGACACTGGAATTTTTACAGGTAACTGTTTTTTCCTTTCCTATTTATAAGTTATTCATATGATATATGATAAAAAACGCTCCGCTGTACACTTTCAATGGTCATGGCACTGCATATTATGCATTGTTTGTTCGTAGCTTTTGCAACGCTATGCATTAAACTTTCTGCAATATGATAAAGTATGGCAGAATAATGATGCAGGGTATTGTTACGTTTCAGGTTGGAGAATGAGCACTTGAATAATGCGGGCAAGTACAGAGCTATAAAAACCGTGCCACTCCCTTTTCATGAAGTTAATGATGATTAAGGGAGAGCATCGATTGAATCCTATCGCTGGAAATTTAACGGTCCTATTTACACCATAAATATCATCGTCGATCTCGATCTGTAAACGAAAACAAGTTCCAATAATGTCGGTTGTAAATCTTGGGCTGTTGATACATGCGATAGCATTCATTGATCGAGCTGATGGTTGTCAAGAGGAACTTCTCTGGTGTACATTCATATAGAAACTAGAAACATGGAGCACCTATGCTCCTCTCGACACAATAGTTGGGAAGTCTTATTTGTATTATGGGATTAGTTTTCTTTTTCAATATCAAAGGTGAAGAGCTGTATCTTTATTATCTAACCACATTCACAATGTGTCATTACAATATTTTTTTATAAAAGTAATTGCAATATTATAAAAATCATTTAAAGTAATTGCAATTGTTTAAAAATCATGGTAATATTTCATTTTTATTTTATTCAATAAATTGTTTTCGTAATAAAATATCATATCAGAATAAGAGAGAAAGATACTCTTTCATATTTTCAAAAACAATAAAATATCTATTTCTCATCTCTATTGTTATAATAAGTTTAAGTATATACAAAGTGTGGATAAGATTATGTACATTAATTACAAAAGGAAACCACACACTACGGAAAGAAAGAAATGTATTCCAAATAGTCTATGTTAAGTTCTTATAGTGTTATCCACTCTAAATTGTGTCCACAAAGAATATAACCTTGATGGTTGTATTACCCATAATGTTCAACTTCACTCTCAAAGTTCTAATTCCAACATAGATTTCACCCAATTATTCCATAAATTTTGTGTAGGTATCCACTTGAGTCAAAGATTTAGAGACTCACTTCCCTTAGGAGAGTGGCCATTCCTACCCTTGTCTTAGGGACTTCTTCTTCCACTTGTCACATGAACTTGCACCAACCTACCATTTAAACCAAGCAATAGAGAAATCCTAGAATTTATGATACCGAAGGAGAGAATCTACTTGTTGCTCACATTGCCAAGTCACTTGCAAATACAAAGGAAAAAAATCCTAAGACCTTCTCAAACCTTCCTCTCATAATGATCTAGACCTCCATTTTGAAACCATCCTCTGTCATTTCCTACCCCGTTCACCCAAGACCTTCATTATTATCTACCTTAATTAAACACATCATCAAATCATGCAATAGAAGCCTCTCTCCATATGCACCATCTATATCCTTGTTACCAACTCCTAAGACCTTCTCAAGCCTCCTTGTCCTCTCATTATGATCCCGACCTCCATTTTGAAACCATCATCCACCATTTCCTACCTCAGATACCCAATACCTTCATTACATACATCATCAAATCATGCAATAGAAGCCTCTTTCTTAATTGTGCCATTTGTCTCCTCATTACCCTCACCACAAAATCACTACACGTGATGGTGTACATTCCTTGGATTGGTACGAGCCCCTGTATGTGGGGGCCCGGGGGGTGGAGCCCCTATATGTGGGGGCCCGGGGGTGGGTAGAATGTTGAAAAACAAGTTTATAATGGAAAGATTGTACCCTTCTATGTAAGGGCTTTTCATTTTTTGTCTATACGTTACATATTACATAGATATATGTTTAGTAATTTTTGTTGACATATAACATATTGGAGTGATCAAATTTACCAATTTTTTTTTTGGGTGTGTGCAAGAAGTTGAGGGACCTTTTAGATGCAATGGTGAGTGAAGTCAATCACTCTTAATCCAAAAACAAGAAATCATCCCAAGCAATCTCGAACCTGCCAAGCCTAGTCCCAAGGCTACCAATAGGCATGCCAACTAGGATAGTAAACCAAATCACGCCTCTGTTTTAGTGAACAAAATCGCGTGGGCGATTTCGTTCACTAAAACGGAGGCACGATTTGGAAAGCCTGTTCATGATGTTGATGGTGATGATGATGATCATTTTGATGATGATGAGGAGGAGGAGGAGGAGGAGGAGGAGGAGGAGGATGAAGATGATGATGATGATGATGGTGATGATGATGATGTTGATCATGATGACGACGATGGTGATGATGATGATGATGATGATGAGGAAGGCGATGTTGCTGATGATGATGAGGATGGTGATGATGATCGATGATTAGTGATCATGGTGATGATGAGGATGAGGATGGTGATGATGATCGATGACCAATGATCATGGTGATGATGAGGATGAGGATAGTGATGATGATCGATGACCAATGATCATGGTGATGATGAGGATGAGGATGGTGATGATGATGATTTTTAGGATTAAAATTATACATATATCTGACTTACCTGATAAGGATTTTTAGGATTAACATTCAGTTCACCACCTTTCTCATCAAAATCTCCTTGCTTTATTTTTGGCTGTCCTTCACATGCATTTGCAAAATGACCAACCTGACCACAAAGGAAGCATTTGTCTTGTTGTCTAGGCATAACCACAATCTGCACAATTACATATATAAGGAAAGTGGCAATGTTATCATATTCCTCTCACTATTTTTAAAGACTATAGTAAAAGAGATGACAATGCGATCTGAATGCATTTCAGTCATACAAACCTATTAGGCAATTTAAAAATTTCATCTTGAACAAAGGATGAGCGTTAATTTCTATTTTTCATAAAGGACAAACTATTAAAAGAGAGTCTCTACTTTTGTGGGGATGATTTTGTCACTGACCATGCTTGGATATGGTGCATGTGTAGCATTTCTAAGCATAACTCCTACCCTCAATGGTTTTTGGTATTTGTCTCCTGGTAACACTCAAGAGTAAATCTTAGAAATGGGGTTAAGTATTGAAATTTGAACATACATGAGTATAACAGTTCAAGAGTTTATCGGGTTAACGCTCAGACGTTTATTGGGTTTGGTGAAGGTCATCAACATATAAAATATATCTAGAGATCAATAAGAGTGATATAAATTTGAAAGTACTCCCCATGAGTTCGAAGATAGGACTACCAGAACCTCTTCCCAATACAAAGATGCAATAATTATTTCTAAGAGTTTGACAATGTATGAACCATTGCCGCTTCAAGGCAACACAATCTAAGAGAATGGGTGGATGTTACAATATGTAATGCGCAAAAGTGCAATAAAAAAATCAGATAGCGATAAAAATGTACTCATTAAATCCTTAAAAGCAAAACCTAGTGGCTGCTTGTGCATGTTAATGCATCATGACCCATATCAAATGAAAATAAGGACCTTGATCTTGATTCTAAGCAAATAATCATGAGATTGAACTACTACACAACAGTGAAGAATACCAATAGTTCTATTACACTATGTTCTCTATTAATCAGGAGCACTAACCTCTCTCAAAATTGAGAAGTGCACCTCATGAGTAGACAATGCTAACATGATTAGATCAACATCCTGTAGCCATTGGGACAAAGGCATTTACCAACAGTCGTTTGAGACAAAGGCATTTACCAACAACAATATGGCATTTACCACCCTTCTATGCTTGCAACATGCATCACCATTTGAATATGATGCCAAACAAGAGTTTGCCAAGGAGCATTCTAAGACATGGCTGTTACAATCTATTTTGATGCTAATTTCCCCTGAGCTTTTAGGCCTGTCAATCCTATGCCTCACCGGCCATTCTTTTTACATGTAACAAAAATCAAAGTCACATTATTTGAACACAGGATCAACCCAACAAATTTGAAGATCAGGAATATCATTTGGATTCAAGAAAACTAGCAAAAATTCTAAAATGAAACTGATACAAATAGAAAAAGATAAAAAAATGCTAATTTTTTTACCAAAATAGGAATTTTTTTGTAGGCTATGAAAGTTTCTAGTATGGACTCATCAAGTTTCTAGTATGGAATTGCCATCTTCATTTATACTAACTGAATAGTTGTCAAATATTGGAAACCCTCCCCACTATTTACTAAGTATGGTTAGCTCATTTCCGTAGTAAGCTTGATTCAGTGAGTGTTTTGACTCCTCACCGAGTCTGTAATAATATTAGAACAACTACAACAACATCCAAGAATGCAACATTAATATACAAAAATGGTTTTGATCCCCATTGAGATCTTCAATAATATTAAAGCAACTACAACAACCTCCAAGGATGCAACATTTATCTACAAAAATGGTTTTTGACCTTTGGGCCTGATACTGCAGGTATACAGATCTTCCTTCCTTGGCTGCTTCAAATTGCTACAATAGCCAAAGAGCTGTCATTTATTTACCACTATTAATACCCCAGCTTGAACCAATCAGGGAAAAAAATGTCAGACCATTTGCCCCAAGTTTTGGCAAGAGTGGTTATCTAATAAATTCAACATCTTTTAAAAAAAATAATTGGCAAATTAATAATTTGTGGTATTTATATGACTTCAATCCTAATATTAAAAATGGCCTTTGGATATCTGAGCCTGTATATATATATATATATATATATATATATATATATATATATCACGCACATAGGATCTTGTATGTTTTTGCATTTGTTTAAACTTTTTCTACTAACATGGCATAATAGACGCCAAAGTTATTATCGCAGAACAACTTTTCGACAATGAGAGTCATGAATCCAATGGTGATCATGATTCTAGTGGTTTCACTCCCCCTAGTGCTCTTGATGATATAGAGCTTTTTGATGTAACAAGTAGGCCATGAGAACAACAAGAATAAAACTTGTGTTCTTGGTCTATTCTCTAGACTTCTAGTTTCTTTTTGGGATGTTATTTTGCTAAATAGTTTATAGGATAAATATTGATGACATTTTATATTATGTTTTATCACTTTATGAACATGTTTTTAAATTTCAATGAAGATGTACACTCTAATGTTTTCAAAATATATGTTTAATCATGATTCATTTCTGATGCCATATTTTTATTTATATGATCAATGACTATCGTGTTCAAAGTTCAAACTTCATTCAATGTTGTCATGTTCATTATTTCTATGATTCTATGACTATCATGTTCATTGTTGATGTGTTTAATTTTCATAGTTTAACAAGCATAATGAATTTTATTGAAAATTTTCATATATTTTTTAATTTCCATACATTTTAGTCATTTGAACTTAATGTCGAATTTTATGCTGATTTTTATTGCCAAAATTTTAAGTGCCAAATTTTTGCCGAATTTTAAGGTCGTCGAATTCGAACATGAACTCGAACCAAGTGACTTAGGTCCAGATTGGCCTCATAACTTATTTTCTCTCGATGTTGAATAAATCATGATGTATCATTGGCTACAATAGTTTCTCCAAGATGTCTAAATCCATCTCTTGCATTGTCCAAATCTTGAGGCAAAGGGCAATCCGAGTTTATCAGTATCTTCATTGTATCACCATATTTGAGAAATCCAGATGCTTGTGTACTTATGGTCTATTGTACATATTTCAGAGTATATGGAAAGCTTCTTAAAGCTATTGTGGGGCGGCTTGAATGAGCAGGAATTACCTTTTGCAGAGAGAACAAATATAATATTACAATTGAACCACAAAAGCAAAGACTTGGCATTATCTAGGAGAAACAAGTCCAGTTTCTTCCTATGCAGTTGGACCTCCAAATGAATCTTCCAGAAAATAGTCAAATATGTAAGCAACAATAGAAGGAAGAACTAGCAGCTAAAAGGAAGACATTTTCTGATATCTTTGATGAAAATAGAGGAGAAATGATTGCAGTGGCTTGCGCACATTGTCTCACTCCTAAACGAGTTGTTCAATCATGATGATAAAACCTGTTCAAAGAAATGGGAACCACCAAAATACCCAGAATCAGAACTCCCAGCACGAGCAAACAAACGAACACAACCCCTAGGCTTATCGGATCACATCGTGTCAAATCAAGGTCAATCAAATGAAGGTGATGGCATTGGGGACCAATGGTTTTAACCCTACAAAAGTGGTCTGTGTGTTTCAATCCTAGGTTGGAAGCATTTACAACACAATTGATCTGGGTTAAACCACCATGATTTCCCATTGAGCTTTTTGAGGGGAATAAATAGCCTTTTAGGACCTTGCATGTGGGGGCTCTTTAGCAGCCGACACTTATTTTGCAGCTCCTTCAGTTGGGTCATTGACGAGTAAGTCTTGAGTTAGATTTGGTCATTTCCTTTGTAGAGCATCTTCAATCAACAGCCTACAAAGTATATCCAAGCACTGCAACTTGAACTAGTTTGTTCGTTGATTTTCTACAAATAAGTAGTCCATTTCACATGTCATGCATTCTCGATTGTGCTTTATGCCTAGAGGAATTGGAGATGTCTATGGTCATTGTAGATGTTAGTTTATTTTTTAAGAAAATAATGTCATCAGTGCTTACATTTCTTGGCCATACATTGAATAATTAAGAATAACGCTTGAAAATGTTTTTGAATGATATGCTACAAGTCTTTGGTGTTGTATCAATACTACACCCATGGCATGTCTAGAAGCATCCACCTCAATCTTGAAAGCTTGTTGAATGTTAGGGAAGGTGAGAACATGAGTTGTCAACTTTGTGCGTGATCGCTTTAAACCATTCTTGTTGTGTGTTGCCCCAACTATGATTGAGTTGGTCAGATTTAGTGCATTAGAAAATTGGATTACATTGGATAACTTTCTGAGATAGTTTGCTATTGCCATGAAGCTTCATAGGTCATGAATGGTTCCACTGGTTCCACTAACCAAGATGCTTCAATTGATCTTTCTCATAGAACTTCACATGAGGTCACCTTTATCAACAGTAGAACCAATGTTGCTTTGGGAGATATGATGTTTAGAGGTGTTTAGAGGAAATAATATCTCTACTATATGGCCCTACCCTATTTGAGTTGGGTATGTATACACCCTCACAATTCTGTACCTTGGTCGAGGCCAACTTTTATTTACGTCGAGTATTCATACACCCACTTTCTGATTTATTTGGTTGAGCTACATTTGAGATGGTTATCCATAAACCTACTCTCAATAATTGCATTCATGATGGGTATCCATAAATCCAATCATAGCATTCAAACTCTCTTAGTGGTATTAGGGTTGGGAATTCATAAACACTCTCTTTTGTATATCAGCCATGGTTGACTAGACTGAGTTGGGTATCCATAAACCCTCTGAAATTTGTAGTTTATCATTCCTCTTTATGCCCCCTGTTAAGCTTAATAGGTGGTGTTGATAATGGTGTATTGAATACACCATTATCAAAACTAGACGGTTCAGGAAAAACTAGCCGGTTCGACCGGTTTAGAAGGTTGTCTGGTCCGGTTCGGTACCTGAACTGCTTGGGTCGATATATTGACACAAACCACCCTTGAACCTACTATTTTTTTATGGAACTAGGCCAAAACCGCTAGATCGACCAGTTTTGAACGTACAGAACCAACCGGTCTGTACTGTCCCATACGATAGTCGTCAAACCACCCACAAAGCTCAAAAATTTCTTTATAAAAAAACAAAAAATGCCTAATTTAAAGGACCTATACTAACCCTAATCCCATTGAGGTGCTATTTAAAGACCACCCCCACCCCCCTCTGTTTAGAGCCTCTTTGTTGATGCATCTTGGTTCAGAACTCCAGCGATGTATTGCAGCCGATGCTATTTTGGTTATTTGCACCTATACTTGCTATATATATGAGAGAAACTTTGCTTATTTGTGTATTAATGGTTTGGATTCATATGTATGCACATGAATATATAGGTTTTTTTTACTAAAATATGAATATTTTATGCATTGTAAAAATACAACAATGTTAGTCTACCATTTTTTTTTTGGTTCCGGTCCGGTTCACATTTTGGGCTTCGCCAGTTTGATGATCGGTCCAGTTTTGATAACATTGGTGTATTCTTCACATGTGGCTATGGCAGACCCATAATATATCATTAATGTGCTAGGATAATTCCAACGTTCATTTAGTGTAATACTAAGTTGTGGTTAAGGCCGGCCTAGTCAATCTTATGTGGTTCCATAAGTTATAACCTCTCTTGGGGATGGTACCTTACTTCTTGGGATGTGCATAAATGTGCTAAAATGTCATTTGTTAGCCATTATTATGGGCCATTGCTCTAAAAATCTCTTTTGATCTCAACAGGGAATGGCAGAAAGCACTGTGTTTTCTAAAACTTATCTAGCCATCATTTCTTGCAGGGGCAAGCCAACCTATTCATTCTTCTATGATTTCTCTTACTGTAAAAGTGCTTTCTTGTATGTTCCTTGAATATTCCTTCTAGGGGGGCATGATGCATTAATAGTGTGCCCACAGTAGGATGAGGATAGGGGCATGCCTTTGAAACAACCCTTGTTCCATTTTCATAGGTGATGGCTTAGGGTCTTGCACCTAGTCGCCAAGTCTTCAAACCTAACAAATTCTAGTTTAGAAAACTACATAATCACACCCAAATACTATCTTTGCATCTTTGAACCTTGGGAACATATATTAGATAAGTTTTAACATGTAAGAAACATCTTGAGTTTTGAACCCTAACAAATTGGTATTTCGAAAATTGTTTCCCAATCTTGCACCTAAACGTCCATCTACTTTTACCAACCCCAGCAACTTTACTTGTTATACTTGCATTGTATTTGTAAATGGTAAAAAATCTTTACTTTTGAGATGCCATTATTGCTTTGAGACTTCCATAGCCACTGGTTCTTAGGAAGTTACTATTAATTTTCATTCATTGTCTTGCAATGGAATCACTTGTAGAAGTTAAGGTTGAAGGTTGGAAAATGTGTCTTTTTAGGATTGAGGTAGTCATTATCTAGCAAGTTTATGATATTCAACTTTATGACAAGAAAACTAAAATTGCTCTTGTGCATCTTAGGCACATTAACTACATAATCACACCAAATATTCATCTCTGCATCTTTGAACCTTGGCAACTTAGATTAGGTAAGTTTTAACATGTACCAAACCTCTTGAGTTTTGAACCTTAAAAAATTGATATTTTGAAAATTGTTCTCCAATCTTGCACCTAAACCTCTATTTGCTTTTACCAACCCCAACAACTTTGCTTGTTATACTTGTGTTGTATTTGTAAATGTCGAGAATTCTTTCTTTTGGGAGCCCATTATCGCTTTGAGACTTCTGTAGCCATTGTTTCATGGGCAGTTACTTTTAATTTTCATTCACTCTGTACTGTCTTGCAATATAATCACTTGTAGAAGTTAAGTTTTATGGTTGGAAAATGTGTCTTATTTACTAATTTAGGGATGAGGTAGTCATTATCTGGCAAGTTTATGTTATTCAACTTTATCACAAGAAAAGTAGAATTGCTCTTGTGCATCTTAGGCACAGAAATAGAGTTGCTTTCTAACCTAAAGTACTAATATATTATTTGCAGAGATGAATTTGACGAGGAATCAGATGGCATGGTACTATCTGGTGAGGTTCCCACTATGGCAAGTGGTACTATCTGGAGAGGTTCCCACTATGGCAAGATGAAGTGATGATCATGTTGATGAAAGTGGAGAAAAGATACCAGTTACTAACGAAACTGGAGATTGTTTAGATGATGTTGAATTAATCATTGCTGAATCTCTAGTGGCTAATGGAACAAAGAGAAAAATGGGCGTTGATCTGACTTTTGATGATGAGAACTTGAGTAACAATAAGAAAATTGCAGTTGCCACAACTAACACAGTTACCATTGCAGGAGGTAAGAGGAAGTTGGATGACGATGATGATGATGTGATTCTAATTGATGAGGATCCTGGTAATAGGAAGAAGACAAGATTGGAGTAGGACCTGTGTCATATTCCAAAACCTATAGAAAAAACAGATTTTGTTAGTAATCTAACTTAGAGTTGATTTTTGTTTCTAATCCCCATGTAAAATGCCAGGAAAAAAAAATTGTATGTTTTATCACGAGTAATTGAGACTAATCCAAACTCTATAGTTGTGTGGGTGGCATACCTTCATATATTTAAAAAAAAGGAGAAGGTGATAGGAACGGGTGATATGTTTCATCATGTGGTGCAGCACACTAAATGTTCATATGAACTATGGATTCTCTTTATAAATAGCCAGATTCAAATGGATCAGAGATTGGAAGCTTACAAGTTTGCAATCACAACATTATGCCAGAATGCATGTACTGATAAAATTGTTCCATTTGTCCTGGACATTGTTTTGTAGATGCTTAATTTTATATCTATGTTAGACTGCAAGCATAAATCCATGACATGGATTGATGAACTCCTTTACTATTCATCTAAAAATTATGGCAAAGGGTAGTCAGAGTTTATCAGTATCTTCACGATATTGCCATATTTGAGAAATCCGGATGCTTGTGTACTTATGGTCTATTGTACATATTTTAGAGTATATGGAAAGCTTCCTAAATCTATTGTGGGGCGGCTTGAATTAGTAGGAATTACCTTTTGCAGAGAGAAAAAATATATTATTACAATTGAACCACAAAAGCGAAGACTTTGATAGCCAAAACCAAGCCGACTAAACTTGAGTTTAGGGCTCAGTCGATATTAAAATTTGATTTTCACCTTTCATGCCGACCACTTTTTCTTTTTCACTTGTCGGGTGAAACTTGTCTATCTCCTAACTAGACAAGTTTATAAATTTTATTCAGTCTTACTACTCGACTAAATTTACTTCGACTTACTTGTCGGTTCTACCGACTGATTTTACCTCGACCACTTGTCACTTCAAAGTCGGCTGACTTCGACCAAGTCGGCTGACTTCGACCAAGTCGGCTGACCGACCAATTCGGCTCACCTCTTCGACCAAGTCAGCTCACCTCAATCAGCTAACTCAACCGACCACTCAAGTCGACTCACACAATCGACTTAGTCAGTTCACTTTGGTCGAAATCTACAGAGTGTGTTTCTTAGTCTAAAGACTTAAGAAATTACAAATGCTTTTCACTTGTGAGTAAGATGAAGTAAAATAGACACATTTACAAATCCAAATAACTTATAAAACATATTCTCAAATATGTAGGAAGACTTGAGTTGACCAATGTGCCGTAAAAACCCTCGGACTTTCACGTGGTGAGAAATTTATGGGTTCTTTGATCTTTCACTTAGCAATAATTGTAAAAGACATTTACAGAAGTAAATCTGGAAATATGTGCAGCCAAATAATCATGCATTCAACCATAAACTATTTCATATATTCAACTATGTGGAAATAACAAAGTATTATAAACTTGTCGATTACAAACTAGTCGGTCCAAACTTGTCGGTCTACAGAGCTTCGGCTCTTCGACTAAATCACTTACATAGAAGCTTGAGCTTCAACTTCTCTTTTCTCACCCTAATATCCTTCAGTGTATATTGTCTCTAACCTAATTTACAATTTGCTTCTTCTATTTATAGGTGACCTGAAAATTGCTTCTGCATGGGTCAACTGACTCACCATTAAAGATTGTAATAACTATCTACTTAACAACTTAGCTTCAGAAATAAATTCGACTGATTTATATTGCTGAATCATGGACTCTTCCCTCTTGTCAGACTGACAGACAAGATCTTGACTTGTACAGACTTTGACATAGTTGACTGAGAGTCAGGTACATATCTGCGAGTAATTACATTTTTCCAACACTCCCCCTTAATTATAAGCAGATGGGGATTTTTAAAAACAAAATTTACAAAATGTTTAAGAGCTTAGACATGCTCTGTTTATGATAGAGTTCGTTGTGGAGAACTTGTCATTCCAAGATAACTACGTAGATACTGAAAAATATCCTTTGCCAATGCCTTTGTGAAGATGTTAGCAAGTTGGTCTTCAGACCTGCAAAATTCCAAACAAATTTCCTTATCATTTACCAACTCTCTTATGAAATGAAATCTTGTGTCGATGTGCTTGGTTCTCTTGTGAAACACATTATTCTTTGATAATGCTATGGCTGAATTGTTGTCACAGAAGATTGTTGTCTGTTCTTTGATAATGCTATGGCTGAATTGTTGTCACCTGCTTGCCAATGTGAGTCTTTTGGTAACTCCATGAACCTTGAGATCAGACTTACTCCATACATGATGTCTGGTCTTGTTGCTGTCAAATACATAAGGCTGCCAACAAGCCTTTTGAACATCGTAGGATCGACAGTGGATCCTTCATCATCCTTGCTCAATTTTAAACCTGTTATTACTGGTGTTGGGGCTGTCTTACAATTAGACATGTTAAATCTTTTTAAAACTTCACTTGCATATTGTTGTAATCTCACAGATCACATAAGGTTACCAATAATACACACTAAAACATATATAAATATAAAACAGAGACAAGAGATAAGAACAGATAGGTGAATAAATAGATTATATTATACAAATGAGTCCATACAACACAGAGAACTGAACTGAGTTCTCATCTGGCTCAACAGCCTAATATATATGATTACAAAACGGTTACAAAATAACTACCTGTCGATTCGGTGAACCGACATGACCTTAGGTGGTCGACCTAATCTCTAGCTTTAGTCGGTCGACCGACTTAGTTGGCTAATCAACTAAGTCGGCCCATTGACTTAGTCGACTGATCGACTAAGTCAACTCTTGTTCAAGTCGACTTATCGACTTGTTCCTTCTACATCTCCCCCATGAGCAAAACGTTTCTTCGTCCCGAAGAAACAGGGAGGGACAAAATTCTTGCTGGCTTTTAATATTTATTGCAGTGGGCTGTGAAGTTTGATGGTTGGTCGTTTCTGTATGCATAATTCTACAATGGTTGGGGCTGTGATGGTGAGGTGATGTTGGAAATCAGTCCAACTCTACAAAATTTTCTGGATGTGAATGGTGAGTGTGGTCAATCCTGATAAGATCGACATCTTTTCTGAGATGGAAACTTTAGCTATCCTCTCCATTTCGGGACCCATGAACTGGTCCTTCTCCTTTGCAGTATTGATAAGTCTTTTCATCTGCGGGTAGATGATGTCAACTTTCTCTAAGTTAGGGAGATCTTGTTGCACCCACTGATGTGCTTCCCTTTCCAGTTTCTGCAGTTTGGGGGTTTTAAGCACTATCTGTTCTTCTATTGTCGTTATAAGTGCTTCCTCAGTGTTTTTTCTTCTCTCTAATGCCTGAATGCCTTGTTGAGTCTGTCAAGTTTGTTGATAAACTTTCCCATAATGAGTAGGCCAGTCTCTTAGTACTTCTTCGGTTATGACAGACTCCTCCATATGATCCTACAACACTGTGTATGCTTCAGAAAATGCAATGTGCTGTGCCATTAGGAGTCGGTCAGTTTCCTCTTTTTGTTCCTCCTTTGTTTCTTGAATGTGCGCTTGGAGGGTTGACACCATGCTCTCAAATAGCTGATACGCTCTTTCAAGATTTCTATCTGTGTCGACCTCTATGGGGCCCGGCATGACGGACTAGGACAAATTCCTGCATTTGTTGAGAAACTCGACATGTTCTGCATTTTTGTCATGGAGTTCTTTGTTTCTTTTCGTACTCCTCATCTTTGCTTCACTCTCTAGGGTCTTGAGGAGTTGTCCTAGCTGTGTGTCGGTCAAGGAGATTGCATCCTTCATTTTAATTTGGACCTTTGGAGACTTTCCATGATGCTCCTTCTTCTTATTGTGCTTTTCTTTGTCTGCCTCCTGTGTACCTGCAACAGTTGATGCGGGATCTTTGGTTTATGGGTTAGAGACCGATGGTTTGTCTGGTTGGGTCGATGGGATGACTACCACCTCTGGTTGTGTGGATGTAGTTGGTTGTGGAGGGCCTTTCTCTGAGTCAAGGGGTGGTGGTGGTGGTGGATATGGTGGTGGCAGTGGTGATGGAGTTAGCGAGTTGTTGGGGGTGATTGGTTTGGGGGAAGTATGGTTGAGTGGTGGGTTTTCAGATCGGTGGTGTGAGTTTATGTCGAAAGACATTTCTGCTTCCGTCAGTGCAGTGGCTGGTAGGTCGTCTTGGGGTATGGGGTCATTCGATGCAATAATGGAGGACCGATGTCCAATCACTTTACCTTCCTTGTCGGGATTTCTTGTGAAAGTCAATGTGATGGTTGCAATGATTAGGGGCTGTGTACCCTGTCCTGTGAAGATAGGTGCCTGGGTAGAAATATTCTAAGCCGACTTAAACAATGTAGGCAGTGTCTCAAAGAAATCTTAATGTAAGTCCCTATCTCTATCGAATTTCGCTTTTACAGCCTCGAGCGTCGCACTTTTGTATAAGTCGAGGGCGCTGACTGACTGTGGTGTCGGTGCTTGATCCTCAGTTATTTTAGTCGGTGATGGGGGTGGAGGTGTCGACACAAGATTGACGACATTTTTAGGCATCATCGTAGTATTTTATTTCTTTGGTCGACCTTCTTGTGCTCCTGTGTCGACAAAGCACTAGAACTAGGTTTCGACCGGCACTTTATTTGCTACGACATCCTCTATGATGTCGAAGGTTGTGGTTGCCAATTCCTCCTCATCCTTTGATGATTCGGCAATGATAAGCTTGCGCTTACCTTTACCTTGTTGTTTTTCTTGTGTTTTTATTTTCTTCCTGCCTACTGCTATTTATTTTGAGAGTTTTCGAATAATGCCTTATGTAATAGCATACTCAGGGTTGTCGGGTTTTATCTCGCCCATCAGTGCCTGAGTCGAGACGACACTTTCTGTAGCCAGATGAGTTATCTGCTATTGTGGATGCGGCTTTGGCTTTGCAGTCTGGGGTTCTGTTCTCTTGGCGGTCAGAGGTTTGATAGTTATCTGCAGTTGACTGGTGTGTTTGACCAGTGTCTCCTTCGACACAAATGTGCTGATGTAGAGGTTGAGCTCATAGTCTTCCTCTTTTTCCTGGTCTGTGAGTGGCTCCTCGATCGAGAAGTCAATCTGTTTTACTGCTTTTGTTACTGGTATTTTTGTTTTGGTCTGTCGAAACAGTTCCCAGAATATTTGGTCGACAGATGGATAGTAGTCAAGGGCTTTTGTGTTGGAATTGTCGCCCTGTATGTACCACACCGAGGTATGGTCGAGCTCCAGCTGGATGTGGGAGTTCGTGGGTAGATTTCGTCGGATGTTTTGAGGCACCCTCCATCTAGTCATGCGGACTTTGAGCTGTTGGAACCAGTTCTCCAGAAATACTTTCCCACACTCCAGTTCGTGCAAGGTTCCTTTCTGGGAGAAGGGTTTAAACCTCCACATGTCGAACTTCGACGGTTCCCGAAAGACTGGGTTCCCCTCTGGGCAGATGTGGTACATGACAATCCATAAGATGAGGGAGGGGAAATTGATGATTACCCCCATTTCTTGGTATCGCTCACAGATGGTTTTCACCATGTCAGCGACATAATCACCCCATTTGTATATTCATCCGTCGGTGGCAATAGTGTCGATGGCTTCTAGCATTTGTAACTTAAGGTCGTTGCCTCGTCTTGGTAGAGTGAGTGCTATTGTAATGATTTTGGCCACAATATGTGGCGTTCGGGTTGTGATTTGGCTAATCATCAACCCCTTGGATTTTTTACCAGAAGGTGACCCAGTGAGCTCTTTGACCAGTCCTTCTTCGATTCCGACTGGTATGAGGTCTCCTTTATTAGAGAGACCGGTCAGCTTGGAGATGACATCTCCAGAGATGTCGACCAGCTCGTCGAAGTAGAACCGACCATTGTGCTATCGACTGATGATGAATTTGACAGCAGCCTCCTTCATGCCACCAAATCTGGCCATCAGGGGTGCATTGGCATAGTCGAAGAGAGTGTTGCGTTGGATTTTTTTTGCTACTTGAGTGGCCTTTTTGTCGAAAAAGGCCCATTCTTGTATCTCGGTCCATAGCTTTAGCCATGAGCCTTCCTATACTTTGGCATTTTTTATGTTCTTCATCCTGCGGACTAAAGGTGTATCCACAACCTGTATCTCCTTAGCCTTGGTCGATGCTCTAGTCTGCTTGGGGGCCATTGTGTCGGTTTGGTCGATGTCACTAAGGGGTTCTCAGCTTTTGGTCGACTGGATGCTCTGATTCTCTATCTGTACAGGTTGTGGTGAATGAACCTTCAACAATACAATATTTATAAGCGATGCTGTGGTTGTGTGCGGCGATGGGTGTATTAATGGCGGATGTGATGTTCCAGCTGGAGTACGCGAGTGTGAGTTAATGGTGGATTTCTTTCGGCGCTCGATGTCATGAATGCGCGATGGGACTATCGAAGTCGTCGATTGGTGTCGGTGATGAGAATGGTGGAAGGAAGTAGTCGGTCGATGAAAGTGGTCGCTGGTGTTAGGTCGATGGTCATGATGGTAGTTGTCGAGATGGTGATTTCCTGTCATGGTTTTCTGTTTGTAGAGTTTTATTTTGTTTTTGGAATTTTTAGGTTTTTATGGATTTTGGTTGACGGTTATGGTCGTTATATGATTTTTTTATTTTTTATTTTTTATTTATTTTTATTTTTTTTAAATTTTTTTGAATTAGTTTCTGTAGCGTTTTAGTCAGGCTCCATTACCGAGCTTCCGAAATACTATGCCCTGTAATGTGCTTAGTCGGACTGAGCCGTTGGGATGTATCTCTTCGACAACGTAAGGTCCCATCCATTCTCTATGGAGCTTCTTAGGTTTTCCTTTGACCTGACTATTGTATAGTAAAGCAAGGTCTCCGACCGACAGGTTTTTGTTCTTGATGTTGCGGTCATGCCATGCTTTCTGTTGTTGCTTATGGATTTCTTGGTGTTGTATAGCCATGAGTCGGTGCTCTTCCAGCTTGCTGAGTTGAAATAGTTGGTCCTTCCTTCCTTGTTCGACATTGACATGTAGTATTTCTATGATAATAGGTGTCTGTTGTCGGAAGTGTAGTGGAACTACTGCTTCTTGTCCATAGACTAGTCGAAAGGGAGTTTGGTCGGTCGATCGTTTATAGGCCATTCTGTATGCCCATAAGATTGCAGGTATTTTCTCATCCGAGTCGTCCTTGTCAGCATTACATATTTTAGTTAATCCTCTTGTTAATATTTTATTGAATGCTTCAATCGCTCCATTCGACTGAGGATGATATGTTGTACTCCGACGGTGGTCGATTTGGAACTGATCGGTTAGGGTTTTGATAGTCTTGTTGATAAAGTGTGTCCATTGGTCACTAATCAGGGTTAGTGGACATCCAAATCTAGTGATGATATTCTCATATATAAACTTAGTAGCTATCTCACTAGAACATGTATCGACTGGTTTAGCTTCTGCCCACTTAGTGACATATTCCACTGCAATAATAATATACCTTGCACCTGATATTTTTGTTGGGATAGGAAATGGTCCTATGAAGTCTATGGCCCAAACTTCGAATGTGAGACTGGGGTTTACTGATATCAAGGGCATTTCTTTACTAGGTAGGGGTTGACCTAGTCGTTGACATCTGTCACATCGGCTAACAAAATTTTTGCAATCTCTATGGAGTGTCAGCCACCATAATCTTGATTTTTGTATTTTATTTGCAGTTGTGTCCACTTGAAAATGTCCTCCTGCAGATCCATAGTGTGCTTCATGCAGAATGTGATCTTGTTCATGTTCGAGTACACACCTTCTGAGGATGTCGTCTGATCCCATTTTGTATAAAAATCCATTAATGAGACTATATGGTGCATCCTTCATAGCTATGATATGCTTTTTCTTGGTGCTCATACCTTCTGGTGCATGTCCATCTTCTAAGAACTGAGCTATTTCCTCTAGTTCTATGGGGACTACTTCTATCTGAAATAAATGTGCATCAGGTAAGTCATCGTCGACTCCTGTTGGTTCTTATCCTATGTCGATTTGGGATAGATGGTCGAGACCGACATTTAACTTGCCTGGTCGGACAACAACTTCAAAATCAAATTCTTGGAAGAGAAGTAGCCATCGACAAATCCTTCCATGATGGAGTGGTTTATTGACGAGATACTTCAGAGCCTGATGGTCGGTATAGAAAATAAATAGATTATCTAGCAGATAATGTCTATATTTTTGTAGTGCAAAGACCATTCCTAGGGCTTCCCTTTCTATGGTCGAGTAGTTTATTTCAGCCTTATTTAATTTTCTGCTGCTATAAACTATGGGATAATCCATTCCATCATCTCCTGGTTGAGTTAGGATTGCTCCTATTGCTAGGCCTGATGCATCAATGTGAACATGGAATTTGATCGACCAGTTTGGAAACTTTAGGATGGGGGCTTCGACTAGTTTTCTTTTTAATTTTTTGAATGATATACGGCATTCCTTTGTCCAGTTAAACTCTTGATCTTTCCTTAATAGTTCTTCAAGAGGATAGGTCATATCTGAATAATATCTTATGAATTTTCTGTAATATCCTGTGTGGCCAAGTAACACCCTGACTTGTTTGGGGTTTACTGGTGGTTTCAGGTCGACGATAATTTTAATCTTTGCAAATTTGACCTTAATACCTTCCTTACAGACAATGTGCCCTAATAATATCCCTATGGGGGTCACAAATATACATTTCTTGATGTTTAGGGAAAGCTGAATCTATCGACATCTCTCCAGCATAATGCTAAGCCATTTGCAATGATCTTTTTAGGGTGGAGTATATTGTCCTGTCATCAAAGTATACTACCATGGTCTTATAGATGTATTCTTGAAATGTTTTGACAACAATTCGAGAAAACATTGCAGGTGCATTCTTTAATCCAAAAGGCATAACTTTGTAAGCAAATGAACCAAATTCACACACAAAGGTTGTCTTCTTCTAGTCCTCTTTAGCTATTGGCACTTGGTTATAACCTGAGAATCCATCTGTAAATGAGTAGCATTCATGTCCTGCAACTTCATTCAATATTTCATCTGCATAAGGGGCTGGAAATGAGTCTGTCAGTGTTACTTTGTTTAGTTCCCTAAATTCGACGCAAATTCTTAATCTGGTTGGGTCATGTTTCTTAGGCTGTACAACCATTAGACTTGCCCATTCTGACTGGTTGATAGGGTAGATGATTCCTGCTGCTAACATGTTATCAATTTCCTTTTTGACTATCTCCTTGTATTCGTGAGCTATTTTATAAGGCCTTTTCTTCACAGGTCGAACATCAAGTTTGGTATCAATTTTCATTTCTCCCATTTTGTGGACTAACCCTTTGAGTTCTTTGTAATCTCTAGCAAATACATATTGGAATTCCCTTAGTAAGTTCACTATTTATGTGGTCTATTGTTCGCTCCAATAGTCACCAATCTTTTCCATTTTTGGTTGATCATCATTTGAGATGTCGAATTCTTTAGTTTTGACTTTAGCATCTAGCCACTCTGGTGCTTTGGATTCATTGATCAGTCGACTTCCTTCTTTGAACTATGAGAATGTGGCAGGGAAGTCTGCTGCAGTCATTCTGTCAGTATCTGTTTTGTGAGTTGTTTCGACTTTTAGGATGGCGCAAATAGGTTTTGTTGTTTCGACATGCTTGGATTTCCATCTAAATCTTTTTCTCTCTTTGTTTTCATTTTCTAATTGTAATCTTGTCGATTGTGGTTTTGACCTTGTTTGTATATTGTTACATTTCCTTATCTGTCAGTGGTCTTGTAAGGGTTGGTTTTTAGTCGGTTGGATGAATTCTTTAATTTGCTTTTTTGTTTCGACCATATTTTTATTTTGAGGTATGAAGTTGAAATCTTTAATAAAATTTTCCCTGAGTTCATGCCATAAGAAGGTTTCACCTCTAGCTTCTTCCATCTTATACCATTTGTTTGGTCAGTTGGCTAGGGTTGATGGAAATAAGTGTGGCCATGCTTGTTCATCCTTGTATCCAAGTCTTCTCCACTCTCTTTCACAGGTTTTGATATGATCTTCTAGGTTCTTCCCTTGCATGAATATAGGTATCTGAGCTTGTTGGGTTAACTTCTTTCCTCGAAACCTTTCGACAAAGTAAGTCAAAGCAGTTGTCCAGGTCTGTAGTCTTGTTTAATGGGTATCCCACCATCTAGCTGCTTTCCCTGTAAAAGTTTCAACTAGGCTTTGAAGTCAGCCATGCTCACCAATATTTTTGGAGACTTGTTCAACATGCATGACTGGTGATTCCCTTTCCTTATACCTTGGTAGTTGTGTAGTATTCAGGTTGGTCGGTTGTAAGGTAGGGTGTTCCCTCATTTTCTTTTCAAATATTTTTGGGACAATGGATACTATGAAGCACTGTTGGGTGGGATTTTTATGCACTTTCTATATAGTCCAGCACCCTCTTACTTATGTTTCGTAGTTCTTGATCTCCCAGTCATATAATTCGGCGTCTGAGTTATAACCAACTGATTCTTGGTTACCTAAGTGAAGTTCTCCGTGGATGTTTGGTTCTGTGTAGTCTGCATTGTTGTGTATTTGGTAGAGTTGTCTGACATTGACTTCTTCATCAATAGGTTCAGTCCAAGGTTCCCATTGAGATGGATGAATGGGTACAATGACCTTTTGTCCATTTCCTTTTAATTTGATGCATTCCTTGTCCAGGAATATGGATGCTTTTATCTTTCTACCCCAAGGTCGACCGACTAACGCTGGGAAGGAGCTGGATCATTCCTTCGGGTCAATGATTTCAAAATCGACCTTGGTCTAGATTCCTTTTATAGTTGTGTCGACATTTTTCCAGACTCCAATGGGTTTAATTAGGCCTTGGTTGGATAGTTTCAAGTATATGCCTGACTCATAGAGGCAAGGTCTACCCATTTGTTCCCAAGTGTCACGAGTCATGATATTTACTTGTGAGCTGAAGTCGAGCACTACTTGTCGAATGTGGTAACCTTCAATTTCCAGGTCGACAAGTGGGTCGGCATCACTTTTGTCTTTTTTATTTAAGCTGCAAATGTTGTTTGTTTGTTTTTCAGAGTTGGTACCTTTTATTTCATACAACAAATCGATGAATTGGGATACTGAGTTGTCTGTTTGAACGAGCTAGATTAATTCATTTATTGTGTTAGGTCGACTGTTATGAACATTTTCCTATCTTGCAATTTCTTGAAATACATGAGTTGCTTCTTTATATGCTTGTTTTTCCTTCAGTGGGTCAGGATAAACATTTTTCTCTTTTATTTTACTGATTCTGGGGTTATCAACTCCTGTTTTTGTTCCTTCCCGAGTTACATAATGTAAATTTTTGGTGGTTATTACATCATTCTTTTGCACACAAGACAAGACATTAACATTTTTCTCGGTATTAATTTTTTCTAACATGGTAGGGAAATCTCTAGTGAGTGATCCTCTACCCCGCAGTGCATACAGAATTTGAGATCAATTATGTCCTTGTATGGACAGTCTGCGTATCGATGACCTTCTTTATAACATGTGAAGCGATGAATGGGTTGATGCGGTCGTGTGTCGCGATTCCCAAGGAATCGACCTCTTCCTCCATAGCCTGCGCGTTGATTGTCGTACCGATGCTCGTATTGTCGACCATCGTATCTCTGACCGTTCGGATCATTTGCTAGATTGTTTTGGTCGTTATGCTGTGACACTACATTCATTTGGTAGACCGCCTGATAGTTTTGTCCGTTCTTTAGGTTCAGCTGATAGTCGGTCGTGTTATGACTTTTGGTCTCGTAGATGGCACACTAGGAAGCCTTGCCATTCTTCATGTTGAATGGGTAATCTTTCGTAGAGTGATCCCCGTGCTCCTAGAAAATGTCGCAAAAAGACTTGGTCTGTACGAATCAAACGTCCTATCGGCTATATTCCTATCGACAGTTATCCTTGGAATGGTTGGCCGTTGAGCATTTGGTGCACCATATCTCTTGATTCTTGAGGCTTAGCTCCTTCAGAGACTTATGTACGTTCTTGAGCTGTTCTTCCAATTTGTGGTCCATGGGGTAAGCGGGTATGTCCTCATCCATCTCCACCTGAAGAGCTTTTGTTAGCGCATCTTTGTAAGTTTTGAACGTTTCCAGACTGATATGTTAGCGTACTTTCTGAGATAGACCTACAAGAAACCACTGGATTAGTAACTGTTCATCTATAACATAATCTAGTTGGCTCAGTAGGTCTCTCCAATGCTTATCGTAGTCGCAGACAGATTCCCCTGGCTTTTGTGATGTGGTTTTTAGTTTTTTCATGGCCAGGTGCTTAGCATCTAGATTTTTGAAAAATGATGAAAATTGTGCCTTAATCTTTGCTTTTGTCGCTTTGGGTTGTCTTTCCAAAAAGGTCATATACCATGTCAATGCCCTTTTCCTTAAGGCACCTGTGAACTGTGCCATTTGTCTATCTTCGTCTGTAACTTGGTTGGCCTCCCAAGTCGACTTGTACATGAACCAGTGTCATCTGGGGTCCTCATCTCCCTCATATAGAGGAATGTGAGGTGATCCATGACCCATGTCTGAATCACTGTCACTGCTCTTAGGAGGTGGCGGCGGTGGAGGTGGGGGTGATGATGAGGGTGGTGGGGTTGTTGTTGTATTCGTCTCTGCAGAAATATGGTTGATGGAACTTCTGTTCCTATCGGTTGTCGAGTCGTCGTCGACTTGCAGTCAGTTGAGGTTGACTTCTACTGTCGATGGTCCACTGCAACTATTTTCCCACAGTTTTGAATGTTCTGTTTCTTTTAAAGCTGTATTTAGTCGGGGGAGGGGGGGGGGGCGCTCCTTCATGTGTTGGTAAGAGCAAGTGGATACTTCAGTGAGAGGGTGTTGCTTGAAAGGTCACCCAATTCCCTTCCTCTGGTCGACGTATAATGAGGTGTCATCCGGTGTACGTGTCGTCGCCTAGTCAACTACATATAATGAATTCACCAGCTCGTAGTCGGAGGTCTTCTTCGACAATAGTTTGTATTCGAGTACACAAATTCAATGGAGAGAGGGTTGTTACTTCATTGGGAGCTCTTAATTGTAGAGCTTCTGGCTTCTCTATCCATAATTATTCCTCCTTAGGGGATGCTTCTTGTTCCACGCCTTCCTCATGTCGGTTATGACTCGACTCTGGCAGACTCTCTTCCTGGTCATTCTCCCTAGGACTTCTTCTTCTATGCAGCTCTAAGGCTCTTTCTTGTCTTGCTTCCCTTCTCTGGTGTCTCTCTTCCCTCTCTATTTCTAAGTGTCCGACATACCTTCATATGATACTATTCTCTTGAGTTCCCTTTTAGTCGACTTCTCATTACTGGTGACTGGTGTCTGTTTCTAGTTGACTAGGATCCACTATACTTTATCTCGACATATGACTAGCTACCCCCCCACAGCCTACTTGAAACTTTTTAGAAAGCCTGGATAGTTCAGTCTATTTGCTTAGGAAGTACTCCCACTCCCTTTTTGCAATGAATTTTTCCCACTTCCTCTGCTTCTCTACCTAGTTAGATTTCGATGGCAGTTCGTGAAGTGATGGACGATGTTCGACAATATGTCCTGCTCCTTTCTCGATCAAGAATTTGAACAGCAAGGTTGGTAGGGAACACATAAATTGTTCCATGAGATCTGTGTAAAATTTCTCCTTGACTGTTTCCACCGAAGTTCTGTCTTCGACTACTTGCTCCTCACAGAAGTCGTCCGATTTTCTCAAACCACTCCGACAAGTTTGTTCTACCTCCGCAGATCAGTTTTTACAGCAACTGTTGTTCTTTAATCCTGTCCGGCTTTCTCATCCAGGAATTTCTTCAAAAGTTGGGGCACTGATTCAACAAAATTTTCATGCGTCTCTGTGAAAAATATTTCTTTTGCTTGTGCGACTGTTAATCTGTTCCTTCGCGCATAATTCTGCAAATAGTTTGCAACTTTACGTTCCCACCAGTCCTTAATCTCCTGCTCTGGTATCATTTGTTTGCATACATTCCAGTCGTGTACTACCGGCAATGGAACCAATGTTGTAATCTCACAGATCACATAAGGTTACCAATAATACACACTAAAACATATATAAATATAAAACAGAGACAAGAGATAAGAATAGATAGGTGAATAAATAGATTATATTATACAAATGAGTCCATACAACACAGACAACTGAACTGAGTTCTCATCTGGCTCAACATCCTAATATATATGATTATAGAATGGTTACAAAATAACTACCTGTCGGTTCGGTGAACCGACACGACCTTAGGTGGTTGACCTATTCTCTAGCTTTAGTCGGCTGATCGACTAAGTCGGCTGATCGACTAAGTTGGCTCTCATTCAAGTCGACTTATCAACTTGCTCCTTCTACACATACTTAGACTGTGATATAAAAATACCACTTTTAGATTGCTGAACTTCAATGCCTAGAAAAAACTTCATAAGCTCCAGATCAGTGATTTCAAATTCACTTTCCATGATTGCTTTAAAATATGATATGCCATAATCACCAGTAAATATTAAATCATCTACAAACAAGAAGACAATTAACATCTTACCTTGCTCATCAACTTTGGTGTACAAAGTCGATTCACTTTCGCTTCTGTGAAATCCATTTTCAGTGAGATAGGAATCAATCCGACTGTACCAAGATCTAGGAGCTTGCTTCAAACCATATAATGCCTTTTCAGCCTGTACACTTTATGCTCTTGACCTGGAACTTCGTACCCTTGTGGCTGTTCCACATATACTTCCTCTTCTAGATAGCCATTTAAGAATGCCGACTTGACATCCATTTGATGAACATGCCATTTGTTTTGTGCAGCAATGGCCAAAATTGTTCTGACTGTATCCATGCGTGCAATAGGTGCAAATGTTTCATTGAAGTCGATGCTGGGTTGTTGTGTGAAGCCTCTTGCTACCATTCTTGCCTTGTGCTTTTGCACATTCCCATCAGCATCTTTCTTTGTCTTGTAAATCCATTTGACACTGATTACATCTTTGTCTTTTGGTACATCAACCAATTCCCATGTCTGGTTTTTCTCACTGCATTCTATTTCTTCATCCATGGCTTGTGCCCATACTTCCTCTTCAACGACTTCTTCAAATGTTAGTGGATCATATATAGGTGCAAATAATGCAAAGAGAGAGAATTAATAAGGTGTACCAGCTTCATATATCTCTCGTATACTTCTTGTTTTCATCGGTTCTGTTGATGTCGACCTTGACTGAATGCTTGATGGAGTCTGCTATCCTCTTGGTGTACTTGTCGGTGTAGCTTGAGCTGCTACTTGTGTCGATGGTCCTTGTGCTAAACCATGTCTTGGTGTCATGGGAGTCAACGGTGCTCCGACCGGTTGACTTACATGTGGTGTTTGAACCACTTCCTCTTCCATATCATCATTGTCGACATTCGACACAATGTTGACATTTATGTCAATAGTTCCATCCCATGATTCATTCTCGACAAATTGAACATCTCAAATGATTATCACTCTCCTTGTGATGGGATCATATAGCTTGTATGCTTTTGTGTCTTCTGAATAGCCGAAAAAAAATAATTTTTTGTCCCTTCTTGTCTAGCTTCCTTCTTAGCTCATCTAGAACATCAGCATATGCAACACAACCAAAAACTTTTAAATGGGAAACACTATGATTCATACCTGTCCATGCTTCTTGGGGAACTTTGTTCTTCACACTCTTTGTCGGACACCGGTTCATAATGTATACGGCAGTTGCGACTGCTTCACCCCAATACTCATTTCGAAAATGCTTGGCTACCAACATGCTGCGTGCCATCTCCATGATGGTTTTGTTCTTTCTTTCGGAAATACCATTCTACTGAGGTGTATACCGTGCAGTGAATTGTTTCTGTATGCCATGGGTCTTGCAAAATTTTAGAAATTCATTTGAAACATATTCACCTCCTCTGTTGGTCCTTAAAATCTTGATGCGATGACCACTCTGGTTCTCCACGAGTGCCTTGAACTACTGAAAATAACCAAATGCATCAGATTTATGTTTCAATAAATATACCCATGTTTTTATTGAGTAGTCATCAATAAATGTTATAAAATACTTGAAGCCACGAATGGATGATGTCTGCATTGGACCACAAATGTCAGAGTGCACAATTTCAAGTGGTGTGCATGCTTTATAGGACTTTTTGTCTGGAAAAGTATCTCTGTGTTGCTTGCCAAAAATGCAACCTTCACAAACCCTCTCTGGTCTATCGATCAATGGTAATCCTTTCACCATATTCTTTGTGTGCAGTAGCTTCAGCCCACCAAAATTTAGATGTCCAAATCTGAAATACCACATCCAGGATTCATCCTGAACTTCTATCTGAAATGCAGCTTGCAGATTAGCATTGCAATTTTCTCTCTTGTCGAGGAGCTCGAATGTTTCTTCACTTTTTACCTTGAATGTAGCTCCTGTCTTTGTCTTCCCTTTTATGTCGGGAACTATTCTCAATGGAAACAAGCGGTTGCTTGTCATTGGTACTTTTTCTATCAGCTGGTCGCTTGGACGCTTGTCTTTGATCACACAGTGTCCATCTTCCATGTAGACTCTGTAGCCTTTTTGTAACAACTGTCCAATGCTTAACAAATTATGTTTAAGACCCTCGACATGATAGATATTAGGGATATACTTACTCTCCCCCTGTTTGGTTAGAATATCAATAGTGCCTTTTCCTAAGATAGTAACTTGGACATTGTTTCCAAGTGTAACATCAGTTTTAACTGAAGTGTCTAGACTGGAAAACAGATTCAAATTACCAGTCATGTGGTTGCTGAATCCTAAATCTAAGTACCAAATGTCATATGGACTTTCTTGAATAGCATTGCATTCAAGTGGAGATGTCGATGCCATTAACATTGCACATGTCGAAGTGCTGGTGCTGGTCGACTGATTTGGGATTTTCCTTCCTTGGTCATATTGTTTCTTCCTGCATTCATATGCATAATGACCAAACTTCTTATAGTAATGACATTGAATTTTTTATTTATCAAACCTTTGGCCACTTGGATGGCTTGGGTTCTAGTTATCTCCTCTACCACCAACATTTGCAGGACTTCTACCTCGTCCTCCTCTTGAAGAACTTCTTCCTCTACCTCTGAAGTTGTTTCTCCCCTTGCCTCTACCACGTCTTATGGATGACTGTGTTGCAAATGCACCTTCCAATGATGTCTTGGATCTGCTAAGTCTGTGTCCATGATTGATGAGTGAAGCTTGCAACTCATCAATGGTAAATGTCGTCATCTATGTGTGTTCCTCTAAGGTCACAACCAAGTTTTCAAATCTTGGGGGAAGACTTTTGAGAATTTTTTCAACAACCCTTTGGTCTGCTATGGGTTCTTCATGAGATTTCAGTTGGTTTATCAACCAAACAACTTTGGTGTAGAATGTGTCTACATTATTTGAATCTTTCATGGACAGAGATTCAAAATCTCTTCTCAGAATCTGCAGCTTGGATGTATTTACCTTATCCAAACCTTGATAGGCAGTCTCTAATGTATCCCATGCTTCCTTAGCATTAGTTTTTGCTGCTATTCTTGGGAGTATGCTTTCATGCATAGCTTGATGTATGAAAAACAGAGCTTTTCCATATTTCTTCCTCTGTTCTCTCAAGACATCTTTCTCAGCCTATGTGAGATTGTTATATGCTGTCATGTCTGTTGGTTCTGCATAACCATGCTGGACTATCTCCCAGACATCTTGACCTCTGAATAAATCCTTCATTGTTAAAGACCAATATTCATAATTCTTTCCTGTAAAGTTTGGAGTTTGCAATGAACCAAAAGTGGAAGCCATTTTAATTTTTAATTAACTTTCCTTAGAAAATTAAATTTCCACCTTTTAAGACAAGATTTCTTTCCTAAATCTTGGGCTGATATAAACCTTGCTTTGATATAAACCTTGCTCTAATGTAAAACCTTTCTCTAATACCAGATAGCCAAAACCAAGCCGACTAAACTTGAGTTTAGGGCTCAGTCGATATTAAAATTTGACTTTCATCTTTCACGCCAACCACTTTTTCTTTTTCACTTGTCGGGTGAAACTTGTCTATCTCCTGACTATACAAGTTTATAAATTTTAGTCGATCTTACTACTCGACTAAATTTACTGCGACTTACTTGTCGGTTCTACCGACTGATTTTACCCTAACCACTTGTCACTTCAAAGTCGGTTGATTTCGACCAAGTCGGCTCTTCGACCAAGTTGGCTCACCGACCAAGTCAGATCTTCAACCAAGATGGCTTACCTATTCGACCAAGTCGGCTCACCTCATTCGGCTGACTCAACTGACCACTCAAGTCAGCTCACACAACCGACTTAGTCGGTTCACTTTGGTTGAAATCTACAGAGTGTGTTTCTTAGTCTAAAGACTTAAGAAATTACAAATGCTTTTCACCTGTGAGTAAGATGAAGTAAAATAGACACATTTACAAATCCAAATAACTTACAAAACATATGCCCAAATATGTAGGAAGACTTGAGTTGACCAATGTGCCGTAAAAACCCTCGAACTTTCACGCGATGAGAAATTTATGGGTTCTTTTATCTTTCACTTAATAGTAATTGTAAAAGACATTTACAGAAGTAAATCTAGAAATATGTGCAGCCAAATAATAATGCATTCAACCATAAACTATTTCATATATTTAACTATGCGAAAATAACAAAGTATTACAAAGTTGTCGATTACAAACTGGCTGGTCCAGACTTGTCGGTCTATAGAGCTTCAGCTCTTTGACTAAATCACTTACATAGAAGCTTGAGCTTCGATTTCTCTTTTCTCACCCTGAGTTCCTTCAGTGTATATTGTCTCTAACCTAATTTACAATTTGCTTCTTCTATTTATAGGCAACCTAAAAATTGCTTCTGCATGGGTCAACTGACTCACCATTAAAGACTGTAATAACTATCTACCTAACAACTTAGCTTTAGAAATAAATTCGACTAGTTTATATTGCTGAATCGTGGACTCTTCCCTCTTGTCAGACTGATAGACAAGATCTTCACTTGTACAGACTCTGACAGAGTCGGCTGAGAGTCAAGTACATATCTGCGAGTAATTACATTTTTCCAACAGACTTGGCATTATCCCGGAGAAACAAGTCCAATTTCTTCCTATGCAGTTGGACCTCCAAATGAATCTTCCAGAAAACAGTCAAATATGAAAGCATCAATAGAAGGAAGAACTAGCAACTAAAAGGAAGACATTGTCTGATATCTTTGATGAAAATAGAGGAGAAATGATTGCAGTGGCTTGCGCACATTGTCTCGCTCTTGAATGAGATGTTCACTCATGATGATAAAACTTGTTCAAAGAAATGGGAACCACCAAAATACCCGGAATCAGAACTCCCAGCACGAGCAAACAAACAAACAAAACCCCTGGGCTTATTGAATCACATCATGTCAAATCAAGGTCAATCAAATGAAGGCAATGGCATTGGGGACCAATGGTTTTAACCCTACAAAAATGGTCTGTGTGTTTCAATCCTAGGTTGGAAGCATTTACAACACAATTGATCTGGGTTAAGCTACCATTATTGCCCATTGAGCTTTTTGAGGGGAATAAATAGCCTTTCAAGATCTTTCATGTGGGGGATCTTTAGCAGCCGACACTTATTTTGTAGCTCCTTCAGTTGGGTCATTGGCGAGTAAGTCCCGGGTTAGATTTGGTCATTTCCTTTGTAGAGCATCTTCAATTAGTAGCCTACAAAGTATATCCAAGCACTGCAACTTGACCATCCTGAAAGTATTAAAAAAAGACACAAACTATCATGGTTAAATAGCTTCTAATAACACCCTCTGCCATGTAATCTTGTGCACAAATGCCTATTCAATCAATAATTCACAAAGGGTGCAAAATGAAAAACATTCCCAAAGAATACAATAAAAAGGCAACAACTGATCAAGCGAAATCTTCAATAAACTTAAAACTAAATAACATGCATTGAAATGTAAAGCAAGGTCTTGGTCTTGTTGCAATCACTGCAGTGAGTTTTCTGGGGGTTCGAAGAACATATGGTGTCCAAAGGGTGTGCTGTTGTTTACAGAGGTGTTCGCGGCGCCCTAAAGGCCACCACAGAAGACATTGTGTGAGGGGTTTGGATGTTCAGGTGTAAATATTTTGTATAATCTTGAACACCCATGAGATTCAAACTTTAGACCACTCTATGTTTCAGAAAACAAAGATGGCATGCACTAGAAAACCATTTCCGTACCTGTAAATAATCCCTTAGCCCCTTCCTCTTGTTTGCTTGCACTTCAGTTGGGCAGATATAAAAATTGACATGTATAGTCCGAATCCGTGTCCGAAGCCGAGGGAGGCCATGGGTGCTCATGTTGGTCTACCCCCCACAACTAAGGTCAGGTACATTCTGATTCTACTCATGGTGCTGAAGGGTTGTATCCCTCTTGGTGGCTAGTTGGGAAGTTGTTAAATGAGGTGTGAGCTGAGGCATGCACACAAAGAAATGTCAGATATCATCCTGCTCTATGGAAAATGGATCACTCCACACACATACCACTCGGTGATCAAATTTGAATAAGGGCGAGTCCGTGATAAAATTTGAAATTTGAAGGGTGGGTCAATGAATTTTAGATATGAAGGGGAATATAAATAATTTTCACAATTATAAATTAACTAAACTCTTTCATAATAATAAAAAACATAAATACTTTTTTTAAAATTTTTACAATTTTAAATAATCAAGCACTTCTTTTATTGAACATATTAAGTTGTCATATGTGTATCATTAATAGTAACGTAACAACTATTCTATTGTATTTTTTCCACTTTGAGCACACTTCATTATACAAAAAAACTACTTAGACTATGCCATAACCATATTGGGGAATCCACATGCAATCCAAGCTTGAGAGATGTAAGAATTATAAGGATTGGGCACCTAAGGAAAAATAATACACAAATCAGAAAACATTAAAAAAAAATTCCTACATTCCAAGCAAGTTAGCAAATCTAGCATAATCGGGGTCGGGGCATCAATGTTTTTTGTTCAACAATTGTCATGAAAACATACATATATGGGATGGAGGGAAAATGGAATCAAACCTAAGTCAATTGAATCCTTGCAACTCACTACGTGCCTGAGTCTCAACAATCTGCCTTTTAAATTGAACTAAAATACCAAAGTAAGTTTATTAATGGCTAGATTTGAGAAAGTTCTATGTGTGAGTAATTAAGGGATCGGGGCTAAAATTTGTTGTGATTTGTACTAGTCCATAATTCAGTGAATCGATAGTCATGAGTAGGAATTTAAGTTATTTAATGAAAACAAGAAATGTGTATAACCTCTATGTCGAACATGTTTTCCACCTTGATGCATGCCACTACCCTCTTTATTGTCTTAAAAAAAGGCATGATAATGAGGAAGAAAACCTAAAATTATGGACTTCACCTTCAAAGAATGCTTTGCAATCACATTGGTAAGTAGTGATAAGAAGATCACAAAAATCCAACGTGTCAAATATTAGTTGATAGTGTTATTTAAAGACTTATATGGTAAATTTAATATAAGATTTACTTATAGTTGTCTGTTAATCGTTGCGTCTTGACACATTTATTATTTTATGTTCCTCTTTGTGGCTTGACCCAATTCGTATTATAAGGTGAGGATGTGCATGCATAATAATCCTTAGTTATGATTATGAGATGAGGATTTAAAGAGAAGAGGATGTAAATACAAGCATTTTTTATATGTATTTTGGTGGCGTCGAGGACAAATGTTGTGAGAAACCACAAATGTTTGGATGGACGGAGGGATATTACATCATGATCATGCCACCCATCAAATTGAAGACTATTCTTGAGCCAAAAAGTGTTTTTTTAATTTTATTAATAACTATTGTTTCTCCATATCGTGTGCCCAATGACACCTCTCTATAGCAATGCATAAATAAACCTTTGCACAGTTTGTGATCCTAGCTACATGCATTTTTTTGTATTTGCATGACATCACGTGTTGTTTATAGTTGTCATGAGTCCATGATATTCATGCAAGAAATGAAGTCTTGTATAGGAGTACTTATCAAACCGGCCTCTTGAATTTAACTTTGACAAAAAAGGAGTGGACATTGGTAGCGAGGTTCACATAGGTAGTAGGCACAAATTTTTGAGTTCGTTTTGGGCCTAGTAGTAGACTAGTAGATGTTATTTTTTGCTATAGTCGTAGTTGTTGACAAATTGCCACAATTTATATTGCAGCTCCAAGTGACTCAAGAGTGAGAGTCACATATTGATGGCTAGTGCCTCGTAGTCATCAATGATTACTATCTATCTTGCACAACTAAGCAGTGAGTGCATGACATGAGTGAGTGAGTGATTATAATTTATCATATTTCCAATATTTTGAATGATGAGTTGAACTTTATAGTATAGGAATTTCAGCATCTTGACAAATTTATATGGATGGGTAGTTTCAAATGTTTCCCTTCTTTTGAAATGTTGATATAAATTACGCCCTTCTTAATTGGAAGGGTAAAATTCAATTTTTAATTTTTTTTTTTTAGGGCAATTTTAACTTTACACTTATGGGAAGGGCTAGAACCCTTTGGAAGGGCTAGGAAGGATTCAATTTTGAACGTTCCATGTACTTTGTACTTACGGAATTTCCGTGTTCATGGAGAAACACTCGGGAGTCGAGCCTTTGAGTGGTGGGGTTCGATGACCCTATCTCGATTCCCGAGTCCACCCTCCATTCTATTATCTTTTGGTGTTGGTGTCATTATGATGTACACTTTGAAATTGGTATATTATTTAATCACATCATTAGTTAATTGACAACTTTGTTTTCTAAAGTTCTTTAGATTTGTGGCTTTGAGGATTTTTAAGGCTCTCTTATATAGGAATGGTCAAGGTGCACTAAAAATGTAAGTGAAACTAATTATTGTTGATTTTTCAAGTTGATTATTATCAATTTATTTAGTATACCTCTTTGTTAATATTGTTTATGATATTTTTTAGTAGAGCCTTCTCCTAAACCTTCTAGACTTCTTACACCTCCTTAACTAAAGTTAATGTAGCAGCTGCTGTAATCCTAGCATCTGCAAATGAGAGGTTTATAAACACATCCATGTGTAACTCTGGTTGAATAGGGCCAATGTATTTCCCATGTGGACGGTTACTATGATCAAACCCTGATTCATTGGAGCTTGTGAAATAAATAATTGATTCATTAGAGTTTCTAATGCAAAGCTATGACTCTTCAGGGTTTTTTTAGTACGACTTTGACTCATTAGGGTTTCTATAATGAAATTCTCCTCCAGCAAAGTCTGCATAGCCATTTTCCTCGAAGATTTGATCATTTTGAACAGCATTCAATGGATTTTCATCCAAATAAAGGCTTTTATTTTCACTTTTCTTCTTATTCTTCTTACTCGCAAAAACTTCAACTTCCATGGCATCTTCCAACATAAATGAATAATACCCATCGATCATAGATAATGTTAGCAATTGGGGCTGCATAGTTTAGGAAGAGATGGGACCTGGATCATCCTCCATGATGGTGTCATTTTGAAATTTCCATTTTTTCCATTCACCATCACCCAATAAGATACCATCCTTCGATAAATGATCTGCAATTTGATTCATTTGTCTGAAAACATGTTGGAAGGATATTTCCCAAAATTTAAATACAATTATGACCAACTCTTCAGAATAGGCCTAAGATATATATTCCTCAGTGGTATGTGATATTTCATCCATTTATGATCAATAAATAGTCACCAAAAACTTGAAGTCTCATTATGAACTTAGGCCCTAGAGGTTAATCCCAAACCATGGCCTAGTTGTAAAAAATTATTCATGGTGCTATACATCCCAAAATGGCCGTCATATCCCACTCAGAATCCAAAAGATTCCCTTTGTAAGGCCTGTGTGATGGAATTTAGCCCTGCGTAGAGTTAAGGGTCATTTATGGGTGATTATGGTTAAATTAAGGGTAATTAACGGTCGATTAGTGATCATTGAAGGGTAATTTGTGGTCAATTACGGGTAATTAAGAGTCATTTAGGGGTAATTATTAGGTAATGAGTTGTGGTAATTAGGGGTTAATATGGGGTCAATTAGGGGGTAGTCAAGGGATAATTAGTGGTAATTAGGGGTTAATACGAGGTCAATTAGGGGGTAGTTAGTGGATAATTAGTGGCAATTAGGGGTCAATTATGAGTTAACTAGGCATAATTATTGGTCAATTATGGGTAAATAGGGTCCATTTATCCCAAGGGATTAACTAAACCAAGGTTTCCCATGATGTTGGGAATTTAGTTAGGTTCACGGGGTCATGTTCCCATTTCAAATCCTTGTGTGTGAGGCACACTGGTCTACATCGATGGGTTTACTAGGGAATATGCCTTATATGAATGTTTAGAAGCATCCCTCGGGTTTTTCCACGAGGTTTTCCTTCTAAAAAAGTAGGGACCATTTAGAGGGTATCAAGGGTTAATTAGTGGTAAACATGGATTATTTAGGGGTAATTAGTGATCAAGTAGGGGTCATTTAGGTGCAATTAGTGGTTAACTAGGGGTAATAATTAGGGGTCAATTATAGGGTAATTAGTGGTAAATTGTAGTACTCTTCAAGAGGATGGATATTGAGAACATACTTGAAAAATATATTTAGGGGCAGTGCTTCTAATCCCCCCCCACCAAGACTCATGAGAATTGAACTTTTGGCAATGGTATTTAAAACACCGCCTCTAAAAGGAAAATTTCCTTGACTTTTTTTTTTGCATGGGGGGGGGGGGGTTCTAAAACCGTATTGAAACATATATTTTGGGGGATTTATAAATCCATCCACAAATCCTCAATTAGTATATAACTATTAAATATGACTCATGGATAGAGCATTTGACCACCACATGGGCCCTGAATTTTTACCTAAGAAAGAGATATGTGCATAATAGGATATGGAGGTGACCCTAGGTTTGTAATAACGTTATACAAGTCATTGTGTCTTAGTGTTATAAGTTCAACTCATATCTCTAAATACCTTTGTGATTAACTTAAAGTGCCAAGTAAAACTCACTCTCAAAGAGTACATAGAGACAAGCTTATATATGCAATGTGTGTGTGTGTGTGATGTGTTTGTCCATGTGAATGTCCATCTTCTAGTATCCTAAGTTGGGCATTTACCTCTATGTTTTCAATCACTCTTTTACTATTTAAAATGAATCCCATGGGAATCAAACATTGGTCAATAGTGTAGCGTAATGCTGAAATATTTGATAGGGGCCATAAAAATTGAGAAACTAATTGCTTTTATCCTTGATATATGTCCAATTATAAGGCCAAAGATGTAAAACAATTTGATCCACTTCTTCAAAGTAACAATATGAGCATTTTGGTAAAAAGCCTTTAGCAATTTGATCCACTTCTTGAAAGTAAACAACGTTGTAGGGTGACATTTTGGTAGCACCATGATACGTGGTATAGTACTACCTTTCTATAAGGGGGGTGGGGGGACTACTAAACCCAATGGCCATATCAATAAATGTAAAACCCAATGGCTAACAATTTTATTATGGTCAAAACCTCACAACCTCTATTACTTGTTATTAACTCCAATATCTCAAGTTTTGTAGTACCCATAAGTATTATGACATGTATCATCATCATGGACATTGACGTTGTCATCATCATAATCATAAATGCCATATGGTACATCAAAATCATCTTGATCATCGTCCTCATTATCATCAACATTAAGTACATCATCAACAAAATCATCGTCATCATCTATCATTATGGTCATGCATATTCCATTAGTGTTCTTAATCACTCATTGACATTAGGATTCATGTCATGTAATTGTTAAGGTCATTTATATGTTGTTATAGTTATTTCGATGATAGTAGGGTTGTTTAGATATCGTTACATACATTTAGGTTCCATTAGAATCAATTAGGATCCAAAAGTGATACCACATGCATAATCATCATTCACATCCACATCCACGTCGTCATCATCATCATACAATAAATCGACATCATTGTCATCGTCATATTCATCATCAATGTCATCATCAATATAATTGCGATAATATGAGCAAGGAGCCATACTACCTCACAAGAATGGATGATGTAGTCTTATACTTATCAAATCATATCCATATGGTCCATCATAATTATCATAATGCATCATCATCATGTTTTTAGGACCAATCATATGCCATTAGGTTCTATCAAATGTCGTTGGGGACACTCAAATGCCATTAGAGAAATTTAGGTGACATTAAGGTAGTTTACCCTTCATTAGGATTAATTAAGATCCAAAAGTTTCATGATTACGATCATTTAGGTGCCACCAATTTTAAATCAATATCCAGAAGTACTATCACATGAATCATGATCATTTACATAGACATTGATATATTTGATGTTATGTCGGACATTTTCCGAACACAATTCCTAGCTCTCAATCTAGTGCAATTCCTAGCGCAGTTCATTTCGAAATTTTTGGCATTATTCCAGGCACTATACCTGGTGCTATGTTGGATGTTTTATAGGTGCAATTCTTGTCTCTATACTTGGCGCTATGTTGAATTTTTTTCCTGCTAAAATTCATGGCCCAATTCATGTCACTAACCCTGGATTAATATATGGTGCTATTCTCTTTAGGACGTTTCTTTGGAGTCTATTCTTGGAGTTATATGGGATGCTTTTGTGGACGCTAATTGGGACGTTAATTGGGATGCTAATTGGGATGCTAATTGGGACGGTAATTGGGATGTTAATTGGGATGCTAATTGGGATGTTAATTAGGATGCTAATTATCCTCCAAAATACAGCCAACTTTTAAAAAAGGATGATAATTAGGATGCTAATTGGGATGCTAATTGGGACGCTAATTGGGATTCTAATTGTGACACTAATTGGGTTGTTAATTGGGATGCTAATTAGCATCCAAAATAGCGCCAACTTTTAAAAAGGGATGCTAATTGGGATGCTAATTCAAATGCTAATTGGGATTCTAATGGGGATGCTAATTGGGATGCTAATTGGGATGTGAATTGGGATGCTAATTAGTGTCCAAAATAGCGCCAATTTTGAAAAGGGACGCTAATTGGGATGCTAATTGGGATGATTATTACGACACTAATTGGGAATCTAATTGGGATGCTAATAAGGATGCTAATTGGGACGCTAATTAGGATGCTAATTATCGTCCAAAATAGCGCCAAATTTTAAAAACGGATGCAAATAATGCCATTAAAAGCACAATCCCATGGAAAAGTGTCCACTTTGTCAAAAAAACGATGCAAAATACACTAAATGTGATAGTGGAGGTTAAAAAGGAAGCTAAAAGAGACGCTAATTACATGGTTTTGTTGTAGTGATACTAACATCCAATAACATGTACAATAACATAACATACTAACAATATGTACCATAACACTAAGTCATGCATGCATGTGTAATATATACCATATAATACCCTACAATACCCTATGATACTAGTTCATCATACCATACTAACATACATCATACCCTACAAACACTAAATTGGTTGAAGTAAACCCTAGTTAAATCTCATTATTTGTCAACCCTAGTGATAGCATGCAAAGTGGTGTTCATGAAATCCTAGTTGGTTTCTGATTTGTACATGGCCATGGGTTTCTTGTTCCCTCTCCTAACTTGCAAATTGCTCACAAAACACTAGTTCCATGTCATACCTTCTCAACCCTAGTTGGTGCATGCAAATTGATGTTCATGAAAGCCTACTTGGTGCATGCAAGTATTGGTGATCATGTGTTTCTAGTTCCCTCTCCTAACTTGCATGATTTCTCACTAAACCCTAGTTCCATCTCATACCTTGGTAACCCTAGTTGGAGCATGCAAATTGGTGTTCATGAAATCCTAGCTGGTGCATGCAAGTATTAGTGATCATGTGTTTCTAGTTCCCTCTCCTAACTTGCAAATTGCTCACTAAACCCTAGTTCCATCTCATACCTTGTCAACCCTAGTTGGAGCATGTAAATTGGTGTTCATGAAAGCCTAGTTGGTGTATGCAAGTATTGGTGATCATGTGTTTCTCGTTCCCTCTCCTAACTGGCAAATTCCTTACTAAACCCTAGTTCCATCTCATACCTTATCAACCCTAGCTGGAGCATGCAAATTGGTGTTCATGAAAGCCTAGTTAGTGCATGCAAGTATTGGTGATCATGTCTTTCTAGTTCCCTCTCTTAACTTCCAAATTTCTCACTAAACCCTAGTTCCAACTCATACCTTGTGAACCCTAGTTGGAGCATCCAAATTGGTGTTCATGAAAGCCTAGTTGATGCATGCAAGTATTTGTGATCATGTGTTTCTAGTTCCCTCTCTTAACCTGCAAATTGCTCACCAAACCCTAGTTCCATCTCATACCTTGTGAACCCTAGTTGGAGCATGCAAATTGGTGTTCATGAAAGCGTAGTTGGTGCATGCAAGTATTGGTGATCATGTGTTTCTAGTTCCCTCTCCTAACTTACAAGATTGATCACTAAACCCTAGTTACATCTCATACCTTAGTAACCCTAGTTGGAGCATGCAAATTGGTGTTCACGAAAGCCTAGTTGGTGCATGCAAGTATTGGTGATCATCTGTTTCTAGTTCCCTCTATTCACTTGCAAATTGCTCACCAAACCCTAGTTCCATCTCATACCTTGTCAACCCTAGTTGGAGCATGAAAATTGTTTTTCATCAAAGCCTAGTTGATGCATGCAACTATTGGTGATCATGTGTTTCTAGTTCCCTCTCTTAACTTGTAAATTGCTCACCAAACCCTAGTTCCATCTCATACCTTAATAACCCTAGTTGGAGCATGCAAATTGGTGTTCATGAAATCCTAGTTGGTGCATGCAAGTATTTGTGATCATGTGTTTCTAGTTCCCTCTCTTAACTTGAAAATTGCTCACCAAACCCTAGTTCTATCTCATACCTTGGTAACCCTAGCTGGAGCATGCAAATTGTTGTTCAGGAAAGCCTAGTTGGTGCATGCAAGTATTTGTGATCATGTGTTTCTAGTTCCCTCTCTTAACTTGCAAATTGATCACCAAACCGTAGTTCCATCTCATACCTTATGAACCCTATTTGGAGCATGCAAATTGCTATTCATGAAAGCCCAGTTGGTGCATGCAAGTATTGGTGATCATGTGTTTCTAGTTCCCTCTCTTAACTTGCAGATTGCTCACCAAACCCTAATTCCATCTCATACCTTGTCAACACTAGTTGGAGCATGCAAATTGGTGTTCATGAAATCTTAGTTGGTGCATGCAAGTATTGGTGATCATGTGTTTCTAGTTCCCTCTCCTAACTTGCATGAATGCTCACTAAACCCTAGTTCCATCTCATAGCTTGGTAACCCTAGTTGAAGCATTCAAATTGGTCTTCATGAAAGCCTAGTTGGTGCATGCAAGTATTGGTGATCATGTGTTTCTAGTTTCCTCTCTTAACTTGCAAATTGCTCACTAGAGACTAGTTCCATCTCATACCTTGTGAACCCTAGTTTGAGCATGCAAATTGGTGTTCATGAAAGCCTAGTTGGTGCATGCAAGTATTTGTGATCATGTGTTTCTAGTTCCCTCTCTTAACTTGCAAATTCCTCACCAAACCCTAGTTCCATCTCATACCTTGTCAACCCTAGTTGGAGCATGCAAATTGGTGTTCATGAAATCCTAGTTGGTGCATGCAAGTATTGTTGACCATGTGTTCCTAGTTCCCTCTCCTAACTTGCACGATTGCTCACTAAAACCTAGTTCCATATGATACCTTGGTAACCCTAGTTGGAGCATGCAAATTGGTGTTCATGAAATCCTAGTTGGTGCATGCAAGTATTGGTGATCATGTCTTTCTAGTTCCCTCTCTTAGCTTGCACATTTCTCACCAAACCCTAGTTCCATATCATATCTTGTCAAGCCTAGTTGGAGCATGCAAATTGGTGTTCATGAAAGCCAAGTTAGTGCATGCAAGTATTGGTGATCATGTGTTTCTAGTTCCCTCTCTTAACTTGCAAATTGCTGACCAAACCCTAGTTCCATCTCATACTTTGGTAACCCTATTTGGAGCATGCAAATTGGTGTTCATGAAAGGCTAGTTCGTAAATGCAAGTATTTCTGATCATATGTTTCTAGTTCCCTCTCTTAACTTGCAAATTGCTCACCAAACCCTAGTTCCATCTCATACCTTGGTAACCCTACTTGGAGCATGCAAATTGGTGTTCACGAAAGCCTAGTTGGTGCATGCAAGTATTTGTGATCATGTGTTTCTAGTTCCCTCTCCTAACTTGCATAAATTCTCACTAAACCATAGTTCCATCTCATACCTTGGTAACCCTAGTTGGAGCATGCAAATTGGTGTTCATGAAAGCCTAGTTGGTGCATGCAAGTATTGGTGATCATGTGTTTCTAGTTCCCTCTCCTAACTTGCAAATTGCTCACTAAACCCTAGTTCCATCTCATACCTTGTCAACCCTAGTTGGAGCATGCAAATTGGTGCTCATGAAAGCCTGGTTGGTGTATTTAAGTATTGGTGATCATGTGCTTCTCGTTCCCTCTCCTAACATGCAAATTGCTTACTAAACCCTAGTTCCATCTCATACCTTGTCAACCCTAGCTGGAGCATGCAAATTGGTGTTCATGAAAGCCTAGTTAGTGCATGCAAGTATTGCTGATCATGTCTTTCTAGTTCCCTCTCTTAACTTCCAAATTTCTCACTAAACCCTAGTTCCATATCATACCTTGTGAACCCTAGTTGGAGCATGCAAATTGGTGTTCATGAAAGCCTAGTTGGTGCATGCAAGTATTTTTGATCATGTGTTTCTAGTTCCCTCTCTTAACTTGCAAATTGCTCACCAAACCCTAGTTCCATCTCATACCTTGTCGACCCTATTTGGAGCATGTAAATTGGTGTTCATGAAAGCCTAGTTGGTGCATGAAAGTATTGGTGATCATGTGTTTCTAGTTCCCTCTCTTAACTTCCAAATTGCTCACTAAACCCTAGTTCCATCTCATACCTTGTCAACCCTAGTTGGAGCATGCAATCTGGTGTTCATGAAAGCCTAGTCGGTTTATGCAAGTATTTGTGATCATGTGTTTCTAGTTCCCTCTTCTAACTTGCAAATTGCTTACTAAACCCTATTTCCAACTCATACCTTGTCAACCCTGGCTGGAGCATGCAAGTTGGTGTTCATGAAAGCCTAGTTAGTGCATGCAAGTATTGGTGATCATGTATTTCTAGTTCCCTCTCTTAACTTCCAAATTTCCCACTAAACCCTAGTTCCATCTCATACCTTGGGAACCCTAGTTGGAGCATGCAAATTGGTGTTCATGAAAGCCTAGTTAGTGCATGCAAGTATTTGTGATCATGTGTTTCTAGTTCCCTCTCTTAACTTGCAAATTTCTCACGAAACGCTAGGTCCATCTCATACCTTGTCAACCCTAGTTGGAGCATGCAAATTGGTGTTCATGAAAGCCTAGTTGGTGCATGCAAGTATTGGTGATCATGTGTTTCTAGTTCCCTCTCCTAACTTACATGATTGCTCACTAAACCCTAGTTCCATATCATACCTAAGTAACCCTAGTTAGAGCATGCAAATTGGTGTTCACGAAAGCCTAGTTGGTGCATGCAAGTATTGGTGATAATGTGTTTCTAGCTCCCTCTCTTAACTTGCAAATGGCTCACCAAACCCTAGTTCCATCTCATACCTTGTCAACCCGAGTTGGAGCATGAAAATTGTTGTTCATGAAAGCCTAGTTGATGCATGCAACTATCGGTGATCATGTGTTTCTAGTTCCCTCTCTTAACTTGTAAGTTGCTAACCAAACCCTAGTTCCATCTCATACCTTGGTAACCCTAGTTGGAGCATGGAAATTGGTGTTCATGAAATCCTAGTTGGTGCATGCAAGTATTTGTGATCATATGTTTCTAGTTCCCTCTCGTAACTTGCAAATTGCTCACCAAACCATAGTTCCATCTCATACCTTGGTAACCTTAGTTGGAGCATGCAAATTGTTGTTCATGAAATTCTAGTTGGTGCATGCAAGTATTTGAGATTAGGTGTTTCTAGTTCCCTCTCTTAACTTGCAAATTGCTCACCAAACCCTAGTTCCATCTCATACCTTGTGAACCCTAGTTGGAGCATGCAAATTGATATTCATGAAAGCCCAGTTGGTGCATGCAAGTATTGGTGATCATGCGTTTCTATTTCCCTCTCTTGACTTGCAGATTGCTCACCAAACCCTAGTTCCATATCATACCTTGTCAACACTAGTTGGAGCATGCAAATTGGTGTTCATGAAAGCCTAGTTGGTGCATGAAAGTATTGGTGATCATGGTTTTCTAGTTCCCTCTCCTAACTTGCATGATTGCTCACTAAACCCTAGTTCCATATCATACCTTGGTAACCCTAGTTGGAGCATGCAAATTGGTCTTCATGAAAGCCTAGTTGGTGCATGCAACTATTCGTGATCATGTGTTTCTAGTTCCCTCTCTTAACTTGCAAATTGCTCACTAAACCCTAGTTCCATCTCATACCTTGTGAACCCTAGTTTGAGCATGCAAATTGGTGTTCATGAAAGCCTAGTTGGTGCATGCAAGTATTTTTGATCATGTGTTTCTAATTCCCTCTCTTAACTTGCAAATTCCTCAGCAAACCCTAGTTCCTTCTCATACCTTGTCAACCCTAGTTGGAGCATGCAAATTGGTGTTCATGAAAGCCAAGTTGGTGCATGCAAGTATTGGTGATCATGTGTTTTTAGTTCCCTCTCTTAACTTGCAAATTTCTCACCAAACCTTAGTTCCATCTCATACTTTGGTAACCCTATGTGAAGCATGCAAATTGGTGTTCATGAAAGGCTAGTTGGTAAATGCAAGTATTTGTGATCATATGTTTTTAGTTCCCTCTCTTAACTTGCAAATTTCTCACAAAACCCTAGTTCCATCTCATACCTTGGTAACCCTACTTGGAGCATGCAAATTGGTGTTCACGAAGGCCTAGTTGGTGCATGCAAGTATTTCTGATCATGTGTTTCTAGTTCCCTCTCTTAACCTGCAAATTGCTCATGAAAACCTAGTTCCATCTCATACCTCGGTACCCCTAGTTGGAGCATGCAAATTGGTGTTCATGAAATCCTAGTTGGTGCATGCAAGTATTTGTGATCATGTGTTTCTAGTTCCCTCTCTTAACCTGCAAATTGCTCATGAAACCCTAGTTGGTCCATGCAAGTATTTGTGATCATGAGTTTCTAGTTCCCTCTCTTAACTTGCGAATTGCTCACCAAACACTAGTTCGATCTCATACCTTGTCACCCCTAGTTGAAGCATGCAAATTGGTGTTCATTAAAGCCTAGTTAGTGCATGCAAGTATTGGTGATCATGTATTTCTAGTTCCCTCTCTTAACTTGCGAATTGCTCACCAAACACTAGTTCGAACTCATACCTTGTCAACCCTAGCTGGAGAATGCAAATTGGTGTTCATTAAAGCCTAGTTAGTGCATGCAAGTATTGGTAATCATGTGTTTCTAGTTCGCTCTCCTAACTTGCATGATTGCTCACTAAACCCTAGTTCCATGTAATACCTTGCTAACCGTAGTTGGAGCATGAAAATTGGTTTTCATGAAAGCCTAGTTAGTGCATGCAAGTATTGGTGATAATGTGTTTCTAGTTCCCTATCTTAACTTCCAAATTGCTCACTAAACCCTAGTTCCATGTCATACCTTGTGAACCCTAGTTGGAGCATGCAATCTGGTATTCATGAAAGCCTAGTTGGTGCATGCAAGTATTTGTGATCGTGTGTTTCTAGTTCCCCCTCTTAACTTGCAAATTGCTCACCAAACCCTAGATCCAACTCATACCTTGTCAACCCTACTTCGAGCATGCAAATTCGTGTTCTTGAAAGCCTAGTTGGTGCATGCAAGTATTGGTGATCATGTGTTTGTAGTTCCCTCTTCTAACTTGCATGATTGCTCACTAAACCATAGTTCCATATCATTCCATGGTAACCCTAGTTGGAGCATGCAAATTGGTGTTCATGAAATCCTAGTTAGTGCATGCAAGTATTCGTGATCATGTGTTTCTAGTTCCCTCTCTTAACTTGCAAATTGCTCACTAAACCCTAGTTCCATCTCATACCTTGTGAACCCTAGTTGGAGCATGAAAATTGGTGTTCATGAAATCTTTGTTAGTACATGCAAGTATTTGTGATCATGTGTTTCTAGTTCCCTCTCTTAACTTGCAAATTGCTCACCAAACCCTAGTTCCATCCCATACCTTGTCAACCCTAATTGGAGCATGCAAATTGGTGTTCGTGAAAGCCTAGGTTGTGCATGCAAGTATTGGTGATCCTGTGTTTCTAGTTACCTATCTTAACTTGCATGATTTCTCACTAAACCCTAGTTCCATCTCATACCTTGGTAACCCTAGTTGGAGCATGCAAATTGGCCTTCATGAAAGCCTAGTTGGTTCATGCAAGTATTGGTGATCATGTGTTGCTAATTCACTCTCTTAACTTGCAAATTGCTCACCAAACCCTAGTTCCATCTCATACCTTGTCAACCCTACTTGGAGCATGCAAATTGGTGTTCATGAAAGCCTAGTTGGTGCATGCAAGTATTGGTGATCATGTGTTTCTAGTTCCCTCTCCTAACTTGCATGATTTCTCACTAAACCCTAGTTCCATCTCATACCTTGGTAACCCTAGATGGAGCATGCAAACTACTGTTCATTGAAGCCTAGTTGGTGCATGCAAGTATTTGTGATCATATGTTTCTAGTTCCCTCTCTTAACCTGCAAATTGCTCACGAAACCCTAGTTCCATCTCATACCTCGGTACCCCTAGTTGGAGCATGCAAATTGGTGTTCATGAAAGCCTAGTTGGTGCATGCAAGTATTTGTGATCATGTGTTTCTAGTTCCCTCTCTTAACCTGCAAATTGCTCACGAAACCCTAGTTCCATCTTATACCTTGGTAACCCTAGATGGAGCATGCAAACTACTGTTCATTGAAGCCTAGTTGGTGCATGCAAGTATTGGTGATCATGTATTTCTAGTTCCCTCTCTTAACTTGCGAATTGCTCACCAAACACTAGTTCGAACTCATACCTTGTCAACCCTAGCTGGAGAATGCAAATTGGTGTTCATTAAAGCCTAGTTGGTGCATGCAAGTATTGGTGATCATGTGTTTCTAGTTCGCTCTCCTAACTTGCATGATTGCTCACTAAACCCTAGTTCCATGTAATACGTTTCTAACCGTAGTTGGAGCATGAAAATTGGTTTTCATGAAAGCCTAGTTAGTGCATGCAAGTATTGGTGATAATGTGTTTCTAGTTCCCTCTCTTAACTTCCAAATTGCTCACTAAACCCTAGTTCCATGTCATACCTTGTGAACCCTAGTTGGAGCATGCAATCTGGTATTCATGAAAGCCTAGTAGGTGCATGCAAGTATTTGTGATCATGTGTTTCTAGATCCCCCTCTTAACTTGCAAATTGCTCACCAAACCCTAGTTGAATCTCATACCTTGTCAACCCTACTTCGAGCATGCAAATTCGTGTTCATGAAAGCCTAGTTGGTGCATGCAAGTATTGGTGATCATGTGTTTGTAGTTCCCTCTTCTAACTTGCATGATTGCTCACTAAACCCTAGTTCCATCTCATTCCTTGGTAACCCTAGTTGGAGCATGCAAATTGGTGTTCATGAAATCCTAGTTAGTGCATGCAAGTATTCATGATCATGTGTTTCTAGTTCACTCTCTTAACTTGCAAATTGCTCACTAAACCCTAGTTCCATCTCATACCATGTGAACCCTAGTTGGAGCATGAAAATTGGTGTTCATGAAAGCTTTGTTAGTACATGCAAGTATTTGTGATCATGTGTTTCTAGTTCCCTCTCTTAACTTGCAAATTGCTCACCAAACCCTAGTTCCATCCCATACCTTTTCATTCCTAATTGGAGCATGCAAATTGGTGTTCGTGAAAGCCTAGGTTGTGCATGCAAGTATTGGTGATCCTATGTTTCTAGTTCCCTATCTTAACTTGCATGATTTCTCACTAAACCCTAGTTCCATTTCATACCTTGGTAACCCTAGTTGGAGCATGCAAATTGGCCTTCATGAAAGCCTAGTTGGTTCATGCAAGTATTGGTGATCGTGTGTTTCTAATTCACTCTCTTAACTTGCAAATTGCTCACCAAACCCTAGTTCCATCCCATACCTTGTCAACCCTAATTGGAGCATGCAAATTGGTGTTCATGAAAGCCTAGTTGGTGCATGCAAGTATTGGTGATCATGTGTTTCTAGTTCCCTCTCCTAACTTCCATGATTGCTCACTAAACCCTAGTTCCATCTCATACCTTGGTAACCGTAGATGGAGCATGCAAATTGGCCTTCATGAATGCCTAGTTGGTTCATGCAAGTATTGGTGATCATGTGTTTCTAATTCACTCTCTTAACTTGCAAATTGCTCACCAAACCCCAGTTCCATCTCATACCTTGTCAACCCTACTTCGAGCATGCAAATTCGTGTTCATGAAAGCCTAGTTGGTGCATGCAAGTATTGGTGATCATGTGTTTGTAGTTCCCTCTTCTAACTTGCATGATTGCTCACTAAACCCTAGTCCCATAACATTCCTTGGTAACCCTAGTTGGAGCATGCAAATTGGTGTTCGTGAAATCCTAGTTAGTGCATGCAAGTATTCGTGATCATGTGTTTCTAGTTCCCTCTCTTAACTTGCAAATTGCTCACTAAACCCTAGTTCCATCTCATACCTTGTGAACCCTAGTTTGAGCATGAAAATTGGTGTTCATGAAAGAATAGTTGGTGCATGCAAGTATTTGTGATCATGTGTTTCTAGTTCCCTCTCTTAACTTGCAAATTTTTCACCAAACCGTAGTTCCATCTCATACCTTGTCAACCCTAGTTGGAGCATACAAATTCGTGTTCATGAAATCCTAGTTGGTGCATGAAAGTATTGGTGATCACGTGTTTCTAGTTCCCTCTCCTAACTTGCATGATTGCTCACTAAACCCTAGTTCTATCTCATACCTTGGTAACCCTAGTTGGAGCATGCAAATTGGTGTTCATGAAAGCCTAGTGGGTGCATGCAAGTATTGGTGATCATGTTTTTCTAGTTCCCTCTCTTAACTTGCAAATTGCTCACCAAACCCTAGTTCCATATCATACCTTGTCAACCCTAGTTGGAGCCTGCAAATTAGTGTTCATGAAAGCTGAGTTGGTGCATGCAAGTATTGGTGATCATGTGTTTCTAGTTCTCCCTCTTAACTTGCAAATTGCTCACCAAACCCTAGTTCCATCTCATACCTTGGTAACCCTGGTTGGAGCATGCAAATTGGTGTTCATGAAAGGCTAGTTGGTGCATGCAAGTATTTGTGATCATATGTTTCTAGTTCCCTCTCTTAACATGCATAATTGCTCACTAAACCCTAGTTCTATCTCATACCTTGCTAACCCTAGTTGGAGCATGTAAATTGGTGTTCATGAAAGCCTAGTGGGTGCATGCAAGTATTGGTGATCATGTTTTTCTAGTTCCCTCTCTTAACTTGCAAATTGCTCACCAAACCCTAGTTCCATATCATACCTTGTCAACCCTAGTTGGAGCATGCAAATTGGTGTTCATGAAAGCCAAGTTGGTGCATGCAAGTATTGGTGATCATGTGTTTCTAGTTCCCCCTCTTAACTTTCAAATTGCTCACCAAACCCTAGTTCCATCTCATACCTTGGTAACCCTAGTTGGAGCATGCAAATTGGTGTTCATGAAAGGCTAGTTGGTGCATGCAAGTATTTGTGATCATATGTTTCTAGTTCCCTCTCTTAACTTGCAAATTTCTCACCAAACCCTAGTTCCATCTCATACCTTAGGAACCCTAGTTGTAGCATTCAAATTGGTGTTCACGAAATCCTATTTGGTACATGCAAGTATTTGTGATCATGTGTTTCTTGTTTCCTTTCTTAACTTGCAAATTGCTCACCAAACCCTAGTTCCATCTCATACCTTGGTGACCCTAGTTGGAGCATGCAAATTGGTGTTCACGAAAGCCTATTTGGTGCATGCAAGTATTTGTGATCATGTGTTTCTAGTTTCCTCTCTTAACTTGCAAATTGCTCACCAAATCCCTAGATCCATCTCATACCTTGGTGACCCTAGTTGGAGCATGAAAATTGGTGTTCACGAAAGCCTAGTTGGTGCATGCAAGTATTTGTGATCCTGTGTTTCTAGTTCCTTCTCTTAACTTGCAAATTGCTCACCAAACCCTAGTTCCATCTCATACCTTGGTAACCTTAGTTGGAGCATGCAAATTGTTTTTCATGAAAGCCTAGTTGGTGCATGCAAGTATTGGTGATCATGTGTTTCTAGTTCCCTCTCTTAACTTGCAGATTGCTCACCAAACCCTAGTTCCATCTCATACCTTGTCAACACTAGTTGGAGCATGCAAATTGGTGTTCATGAAATCCTAGTTGGTGCATGCAAGTATTGGTGATCATGTGTTTCTAGTTCCCTCTCCTAACTTGCATGAATGCTCACTAAACCCTAGTTCCATCTCATACCTTGGTAACCCTAGTTGAATCATTCAAATTGCTCTTCATGAAAGCCTAGTTGGTGCATGCAAGTATTCGTGATCATGTGTTTCTAGTTCCCTCTCTTAACTTGCAAATTGCTCACTAAAGCCTAGTTCCATCTCATACCTTGTGAACCCTAGTTTGAGCATGCAAATTGGTGTTCATGAAATCCTCGTTGGTGCATGCAAGTATTTGTGATCATGTGTTTGTTGTTCCCTCTCTTAACTTGCAAATGGCTCACCAAACCCTAGTTCCATCGCATACCTTTTCAACCCTAGTTGGAGCATGCAAATTGGTGTTCATGAAAGCCTAGTTGGTGCATGCAAGTATTGTTGACCATGTGTTTGTAGTTCCCTCTCCTAACTTGCATGATTGCTCACTAAAACCTAGTTCCATATCATACCTTGGTAACCCTAGTTGGAGCATGCAAATTGGTGTTCATGAAAGCCTAGTTGGTGCATGTAAGTATTGGTGATCATGTGTTTCTAGTTCCCTCTCTTTGCTTGCAAATTTCTCACCAAACCCTACTTCCATATCATACCTTGTCAAGCCTAGTTGGAGCATGCAAATTGGTATTCATGAAAGCCAAGTTGGTGCATGCAAGTATTGGTGATCATGTGCTTTTAGTTCCCTCTCTTAACTTGCAAATTGCTGACCAAACCCTAGTTCCATCTCATACTTTGGTAACCCTATTTGGAGCATGCAAATTGGTGTTGATGGAAGGCTAGTTCGTAAATGCAAGTATTTCTGATCATATGTTTATAGTTCCCTCTCTTAACTTGCAAATTGCTCACCAAACCCTAGTTCCATCTCATACCTTGGTAACCCTACTTGGAGCATGCAAATTGGTGTTCACGAAAGCCTAGTTGGTAAATGCAAGTATTTGTGATCATATGTTTCTAGTTCCCTCGCTTAACTTGCAAATTGCTCACCAAACCCTAATTCCATCTCATACCTTGGTAACCCTACTTGGAGCATGCAAATTGGTGTTCATGAAGGCCTAGTTGGTGCATGCAAGTATTTCTGATCATGTGTTTCTAGTTCCCTCTCTTAACATGCAAATTGCTCACGAAACCCTAGTTCCATCTCATACCTTGGTACCCCTAGTTGGAGCATGCAAATTGGTGTTCATGAAAGCCTAGTTGGTGCATGCAAGTATTTGTGATCACGTGTTTCTAGTTCCCTCTCTTAACTTGCAAATTGCTCACCAAACCCTAGTTCCATCTTACACCTTGGTAACCCTAGTTGGAGCATGCAAATTGTTGTTCATGAAATCCTAGTTGCTGCATGCAAGTATTTGGGATCATGTGTTTCTAGTTCCCTCTGTTAACTTGAAAATTGCTCACCAAACCCTAGTTCCATCTCATACCTTGTGAACCCTAGTTGGAGCTTGCACATTGTTGTTCATGAAAGTCTAGTTGGTGCATGCAAGTATTGGTGATCATGTGTTTCTAGTTCCCTCTCTTAACTTGTGAATTGCTCACCAAACACTAGTTCGAACTCATATCGTGTCAACCCTAGTTGGAGCATGCAAATTGGTGTTCATGAAAGCCTACTTGGTGCATGCAAGTATTGTTGACCATGTGTTTCTAGTTCCCTCTCCTAACTTGCATGATTGCTCACTAAAACCTAGTTCCATATCATACCTTGGTAACCCTAGTTGGAGCATGCAAATTGGTGTTCATGAAAGCCTAGTTGGTGCATGCAAGTATTGGTGATCATGTGTTTCTAGTTCCCTCTCTTAGCTTGCAAATTTCTCACCAAACCCTAGTTCCATATCATACCTTGTCAAGCCTAGTTGGAGCATGTAAATTGGTGTTCATGAAAGCCAAGTTGGTGCATGCAAGTATTGGTGATCATGTGTTTTTAGTTCCCTCTCTTAACTTGCAAATTGTTGACCAAACCCTAGTTCCATCTCATACTTTGGTAACCCTATTTGGAGCATGCAAATTGGTGTTCATGAAAGGCTAGTTCGTAAATGCAAGTATTTCTAATCATATGTTTCTAGTTCCCTCTCTTAACTTGCAAATTGCTCACCAAACCCTAGTTCCATCTCATACCTTGGTACCCCTACTTGGAGCATGCAAATTGGTGTTCACGAAAGCCTAGTTGGTGCATGCAAGTATTTGTGATCATGTGTTTCTAGTTCCCTCTCCTAACTTGCATAATTTCTCACTAAACCATAGTTCCATCTCATACCTTGTTAACCCTAGTTGGAGCATGCAAATTGGTGCTCATGAAAGCCTAGTTGGTGCATGAAAGTATTGGTGATCATGTGTTTCTAGTTCCCTCTCCTAACTTGCAAATTGCTCACTAAACCCTAGTTCCATCTCATACCTTGTCAACCCTAGTTGGAGCATGCAAATTGGTGCTCATGAAAGCCTAGTTGGTGTATTTAGGTATTGGTGATCATGTGCTTCTCGTTCCCTCTCCTAACATGCAAATTGCTTACTGAACCCAAGTTCCATCTCATACCTTGTCAACCTTAGCTGGAGCATGCAAATTGGTGTTCATGAAAGCCTAGTTAGTGCATGCAAGTATTGCTGATCATGTCTTTCTAGTTCCCTCTCTTAACTTCTAAATTTCTCACTAAACCCTAGTTCCATATCATACCTTGTGAACCCTAGTTGGAGCATGCAAATTGGTGTTCATGAAATCCTAGTTGGTGCATGCAAGTATTTTTTATCATGTGTTTCTAGTTCCCTCTCTTAACTTGCAAATTGCTCACCAAACCCTAGTTCCATCTCATACCTTGTCGACCCTAGTTGGAGCATTTAAATTGGTGTTCATGAAAGCCTAGTTGGTGCATGCAAGTATTGGTGATCATGTGTTTGTAATTCCCTCTCTTAACTTCCAAATTGATCACTAAACCCTAGTTCCATCTCATACCTTGTCAACGCTAGTTGGACCATGCAATCTGGTGTTCATGAAAGCCTACTTGGTTTATGCAAGTATTTGTGATCATGTGTTTCTAGTTCCCTCTCCTAACTTGCAAATTGCTTACTAAACCCTAGTTCCAACTCATACCTTGTCAACCCTAGCTGGAGCATGCAAATTGGTGTTCACGAAAGCCTAGTTAGTGCATGCAAGTATTGGTGATCATGTATTTCTAGTTCCCTCTCTTAACTTCCAAATTTCTCACTAAACCATAGTTCTATCTCATACCTTGTGAACCCTAGTTGGAGCATGCAAATTGGTGTTCATGAAAGCCTAGTTAGTGCATGAAAGTATTTGTGATCATATGTTTCTAGTTCCCTCTCTTAACTTGCAAATTTCTCACCAAACCCTAGGTCCATCTCATACCTTGTCAACCCTAGTTGGAACATGCAAATTGGTGTTCATGAAAGCCTAGTTGGTGCATGCAAGTATTGGTGATCATGTGTTTCTAGTTCCCTCTCCTAACTTACATGATTTCTCACTAAACCCTAGTTCCATATCATACCTAAGTAACCCTAGTTAGAGCATGGAAATTGGTGTTCACGAAAGCCTAGTTGGTGCATGCAAGTATTGGTGATCATCTGTTTCTAGCACCCTCTCTTAACTTGCAAATGGCTCACCAAACCCTAGTTCCATCTCATACCTTGTCAACCCTAGTTGGAGCATGAAAATTGTTGTTCATCAAAGCCTACTTGATGCATGCAACTATTGGTGATCATGTGTTTCTAGTTCCCTCTCTTAACTTGTAAGTTTCTCACTAAACCCTAGTTCCATCTCATACCTCGGTAACCCTAGTTGGAGCATGGAAATTGGTGTTCATGAAATCCTAGTTGGTGGATGCAAGTATTTGTCATCATATGTTTCTAGTTCCCTCTCCTAACTTTCAAATTGCTCACCAAACCATAGTTCCATCTCATACCTTGGTAACCTTAGTTGGAGCATGCAAATTGTTGTTCATGAAAGCCTAGTTGGAGCATGCAAATTGATATTCATGAAAGCCCAGTTGGCGCGTGCAAGTATTGGTGATCATGTGTTTCTATTTCCCTCTCTTAACTTGCAAATTGCTCACCAAACCCTAGTTCCATATCATACCTTGTCAACACTAGTTGGATCATGCAAATTGGTGTTCATGAAAGCCTAGTTGGTGCATGAAAGTATTGGTGATCATGGTTTTCTAGTTCCCTCTCCTAACTTGCATGATTGCTCACTAAACCCTAGATCCATCTCATACCTTGGCAACCCTAGTTGGGGCATGTAAATTGGTCTTCATGAAAGCCTAGTTGCTACATGGAAGTATTTGTGATCATATGTTTCTAGTTCCCTCTCTTAACTTGCAAATTTCTCACTAAACCCTAGTTCCATCTCATACCTTGTGAACCCTAGTTTGAGCATGCAAATTTGTGTTCATGAAAGCCTAGTTGGTGCATGCAAGTATTTGTGATCATGTGTTTCTAGTTCCCTCTCTTAACTTGCAAATTCCTCACCAAACCCTAGTTCCATCTCATGCCTTGTCAACCCTAGTTGGAGCATGCAAATTGGTGTTCATGAAAGCCTAGTTGGTGCATGCAAGTATTGTTGATCATGTGTTTCTAGTTCCCTCTCCTAACTTGCATGATTGCTCACTAAATCCTAGTTCGATCTCATACCCTGGTAACCCTAGTTGGAGCATGCAAATTGTTGTTCATGAAAGCCTAGTTGGTGCATGCAAGTATTGGTGATCATGTGTTTCTACTTCCCTCTCTTAACTTGCAAATTTCTCACCAAACCCTGGTTCCGTATCATACCTTGTCAACCCTAGTTGGAGCATGAAAATTGGAGTTCATGAAAGCCAAGTTGGTGCATGCAAGTATTGGTGATCATGTGTTTCTAGTTCCCTCTCTTAACTTGCAAATTTCTCACCAAACCTTAGTTCCATCTCATACTTTGGTAACCCTATGTTGAGCATGCAAATTGGTGTTCATGAAAGGCTAGTTGGTAAATGCAAGTATTTGTGATGATATGTTTCTAGTTCCCTCTCTTAACTTGCAAATTGCTCACCAAACCCTAGTTCCATCTCATACCTTGGTAACCCTACTTGGAGCATGCAAATTGGTGTTCACGAAGGCCTAGTTGGTGCATGCAAGTATTTCTGATCATGTGTTTCTAGTTCCCTCTCTTAACCTGCAAATTGCTCACGAAACCCTAGTTCCATCTCATACCTTGGTACCCCTAGTTGGAGCATGCAAATTGGTGTTCATGAAAGCCTAGTTGGTGCATGCAAGTATTTGTGATCATGTGTTTCTAGTTCCCTCTCTTAACTTGCAATTTATCACCAAACCCTAGTTCCATCTTATACCTTGGTAACCCTAGTTGGAGCATGCAAATTGTTGTTCATGAAAGCCTAGTTGCTGCATGCAAGTATTTTGTGATCATGTGTTTCTAGTTCCCTCTGTTAACTTGAAAATTGCTCACCAAACCCTAGTTCCATCTCATACCTTGTGAACCCTAGTTGGAGCATGCACATTGTTGTTCATGAAAGTCTAGTTGGTGCATGCAAGTATTGGTGATCATGTGTTTCTAATTCCCTCTCTTAAGTTGCGAATTGCTCACCAAACACTAGTTCGAACTCATACCGTGTCAACCCTAGTTGGAGCATGCAAATTGGTGTTCATGAAAGCCTACTTGGTGCATGCAAGTATTGATGACCATCTGTTTCTAGGTCCCTCTCCTAACTTGCATGATTCCTCACTAAAACCTAGTTCCATATCATACCTTGGTAACCCTAGTTGGAGCATGCAAATTGGTGTTCATGAAAGCCTATTTGGTGCATGCAAGTATTGGTGATCATGTGTTTCTATTTCCCTCTCTTAGCTTGCAAATTTCTCACCAAACCCTACTTCCATATCATACCTTGTCAACCCTAGTTGGAGCATGCAAATTGGTGTTCATCAAAGCCAAGTTGGTGCATGCAAGTATTGGTGATCATGTGTTTTTAGTTCCCTCTCTTAACTTGCAAATTGCTCACCAAACCCTAGTTCCATCTCATACTTTGGTAACCCTATTTGGAGCATGCAAATTGGTGTTCATGAAAGGTTAGTTCGTAAATGCAAGTATTTCTGATCATATGTTTCTAGTTCCCTCTCTTAACTTGCAAATTTCTCACCAAACCCTAGTTCCATCTCATACCTTGGTAACCCTACTTGGAGCATGCAAATTGGTGTTCACGAAAGCCTAGTTGGTGCATGCAAGTATTTGTGATCATGTGTTTCTAGTTCCCTCTCCTAACTTGCATAATTTCTCACTAAACCATAGTTCCATCTCATACCTTGGTAACCCTAGTTGGAGCATGCAAATTGGTGTTCATGAAAACCTAGTTGGTGCATGCAAGTATTGGTGATCATGTGTTTCTAGTTCCCTCTCCTAACTTGCAAATTGCTCACTAAACCCTAGTTCCATCTCATACCTTGTCAACCCTAGTTGGAGCATGCAAATTGGTGCTCATGAAAGCCTAGTTGGTGTATTTAGGTATTGGTGATCATGTGCTTCTCATTCCCTCTCCTAACATGCAAATTGCTTACTAAACCCTAGTTCCATCTCATACCTTGTCAACCCTAGCTGGAGCATGCAAATTGGTGTTCATGAAATCCTAGTTAGTGCATCCAAGTATTGCTGATCATGTCTTTCTAGTTCCCTCTCTTAACTTCTAAATTTCTCACTAAACCCTAGTTCCATATCATACATTGTGAACCCTAGTTGGAGCGTGCAAATTGGTGTTCATGAAAGCCTAGTTGGTGCATGCAAGTATTTTTGATCATGTGTTTCTAGTTCCCTCTCTTAACTTGCAAATTGCTCACCAAACCCTAGTTCCATCTCATACCTTGTCGACCCTAGTTGGAGCATGTAAATTGGTGTTCATGAAAGCCTAGTTGGTGCATGCAAGTATTGGTGATCATGTGTTTCTAGTTCCCTCTCTTAACTTCCAAATTGCTCACTAAACCCTAGTTCCATCTCATACCTTGTCAATGCTAGTTGGAGCATGCAATCTAGTGTTCATGAAAGCCTAGTTAGTTTATGCAAGTATTTGTGATCATGTGTTTCTAGTTTCCTCTCCTAACTTGCAAATTGCTTACTAAACCCTAGTTCCAAATCATACCTTACCAACCCTAGCTGGAGCATGCAAATTGGTGTTTATGAAAGCCTAGTTAGTGCATGCAAGTATTGGTGATCATGTATTTCTATTTCCCTCTCTTAACTTCCAAATTTGTCACTAAACCATAGTTCTAGCTCATACCATGTGAACCCTAGTTGGAGCATGCAAATTGGGGTTCATGAAAGCCTAGTTAGTGCATGCAAGTATTTGTGATCATATGTTTCTAGTTCCCTCTCTTAACTTGCAAATTTCTCACCAAACCCTAGGTCCATCTCATACCTTGTCAACCCTAGTTGGAGCATGCAAATTGGTTTTCATGAAAGCCTAGTTGGTGCATGCAAGTATTGGTGATCTCGTGTTTCTAGTTCCCTCTCCTAACTTACATGATTTCTCACTAAACCCTAGTTCCATATCATACCTAAGTAACCCTAGTTAGAGCATGCAAATTGTTGTTCACGAAAGCCTAGTTGGTGCATGCAAGTATTGGTGATCATTTGTTTCTAGCTCCCTCTCTTAACTTGCAAATGGCTCACCAAACCCTTGTTCCATCTCATACCTTGTCAACCCTAGTTGGAGCATGAAAATTGTTGTTCATGAAAGCCTAGTTGAAGCATGCAACTATTGGTGATCATGTGTTTCTAGTTCCCTCTCTTAAGTTGTAAGTTTCTCACCAAACCCGAGTTCCATCTCATACCTCGGTAACCCTAATTGGAGCATGGAAATTGGTGTTCATGAAATCCTAGTTGGTGCATGCAAGTATTTGTGATCATATGTTTCCAGTTCCCTCTCTTAACTTGCAAATTGCTCACCAAACCATAGTTCAATCTCATACCTTGGTAACCTTAGTTGGAGCATGCAAATTGTCGTTCATGAAAGCCTAGTTGGTGCATGCAAGTATTTGTGATCATGTGTTTCTAGTTCCCTCTCTTAACTTGTAAATTGCTCACCAAACCCTAGTTCCATCTCATACCTTGTGAACAATAGTTGGAGCATGCAAATTGATATTCATGAAAGCCCAGTTGGTGCGTGCAAGTATTGGTGATCATGTGTTTCTATTTCCCTCTCTTAACTTGCATATTGCTCACCAAACCCTAGTTCCATCTCATACCTTGTCAACACTAGTTGGAGCATGCAAATTGGTGTTCATGAAAGCCTAGTTGGTGCATGAAAGTATTGGTGATCATGGTTTTCTAGTTCCCTCTCCTAACTTGCATGATTGCTCAATTAACCCTAGTTCCATCTCATACCTTGGTAACCCTAGTTGGAGCATGCAAATTGGTCTTCATGAAAGCCTAGTTGGTGCATGCAAGTATTGGTGATCATGTGTTTCTAGTTCCCTCTCCTAACTTGCATGATTGCTCAATTAACCCTAGTTCCATCTCATACCTTGTGAACCCTAGTTTGAGCATGCAAATTGGTGTTCATGAAAGCCTAGTTGGTGCATGCAAGTATTTGTGATCATGTGTTTCTACTTCCCTCTCTTAACTTGCAAATTCCTCACCAAACCCTAGTTCCATCTCATGCCTTGTCAACCCTAGTTGGAGCATGCAAATTGGTGTTCATGAAAGCCTAGTTGGTGCATGCAAGTATTGTTGATCATGTGTTTCTAGTTCCCTCTCCTAACTTGCATGATTGCTCACTAAATCCTAGTTTGATCTCATACCTTGGTAACCCTAGTTGGAGCATGCAAATTGGTGTTCATGAAAGCCTAGTTCGTGCATGCAAGTATTGGTGATCATGTGTTTCTACTTCCCTCTCTTACCTTGCAAATTTCTCATCAAACCCTGGTTCCGTATCATACCTTGTCAACCCTAGTTGGAGCATGCAAATTGGTGTTCATGAAAGCCAAGTTGGTGCATGCAAGTATTGGTGATCATGTGTTTCTAGTTCCCTCTCTTAACTTGCAAATTTCTCACCAAACCTTAGTTCCATCTCATACTTTGGTAACCCTATGTGGAGCATGCAAATTGGTGTTCATGAAAGGCTAGTTGGTGAATGCAAGTATTTGTGATCATATGTTTCTAGTTCCCTCTCTTAACCTACAAATTGCTCACCAAACCCTAGTTCCATCTCATACCTTGGTAACCCTACTTGGAGCATGCAAATTGGTGTTCACGAAGGCCAAGTTGGTGCATGCAAGTATTTCTGATCATGTGTTTCTAGTTCCCTCTTTTAACCTGCAAATTGCTCACGAAACCCTAGTTCGATCTCATACCTTGGTACCCCTAGTTGGAGCATACAAATTGGTGTTCATGAAAGCCTAGTTGGTGCATGCAATTATTTGTGATCATGTGTTTCTAGTTCCCTCTCTTAACTTGCAAATTGCTCACCAAACCCTAGTTCCATCTTATACCTTGGTAACCCCAGTTGGAGCATGCAAATTGTTGTTCATGAAAGCCTAGTTGCTGCATGCAAGTATTTTGTGATCATGTGTTTCTAGTTGCCTCTGTTAACTTGAAAATTGCTCACCAAACCCTAGTTCCATCTCATACCTTGTGAACCCTAGTTGGAGCATGCACATTGTTGTTCATGAAAGTCTAGTTGGTGCATGCAAGTATTGGTGATCATGTGTTTCTAGTTACCTCTCTTAACTTGCAAATTGCCCACTAAACCCTAGTTCCATGTCATACCTTGTGAACCCTAGTTGGAGCATGCAATCTGGTATTCATGAAAGCCTAGTTGGTGCATGCAAGTATTTGTGATCATGTGTTTCTAGTTCCCCCTCTTAACTTGCAAATTTCTCACCAAACCCTAGTTCCATCTCATACCTTGTCAACCCTACTTCGAGCATGCAAATTCGTGTTCATGAAAGCCTAGTTGGTGCATGCAAGTATTGGTGATCATGTGTTTGTAGTTCCCTCTTCTAACTTGCATGATTGCTCACTAAACCCTAGTTCCATCTCATTCCTTGGTAACCCTAGTTGGAGCATGCAAATTGGTGTTCATGAAATCCTAGTTAGTGCATGCAAGTATTCGTGATCATGTGTTTCTAGTTCCCTCTCTTAACTTGCAAATCGCTCACTAAACCCTAGTTCCATCTCATACCTTGTGAACCCTAGTTGGAGCATGAAAATTGGTGTTCATGAAAGCTTTGTTAGTACATGCAAGTATTTGTGATCATGTGTTTCTAGTTCCCTCTCTTAACTTGCAAATTGCTCACCAAACCCTAGTTCCATCCCATACCTTGTCAACCCTAATTGGAGCATGCAAATTGGTGTTTGTGAAAGCCTAGGTTGTGCATGCAAGTATTGGTGATCCTATGTTTCTAGTTCCCTATCTTAACTTGCATGATTTCTCACTAAACCCTAGTTCCATCTCATACCTTGGTAACCCTAGTTGGAGCATGCAAATTGGCCTTCATGAAATCCTAGTTGGTTCATGCAAGTATTGATGATCATGTGTTTCTAATTCACTCTCTTAACTTGCAAATTGCTCACCAAACCCTAGTTCGATCTCATACCTTGTCAACCCTACTTGGAGCATGCAAATTGGTGTTCATGAAAGCCTAGTTGGTGCATGCAAGTATTGGTGATCATGTGTTTCTAGTTCCCTCTCCTAACTTCCATGATTTCTCACTAAACCCTAGTTCCATCTCATACCTTGGTAACCGTAGATGGATCATGCAAACTACAGTTCATTAAAGCCTAGTTGGTGCATGCAAGTATTTGTGATCATGTGTTTCTAGTTCCCTCTCTTAACTTGCAAATTGCTTACCAAACCCTAGTTCCATCTCATACCTTGTGAACCCTAGTTGGAGCCTGCAAATTGCTATTCATGAAGGCCTAGTTGGTGCATGCCAGTATTGGTGATCATGTGTTTCTAGATCCCTCTCTTAACTTGCAAATTTCTCACTAAACCCTAGTTACATCTCATACCTTGTCAACCCTAGTTGGAGAATGCAAATTGGTGTTCATGAAAGCGTAGTTGGTGCATGCAAGTAGTGGTGATCATGTGTTTCTAGTTCCCTCTCCTAACTTGCATGGTTGCTCACTAAACCGTAATTCCATCTAATACCTTGGTAAACCTAGTTGGATCATGCAAATTGGTGTTCATGAAAGCTTAGTTAGTGCATGCAAGTATTGGTGATTAGGTGTTTCTAGTTCCCTCTGTTAACTTGCAAATTTCTCACTAAACCCTAGTTCCATCTCATACCTTGTGAACCCTATTTTGAGCATGAAAATTGGTGTTCATGAAAGCCTAGTTGGTGCATGCAAGTATTTGTGATCATGTGTTTCTAGTTCCCTCTCTTAACTTGCAAAATTTTCACCAAACCGTAGTTCCATCTCATACCTTGTCAACACTAGTTGGAGCATAGAAATTCGTGTTCATGAAAGCCTAGTTGGTGCATGGAAGTATTGGTGATCACGTGTTTCTAGTTCCCTCTCCTAACTTCCATGATTGCTCACTAAACCCTAGTTCTATCTCATACCTTGGTAACCCTAGTTGGATCATGTAAATTGGTGTTCATGAAAGCCTAGTGGGTGCATGCATGTATTGGTGATCATGTTTTTCTAGTTCCCTCTCTTAACTTGCAAATTGCTCACCAAACCCTAGTTCCATATCATACCTTGTCAACCCTAGTTGGAGCATGCAAATTGGTGTTCATTAAAGCTGAGTTGGTGCATGCAAGTATTGGTGATCATGTGTTTCTAGTTCCCCCTCTTAACTTGCAAATTGCTCACCAAACCCTAGTTCCATCTCATACCTTGGTAACCCTCGTTGGAGCATGCAAATTGGTGTTGATGAAAGGCTAGTTGGTGCATGCAAGTATTTGTGATGATATGTTTCTAGTTCCCTCTCTTAACTTGCAAATTGCTCACCAAACCCTATTTCCATCTCATACCTTAGGAACCCTAGTTGTAGCATTCAAATTGGTGTTCACGAAATCCTATTTGGTACATGCAAGTATTTGTGATCATGTGTTTCTAGTTTCCTTTCTTAAATTGCAAATTGCTCACCAAACCCTAGTTCCATCTCATATCTTGGTGACCCTAGTTGGAGCATGCAAATTGGTGTTCATGAAAGCCTATTTGGTGCATGCAAGTATTTGTGATCATGTGTTTCTAGTTTCCTCTCTTAACTTGCAAATTGCTCACCAAACCCTAGTTCCATCTCATACCTTGGTGACCCTAGTTGGAGAGTGCAAATTGGTGTTCACGAAAGCCTAGTTGGTGCATGCAAGTATCTGTGATCCTATGTTTCTAGTTCCTTCTCTTAACTTGCAAATTGCTCACCAAACCCTAGTTCCATCTCATACCTTGGTAACCCTAGTTGGAGCATGCAAATTGTTTGTCATGAAAGCCTAGTTGGTGCATGCAAGTATTGGTGATAATGTGTTTCTAGTTCCCTCTCTTAACTTGCAGATTGCTCACCAAACCCTAGTTCCATCTCATACCTTGTCAACACTAGTTGGAACATGAAAATTGGTGTTCATGAAATCCTAGTTGGTGCATGCAAATATTGGTGATCATTTGTTTCTAGTTCCCTCTCCTAACTTGCATTATTGCTCACTAAACCCTAGTTCCATCTCATACCTTGCTAACCCTAGTTGAACCATTCAAATTGGTCTTCATGAAAGCCTAGTTGGTGCATGCAAGTATTCGTGATCATGTGTTTCTAGTTCCCTCTCTTAACTTGCAAATTGCTCACTAAAGCCTAGTTCCATCTCATACCTTATGAACCCTAGTTTGAGCATGCAAATTGGTGTTCATGAAAGCCTAGTTGGTGCATGCAAGTATTTGTGATCATCTGTTTCTAGTTCCCTCTCTTAACTTACAAATTCCTCACCAAACCCTAGTTCCATCTCATACCTTGTCAACCCTATTTGGAGCATGCAAATTGGTGTTCATGAAAGCCTAGTTGGTGCATGCAGGTATTGTTGACCATGTGTTTCTAGTTCCCTCTCCTAACTTGCATGATTGCTCACTAAAACCTAGTTCCATATCATACCTTGTCAACCGTAGTTGGAGCACGAAAATTGTTGTTCATGAAAGCCTAGTTGATGCATGCAACTATTGGTGATCATGTGTTTCTAGTTCCCTCTCTTAACTTGTAAGTTGCTCACCAAACCCTAGTTCCATCTCATACCTCGGTAACCCTAGTTGGAGCATGGAAATTGGTGTTCATGAAATCCTAGTTGTTGCATGCAAGTATTTGTGATCATATGTTTCTAGTTGTTACCTCTCTTAACTTGCAAATTGCTCACCAAACCATAGTTCCATATCATACCTTGGTAACCTTAGTTGGAGCATGCAAATTGTTGTTCATGAAAGCCTAGTTGGTGCATGCAAGTATTTGTGATCATGTGTTTCTAGTTCCCTCTCTTAACTTGCAAATTGCTCACCAAAGCCTAGTTCCATCTCATACCTTGTGAACCCTAGTTTGAGAATGCAAATTGATATTCATGAAAGCCCAGTTGGTGCCTGCAAGTATTGGTGATCATGTGTTTCTATTTCCCTCTCTTAACTCGCAGATTGCTCACCAAACCCTAGTTCCATCTCATACCTTGTCAACACTAGTTGGAGAATGCAAATTGGTGTTCATGAAAGCCTAGTTGGTGCATGAAAGTATTGGTGATCATGGTTTTCTATTTCCCTCTCCTAACTTGCATGATTGCTCACTAAACCCTAGTTCCATCTCATACCTTGGTAACCCTAGTTGGAGCATGCAAATTGGTCTTCATCAAAGCCTAGTCGGTGCATGCAAATATTCGTGATCATGTGTTTCTAGTTCCCTCTCTTAACTTCCAAATTGCTCACTAAACCCTGGTTCCATCTCATACCTTCTGAACCCTAGTTTGAGCATGCAAATTGGTGTTCATGAAAGCCTAGTTGGTGCATGCAAGTATTTGTGATCATGTGTTTCTAGTTCCCTCTCTTAACTTGCAAATTGCTCACCAAACCCTAGTTCCATCTCATGCCTTGTCAACCCTAGTTGGAGCATGCAAATTGGTGTTCATGAAAGCCTAGTTGGTGCATGCAAGTATTGTTGATCATGTGTTTCTAGTTCCCTCTCCTAACTTGCATAATTGCTCACTAAATCCTAGTTTGATCTCATACCTTGGTAACCCTAGTTGGAGCATGCAAATTGGTGTTGGTGAAAGCCTAGTTGGTGCATGCAAGTATTGGTGATCATGTGTTTCTACTTCCCTCTCTTAACTTCCAAATTTCTCACCAAACCCTGGTTCCGTATCATACCTTGTCAACCCTAGTTGGAGAATGCAAATTGGTGTTCATGAAAGCCAAGTTGGTGCATGCAAGTATTGGTGATCATGTGTTTCTAGTTCCCTCTCTTAACTTGCAAATTTCTCATCAAACCTTAGTTCCATCTCATACTTTGGTAACCCTATGTGGAGCATGCAAATTGGTGTTCATGAAAGGCTAGTTGGTAAATGCAAGTATTTGTGATCATATGTTTCTAGTTCCCTCTCTTAACTTGCAAATTGCTCACCAAACCCTAGTTCCATCTCAAACCTTGGTAACCTTAGTTGGAGCATGCAAATTGGTGTTCACGAAGGCCTAGTTGGTGCATGCAAGTATTTCTGATCATGTGTTTCTAGTTCCCTCTCTTAACCTGCAAATTGCTCACGAAACCCTAGTTCCATCTCATATCTTCGTACCCCTAGTTGGAGCATGCAAATTGGTGTTCATGAAATCCTAGTTGGTGCATGCAAGTATTTGTGATCATGTGTTTCTAGTTCCCTCTCTTAACTTGCAAATTGCTCAGCAAACCCTAGTTCCATCTTATACCTTGGTAACCCTAGTTGGAGCATGCAAATTGTTGTTCATGAAAGCCTAGTTGCTGCATGCAAGTATTTGTGATCATGTGTTTCTAGTTCCCTCTGTTAACTTGAAAATTGCTCACCAAACCCTAGTTCCATCTCATACCTTGTGAACCCTAGTTGGAGCATGCACATTGTTGTTCATGAAAGTCTAGTTGGTGCATGCAAGTATTGGTGATCATGTGTTTCTAGTTCCCTCTCTTAACTTGTGAATTGCTCACCAAACACTAGTTCGAACTCATACCTTGTCAACCCTAGTTGGAGCATGCAAATTGGTGTTAATGAAAGCCTAGTTGGTGCATGCAAGTATTGTTGACCATGTGTTTCTTGTTCCCTCTCCTAACTTGCATGATTTCTCACTAAAACCTAGGTCCATATCATACCTTGGTAACCCTACTTGGAGCATGCAAATTGGTGTTCATGAAAACCTAGTTGGTGCATGCAAGTATTGGTGATCATGTGTTTCTAGTTCCCTCTCTTAGATTGTAAATTTCTCACCAAACCCTAGTTCCATATCATACCTTGTCAAGCCTAGTTGGAGCATGCAAATTGGTGTTCATGAAAGCCAAGTTGGTGCATCCAAGTATTTGTGATCATGTGTTTTTAGTTCCCTCTCTTAACTTGCAAATTGCTGACCAAACCCTAGTTCCATCTCATACTTTGGTAACCCTATTTGGAGCATGCAAACTGGTGTTCATGAAAGGCTAGTTCGTAAATGCAAGTATTTCAATTCATATGTTTGTAGTTCCCTCTCTTAACTTGCAAATTGCTGACGAAACCCTAGTTCCATCTCATACCTTGGTACCCCTAGTTGGAGCATGCAAATTGGTGTTCATGAAAGCCTAGTTGGTGCATGCACATATTTGTGATCATGTGTTTCTAGTTCCCTCTCTTAACTTGCAAATTGCTCACCAAACCCTAGTTCCATCTTATACCTTGGTAACCCTAGTTGGAGCATGAAAATTGTTGTTCATGAAAGCCTAGTTGCTGCATGCAAGTATTTGTGATCATGTGTTTCTAGTTCCCTCTGTTAACTTGAAAATTGCTCACCAAACCCTAGTTCCATCTCATATCTTGTGAACCCTAGTTGGAGCATGCACATTGTTGTTCATGAAAGTCTAGTTGGTGCATGCAAGTATTGGTGATCATGTGTTTCTAGTTCCCTCCCTTAACTTGCGAATTGCTAACAAAACACTAGTTCGAACTCATACCTTGTCAACCCTAACTAGAGAATGCAAATTGGTGTTCATTAAAGCCTAGTTGGTGCATGCAAGTATTGGTGATCATGTGTTTCTAGTTCGCTCTCCTAACTTGCATGATTTCTCACTAAACCCTTGTTCCATCTAATACCTTGCTAACCGTAGTTGGAGCATGAAAATTGGTTTTCATGAGAGCCTAGTTAGTGCATGCAAGTATTGGTGATAATGTGTTTCTAGTTCCCTCTCTTAACTTGCATTATTGCTCACTAAACCCTAGTTCCATGTCATACCTTGTGAACCCTAGTTGGAGCATGCATTCTGGTATTCATGAAAGCCTAGTTGGTGCATGCAAGTATTTGTGATCATGTGTTTCTAGTTCCCCCTCTTAACTTGCAAATTGCTCACCAAACGCTAGTTCCATCTCATACCTTGTCAACCCTACTTCGAGCATGCAAATTCGTGTTCATGAAAGCCTAGTTGGTGCATGCAAGTAATGGTGATCATGTGTTTGTAGTTCCCTCTTCTAACTTGCATGATTGCTCACTAAACCCTAGTTCCATCTCATTCCTTGGTAACCCTAGTGGGAGCATGCAAATTGGTGTTCATGAAATCCTAGTTAGTGCATGCAAGTATTTGTGATCATGTGTTTCTAGTTCCCTCTCTTAACTTGCAAATTGCTCACTAAACCCTAGTTCCATCTCGTACCATGTGAACCCTAGTTGGCGCATGAAAATTGGTGTTCATGAAAGCTTTGTTAGTACATGCAAGTATTTGTGATCATGTGTTTTTAGTTCCCTCTCTTAACTTTTAAATTGCACCAAACCCTAGTTCCATCCCATACCTTGTCAACCCTAATTGGAGCATGCAAATTGGTGTTCATGAAATCCTAGGTTGTGCATGCAAGTATTGGTGATCTTGTGTTTCTAGTTCCCTATCTTAACTTGCATGATTTCTCACTAAACCCTAGTTCCATCTCATACCTTGGTAAGCCTAGTTGGAGCATGCAAATTGGCCTTGATGAAAGCCTAGTTGGTTCATGCAAGTATTGGTAATCATGTGTTTCTAATTCACTCTCTTACCTTGCAAATTGCTCACCAAACCCTAGTTCCATCTCATACCTTGTCAACCCTACTTGGAGCATGCAAATTGGTGTTCATAAAAGCCTAGTTGGTGCATGCAAGTATTGGTGATCATGTGTTTCTAGTTCCCTCTCCTAACTTGCATGATTGCTCACTAAACCCTAGTTCCATCTCATACCTTGGTAACCCTGGATGGAGCATGCAAACCACTGTTCATTAAAGCCTATTTGGTGCATGCAAGTATTTGTGATCATGTGTTTCTAGTTCCCTCTCTTAACTTGCAAATTGCTTACCAAACCCTAGTTCCATCTCATACCTTGTGAACCCTAGTTGGAGCCTGTAAATTGTTGTTCATGAAGGCCTAGTTGGTATATGCCAGTATTGGTGATCATGTGTTTCTAGTTCCCTCTCTTAACTTGCAAATTGCTCACTAAACCCTAGTTACATCTCATACCTTGTCAACCATAGTTGGAGAATGCAAATTGGTGTTCATGAAAGCGTAGTTGGTGCATGCAAGTAGTGGTGATTATGTGTTTCTAGTTCCCTCTCCTAACTAGCATTATTGCTCACTAAACCCTAGTTCTATCTCATACCTTGGTAACCCTAGTTGGAGCATGTAAATTGGTGTTCATGAAAGCCTAGTGGGTGCATGCAAGTATTGGTGATCATGTTTTTCTAGTTCCCTCTCTTAACTTGCAAATTTCTCACCAAACCCTAGTTCCATATCATACCTTGTCAACCCTAGTTGGAGCATGCAAATTGGTGTTCATGAAAGCCGAGTTGGTACATGCAAGTATTGGTGATCATGTGTTTCTAGTTCCCCCTCTTAACTTGCAAATTGCTCACCAAACCCTAGTTCCATCTCATACCTTGGTAACCCTAGTTGGAGCATGCAAATTGGTGTTCATGAAAGGCTAGTTGGTGCATGCAAGTATTTGTGATCATATGTTTCTAGTTCCCTCTCTTAACTTGCAAATTGCTCACCAAACCCTAGTTCCATCTCATACCTTAGGAACCCTAGTTGTAGCATTCAAATTTGTGTTCACGAAATCCTATTTGGTACATGCAAGTATTTGTGATCATGTGTTTCTAGTTTCCTTTCTTAACTTGCAAATTGCTCACCAAACCCTAGTTCCATCTCATACCTTGGTGACCCTAGTTGGAGCAGGCAAATTGGTGTTCACGAAAGCCTATTTGGTGCATGCAAGTATTTGTGATCATGTGTTTCTAGTTTCCTCTCTTAACTTGCAAATTGCTCACCAAACCCTAGTTCCATCTCATACCTTGGTGACCCTAGTTGGAGCATGCAAATTGGTGTTCACGAAAGCCTAGTTGGTGCATGAAAGTATTTGTGATCCTGTGTTTCTAGTTCCTTCTCTTAACTTGCAAATTGCTCACCAAACCCTAGTTCCATCTCATACCTTGGTAACCCTAGTTGGAGCATGCAAATTGTTTTTCATGAAAGCCTAGTTGGTGCATGCAAGTATTTGTGATCATGTGTTTCTAGTTCCCTCTCTTAACTTGAAAATTTCTCACCAAACCCTAGTTCCATCTCATACCTTGTGAACCCTTGTTGGAGCATGCAAATTGTAGTTCATAAAAGCCTAGTTGGTGCATGCAAGTATTGGTTATCATGTGTTTCTTGTTCCCTCTCTTAACTTGCAAATTTCTCACCAAACCCTAGTTCCATCTTATACCTTGTCAACCCTAGTTGGAGAATGCAAATTGGTGTTCATGAAAGCCTAGTTGGTGCATGCAAGTATTTGTGATCATGTGTTTCTAGTTCCCTCTCCTAACTTGCATGATTTCTCACTAAACCCTAGTTCCATCTCATACCTTGGTAACCCTAGTTGGAGCATGCAAATTGGTGTTCATGAAAGCCTAGTTAGTGCATGCAAGTATTGGCGATCATGTGTTTCTAGATCCATCTCTTAACTTGTAAATTGCTCACTAAACCCTAGTTCCATCTCATCCCTTGTGAACCCTAGTTGGAGCATGCAAATTGGTGTTCATGAAAGCCTATTTGGTGCATGCAAGTATTTGTGATCATGTGTTTCTAGTTCCCTCTCTTAACTTGCAAATTGCTCACCAAACCCTAGTTCCATCTCATACCTTGTCAACCCTAGTTGGAGCATGGAAATTGGTGTTCATGAAAGCCTATGTCATGCATGCAAGGATTGGTGATCATGTGTTTATAGTTCCCTCTCCTAACTTGCATGATTGCTCACTAAACCCTAGTTCCATCTCATACCTTGGTAACCCTAGTTGGAGCATGCAAATTGGTGTTCATGAAATCCTAGATAGGGCATGCAAGTATTGGTGATCATTTATTTCTAGTTCCCTCTCTTAACTTGAAAATTTCTCACTAAACCCTAGTTCCATATCATACCTTGTCAACCTTAGTTGGAGCATGGAAATTGGTGTTCATGAAAGCCTAGTTGGTGCATGTAGGTATGAAATCTTAGTTGGATTCCGATTTGTACATGGCAATGTAATTAAATTTATATTAAACTAAAAACATCAATAAATGTAAATTTCAACAACTCGAGAGATTGTTATTTTCCGAACTGTATTTTGTGGTGTCTAAAGACACCATTCTTGGCACCTCCAATGTGCCGTAGATGGTGTTTGTATCCTAGGCACACAAAAGGCTAGACATTAGTAATATCATAAGAAAGAAAAGAGAACCCAATGAAAATGTGCAAACATGATTTATAGATAACTCACTTGAGATTGTACGATCGTGTTTATAGTGTCTAGTATCCTCTGAATAATATTATATTTGTGAATGGTATCTGTCAATCACAGGTTTATTACATTAGGAATAAAGTAAGGCTAAATAATGGAAATTGTGCTTCAGAATTCACTTTAAAGGTTAAATAATGCACTTGACAATGCACTCATACAAGTAGGCCATCTGGATCATCTCTGGTGCCGATGGTGTCCATCAATATTTCGTGCTCTGTATGAGGTAGAAAGTATCGTACATTTGGCCTATTTTTGTGAGAAAGTGTGCACAGCTTGGTGTTTATACCAACTACTAGGTTGGTGAAGTGGTATACATTAGCTCCTGGTCTATAATCCTGATTTACATACCCACCCTTCCTTTTCTATTGTGCTGCAAGTGTCAAGTACTGCCCTTTTATAACCATCGAGCTGCTTGGGAATTCAATATTTTCATCATCTGTAACAGGTTCTAGAAGGGTTTGTTTCCCCTCTAAGCAAAGCGCCAACCAATAGTCTGAACCCCATTTATTATTTTTTGGGGAAACCACTGCATATATATGACCTGTGAAAAGAAATTCGTCGAGTTAACAATACATTTTGTAAATAAGGTCTTGCATTTCTAATTTCTACATAAATTAATTTCTACATAGGTCAAGTAAACAATACATAAATCCATTTTCTTATTTAGGTACTACTCATGTACCTGCTTGTATGAGATCCGATATGTGATCATATTCTGTAGAAATATGTGTCTGATCATCTTCCAAATGGTCTATTTCATTAACCCCGTTGAAATTAGTGCCAAGTGTCACTCGATCCCATGTATCAACGGTATCTGTATGCTCACAATCACCCCATTCACCGATGCTACAGGAACTGCAAAAGCAAGCCTTCAATCTTGTCCAAATTTGTAGGGTCGAGTTGTCTGAGCTTCTAATTGAATGAAACTGTCGAGTTCCATGCACTGTGTTCACCCGAGGTGTTTGTGATCGGTCTACATTTTTCACCTCCTAGAATATTCTTCGCACTAAGTGTTTCCTTGTTGCTTGTTCTCCCATGACAGATGCACACCATTGGACTATAGATGCAACGTCTCAAAGGCGAGCACCTATAAACTTCATCTCTTCCCTTCGAAGGGTAGTTTTAATGCATGCAGCAGCACCATCGTGCTCTCCTTTTCCATGACCAATTTCAAAGTAGTTCCATACATGTGGCACCTTGTATTTTATGTGCAACAAACACAACCATGCAAATACACATGCATTATTGAACTATCCAGCACAACCATCTGACCAAATGAAATAACGATAAAATGGTATATCCATAGCTATCATGTGATCATAGAATAATTTAAAGCAATGTTGCACGTAATGGATGTCATGGGTCCGGTAATCACTTATGTAGAAGTGACTTTCTTTCAGTATCGCATGTTTCTCTTCATTGCTATCTTTCCCATGTTGATACGTGATATGCACCATTATGCTCACCTGCTCTGAGTGATAGTATTGACTTTGAATTTCATTTTGTGGTTGTAGGGTGTAATTTTCCACAAAGTCAACCACTGATAGTATTGTTCTGAGAGGGAAGGTGTCTCGGCATATTTTGAATTGCTCATCTTGCCACTGTCCCATATCAACATGTTGAATGTATTGTTGGATCTTTCCACGAAACTCTGGAATAAAATCACATACTCGCACCTGGTACATGAATATTAATATTTCAATAAACCACATAAAAAAATGTGTACATGAATATTAATTTGTCAATATTCAAGAATTTACCTGTGAAGTCACCAATTTAATCTTCCTGCTTTCTTTCCCATCATTTAACTGATATGTCTCATACTGATAGTTTTGCTTCTCAACAATTGCATTCCTGAATGCTTGATCTTCACTTTCATGGATGAAATCAAACCATAATGATAGCCCACCACAATTGTTGCAAGAACTGTCTACACATTGTTTTAAGTAATGTGTCTACCCATCTTGCCTCGGACACATTATGCTATGGATGAAATCTCTAGATGGCATTGGCGGTACTGTACTTGAGCATTCATGCACATGGTTAGGATGCAAAAAACGACGTATATGTGCAAATGTATGGTAATATAGGTCAAACTATATGTGGTATATACAAAAAAAAGTGTTCTGGATGGTATTGATTCTAACATACCAAGGCTTGCATTTTTCAAAATATCTTTTCCCAAGCCTTAGCTCTACGTGGGCAACTTTAAACATCTCGAACAGTTGAGTTTGTGTCATGTCAAGATAATGTTTAACATGAGGTTCAGTGTTTCTAGAACCCCTACAATGTTTTAACACATCCTTCGTGTTTGAAGAAGGCCTAGTGTTATCATGCCAAAACGTTTGCACTAGGCCCTTCACAGCTTCGACTAACTTCATGTCTTTGCGGGGCAACCTACCGTTAAATGCCCATAATGTTTCCATTTGTACCTCTACATCAAGGTTGTCTCTTCTCACTGAATATTTTTTAGGTG